>JAOWBP010002392.1:57150861-57198436 GCA_028571105.1 Tragopan temminckii
CTGGAGCACCTCCCCTACAAAGACAGGCTGAGGGAGCTGGGTTTGTTCAGCCTGGAGAAAAGAAGGCTGCGGGGTGACCTCACTGCAGCCTTCCAGTACCTAAAGGGAGCCTACTAACAGAAGGGGAGTCAACTCTTTGAAAGGGTAGAAAACAGCAGGACAAGGGGAAATGGTCTTAAATTGAAAGAGGGAAGATTCAGAAGTTCTTTACAGAGAGAGTGGTGAGTTTCTGGAACAGGCTGCCCAGAGAGGCTGTGGATGCCCCATCCCTAGAGGTGTTCAAGGTCAGATTGGATGGGGCCTTGGGCAGCCTGGTCTAGTATTAAATGGGGATGTTGGTGGCCCTGCCTGTGGTGGGGGTGGTGGAGCTTCATGGTCCTTCAGGTCCCTTCCAACCCCGGCCATTCTGTGATTCTGTGATACCCAGTTTCCATCATCTCTAGGTCCCCCACCCACAATTAATACCTTTACTTATGCTTTGAAAATGGCAGGATAGATCTAGCACAAACAAAGGTATTGGGGTTGTGACCTCAAAATAAGTTACTGAAAAAAGACAAAACTATGATTACTTATCTTGTAACCCATCTGCGCTCCATAATACTTTATCACTTCCAACCTGTACTCTGTATGCTGCAATGTCATCTCCTGGTTCTACGACAGCCAAATAAGCACTGTGCTTCCTCACGTAACTTGGATTATTTAGTTAAAAATAAATAAATATAGTGTCGTGATTAATACCAGCATGACAGAATTGCAGTCTGTCTTCTTCTTACTCTCTAAGTAACATTCACTTTACATTTCTTCTCTTCCACTCCCCTACATCTCGTAACTTAAAACTAACAACTGTTTTAGAATTATGCAAACTCATATATTAATATATTAAGACCTGCATAATTATTTCCAGTAGAGACAAACAGGATAGCAAGCCTTACCATGAGAGACAATCCTTGAGGGCATTAAAATATGGATATCTGGATATAACACAAATAGCAAGTGGTACAAAACAGCCAGGCTTCTTCCCAGCCCGCACAGATTCCCACTGGGCCTGCCCATTGAAGGCAATACAGCCATCCTACAAAGAAACTACAGATTAATGTGTTTATGTTAATCAGGAATTTATGGCTGGTATTTTCTTAAGAACCCAAGGGAGTTGATAGCCCAATTCCCTCAAATTTTAAAGGCATTTGGATGTTTATCTCCCTTGAGCTCTTCAGAAAAATGTCAGCCTACAAGACTACAACATACATTAAACGAATTTTAGTAGAGAAGATGTTTATAAAGAACACAGAGTACAGTGTTCACACACACAAAAAAAACCATGCCCAAGGGAAAAGACTTCATTTAAATATTCAAAACTCCTAATTGAAATCATAACAGTTTCTTCAGAGATTTACATTGCAACAGCATCAAATTAAACGACAACAGCATTATAGAATTTGATTTGTACTGTATTCCTAACTAACAAAAATTATCAGATAACTACTTTCAAAAACACACCTGACATTACTTTCAAAGTGTTTATCTCTTAATATATTTCAATAAAAGCATGAGTTAAATAACATACTTGCATGGGCTGATAGTACTGCGCAACAACACCATATGTTCTGTTACCACAGACATCTGTGAAGACCAGGAAGTGAATGTGGTCCTCTCTTGGTTCTGAAGTTATATAAAGTCCTCCTGCAATGAAGACAGAAACTTTTTTTTTTTTTTTTTAAAAGAGTCTATACACATACATTTACAACTGCTTGAAACATGATTATTGATAACAAATACTGCTCATTTCTACCTAATTTCAAGAGAAATGTCTTGAAGTGTTTAGAATGCACATATTGCATTCTATTTAAGAGTTATTAGAAAGGTTGTAAGCCACACAGTACTGAAGGAGCAAAGATATTACATAGTTATTTTGCATTTTAAATGGCAAAATACAATAGATGAGTTTTGTTCGCTTTTTTTTCTCCTCCAAAATATTTGTAAGGTCTGCAATTCCAATACGCCTATTAAAATTGTTGCAATTAAGCCTAGAGGAAAAAGTCATGACTTCATGGATACCTTAATAGTCAATGAAAAGTGAAGTGAAAAGTATTCGGTCGTTTGAGACAAATAAAAAAAAAGTTAAAGAGGAAGCACATGTTCATTTAAACAAAGATTTACCAATAATAGAAAGGGATTTCTGGTTTCCCCTCTTGGAACTGCTGCAACAACCAGCACGGATGGATCTGTTCACACTGAACAGCCCTGCACATAACAGCTCATAACAGCTGCTCTAACACAGACTTGCTCACAAGCAGACACTTTTTTGTGGTTTTTTTTTGTTTGTTTGTTTGTTTGTTTTTACTGTGAAATTCATCAATATAGTAAAGATGCTTTTATAATGGATCGTCAAATATTAAAACAGTTCTCATTTAGAAGTGGGAAAATTGTAGTACCTGGGAAGCACAGCTGTGGCAAGCCAATGAGATCAATGTCCTTCGGAACTGTAATATCTTCAGTGCCAGGTGCTTTCTGCTCCCCATTGAGAGTCTTCGCATTTTCCAACTTTGGTCTCTCTTTCTTTTTTCGGAAAGACCGGCGTTTACCTCTGTTGAAGTTATTACCACTTGTGTTAGTCGAGTGGATATCATCTCTGCTGATAAATGGAGGCACAAATACAGAAAGAACTTCTGGATCCAGGGGAAGAAGACTTCTGGGTTTTCTTTGAGTGTCCTTTTAAAAAAAATAAAAATAAAATAAACTGACCCTCATCCCCCTAGGTTGGGGTTTTTTTGAAGCATTTTTAGCTCTATTTTCTCTCTGCTTCTAAAATCGTGGTTTCATAATACACTTTCCCTTGATAATTCATCTTTCATTTAGTTTCTTGATTTAAATAAGTTAATGCAAGGAGAGTACACCAGTCATTTTTAGTTGGTAATAATCATTCTTCATTTCTTCATCATTCAAAACATACCTTACCAATAAACCTCTTTGCATAAGAAAAGCAACAAATCCTAAGTAAGATATTTCCTCCTTCCAAGCATTCAGATTAAGCACAAGCTGTATTTAAAATAAAAGTTTGCTAACAACAGAAAACAGGCAGCAAGTAAAGAAAAGCAAACAAAAAAGTAGAGCTGAACTCCCTAGATAAGTCCTTGTTCAATTTTAGGGAAAACCTGGGAGCACTTTCTGTATTCTTGACCATGTAACAGATACAAGTAGTTACATTTTCAATTATTTCATGGTAATTTTAATTCCTTCTGCAAGACCAAAACAGCAAGTGAAAGCTCTGTTCAGTGAACGGATATTTGGAAACAGGAAAGGCAAGCCTCACTGTGGTTGAGAAGAATGTTCAACTCATTGCCAACTGATAAACGAAGTACACATGCAACTTCTAACTTTTACCCTCAGACATCATGCAGCAATACCACTTATTTAAAGTATTCCTTGAGTACCAAAAATGACATCTTTCATTATTTTCCCCACTTTTTAAAATACTTATAAAGGCAAAGTTCTTTTGCTTCACTAAAGCAAATCTTCTTTTGTCAAGGTTTTGGCTTATAGGTTTGAGCAGTTGAGTCCATGTCCTGGTTTCAGCTGAGACACAGTTAATTTTCTTCTTCATGCTGTATGGTGCTGCGTCATGGCTTTAGGATCAAAGTAATGTCAGCACACTGATGTTTTAGTTCTTGCTGAGCAGCGTTTACACAGTGCCAAGGGCATCTCAGCTTCTCACACTGCTGTTCAGCAAGGAGATGGAGTGCACAAGGAGTTGAGAGGGGACAGAACCAAGACAGGTGAGCAAGGCTGGCCAAAAGCATGTCCCATAGCATATGGTGTCATGGTCTGCAATAAAACTGAGGAGATTTGGACAGGGAGGCAGCTGATGCTTAGGAACTGGCTGGGTATCAGTCAGCAGGTGGTTAGCAACTGCACTACGCATCAATGGTTTTGTGTATTCTTCTGTCATCACTACTATTTTTCCTTCCTCTTTCATCCTATTGAATTATCTTAATCTCAACTCATGAGTTTTACCTTCTTTTCTACCTGACTCTCCCCCATTCCACTGGGAACAGGGGCACTGAGCAAACAGCTCTGTGTTGCTTAGCTGCCTGCTGGGTTAATCTGCAACAGTGCACCAACAGTCTTCACATTTGAAGCATCACAGGAAAAAATAAGAAGGAATACTCACCTTTATGACATATTAGTCACATATCTTAAGCTCCACAATATTGTATAATAGTATAACTGGGATACTAAAAGATATATTAATGTCTTAAAAGAGCATGCTACAAACTGGAATACTGAGTGCCACACCCTGCCAAGTTAAGAACTTCATTGTTCTAGTTGGCAATTGACACCCATTCCAAGTGAAGAAACTCTGAACAGAGATAAATCCAACATGATCACCCTCAAAAAACACGCTGCAGAATTTTACAGATGGAAATTCAGAATTAAAGCTTAGCCCTAAGGCTGCTATGCCAGGGAAACACAAACCTACTCCAGCAGTGGCAATCTCAACATGGCAGATTCGCCCCAGAGTTTTTCATACAAGGTTGCTTTGACAAGGAATCCCTGACTTGCACTGAAGGCATCTCTGTGCTACAAAATGCTGGAGGACAGCCAGCAATTTAATGGTCTCACAGTGTCACAGTTTCTGACACAGTAGTCCTTGATGTTTTAGACTGCAAGAGAGGCATTAGACACCAGGTTTCATTCACAGAACAGCTTTGTCAGTGCTGTCACTGACCCAGTGACCCAGCCACCAGCATTCAAATCAGCTCTTATTAATGTCTATGGCCAGAGTCATATTTTCTTACCTTCTCAGTTCAGAGGGAGTGAATAGGCAGCAACAGAAAAATACTGACATTTTCCTACTATTCATTTCTTATTCTCTTCTTCTACTGTCACTTCTTTGTTTTGGAACACTCTTCTGACTGGTGTTTTTCACTACCAGATGCCCCACAGCATAGCTAGTTTATTATAAATACTAATGCCTTTTCTTTCCTATAACTCTGCAAGATTCCTCCTTCTACTCCTGTGAGAATAGTATCACTCATGACACAGAGAAGAGACAGTCTTTTTTTCAGTGACCACTATCCTAAGCATGAGAAGTAGAATGTTGAAATCACAGAACAGAGTGTAATATCAGCCATGCAATGCCTCCTTGATCTCATTTTCCTCTTCCCATCACTGAAGAAGTTCATTTCATCCCAAATGTCATGAAAGAACTGGCTTCTTTACAGAAGAGCTGGGCAGGGAAATTCGTGAAGCCTTAGAAGAGTTAGTTTGGAAGGGACCTCTGGAGTAGAACCTTTTGCTCAAAGCAACAGTAAGTGAAGATAGATCAGGCTGCTCTGGATCTTATCCAGACATCACCTGGTCTAAGAAGCCTGCTTTGACAGGGAAGTTGGACAAGATGATCTCTAGAGGTCCCTTCCAGCACCTACAATTCTGTGAGTCTCAGAAATCCATTAAGAAGCAAATTTTCATCACTTGTGCTCCACCTCTCATGAAATTCAGACATCTACTTCTGTTTGTAAGCAATTGCCTTTATTGAGGTCCACAAATCTATTCCAAATAGATATCTATCTCAGTGCTAAATTATAACGACAACAATAGCCAGCATTTACCTTCACCTGCTAGCTATGGCTCTGATAACACAAGCCATTACATGCTCAGCTTTCACTGCCACAAGAGCACACTGCTGACTAATAATCAACTTGATAATATATGGCTTCTTGCACATGACATGACACTTCAATTTCAGAGGGCTATTACAGAAAAAGGCAAAAAAAAAAAGGGGGGGAGGGTTGAAGGAAGGGGTTGGGGGTTATGTCTGAATTAGGATGGCCAGAAAGCACAACACAGCCATTGACAGAGTAACATCTGTATCACTGGGAGTGGTAGGCAGATATAGAAATCAACAACTGAGGCAACTGGAAGATGCTAGACATCTTGCAGACTGTTCACGTGTCACATCTGTCATAACAAAACCCAGCTTTACATCTGACAATGACTTGGGGAAAAGAAGATGGCTGTATGGCCATTATTGTACATCTCAGCCCTACAGAATACACATTACTAACACTAAAAACACCATCTGTATTTGAAAAGCTGTCTTTGATCTCTTCAAACTGAAGCCTCATAGTGACAACCATATTGCCAGTAAGGAGGATCAGTGGATGACAGACCAGAAACTTCAGTTGCAGAGCTTCAGTGCAAAATTGTATTTTTGTTCCCGGAATCTCCACTGTCGACAGGTCAATAATACAAAGCTTCTCTTACTTTGGGAGTGGTTTAACTATCATGCTCCCACTGATTTTATTACTTTATAACCCCATATTGCAATAAAATAACTGCATAAACACACTTTCAAGACCAAGATTTGAAGGTTACACCTGCAAATACCACCTGAGTGTAGCACTTCGCAGTAAAGTTTTCTTTTTCTGTCGATCAGGTCTCTTCTTTCTGCATTCACTGTAACTGCACAAAACGTATCCTACCATTTCCTTGCATAGATAGCACTGTGGAAAGAAGAGGAAGTGGAATAACCCTACAAACTTTCCCCCAGAGAGCGACTGAAATTCCTGCAGTTCAACAGCTTGAAGAGATGTTACCATAGTAATATAAATACCCAGAGAGACTACTTTCCTTTCTGACACTGCATTCTGTATTTTGAACAAACAGAAGATTCAAAACCTGTGGCGTAAGCGAAGCAATTGAATGGCTCCATTTATTATTATTTTTTAATCCTATTTCCTATGTATTGTTCTACAGGGTTTTTTTGAAGCAATGAGATCACACCGTGGACTGAAAAAAGAAATTCACTCATCCTAAGTTTACTTCTCAAACAAATACCAAAACAACATGTACACGCCAGTTTCAAAAGTCTGGTGATAAGATTTATGGCACATCTACTTCCCCAGTATCAGCGTATGCATGAATGAGGTCCTGGAATTTGAACCTCACTTTAACCAATATCACTTAAGAAGCCAACATCAGCAAAGCTGTCTTCTGAGTAAGTGAGCAACAAGAAAGACTTTTTTTATCTAACGCTATTAGAGTGCACAAAGTCAAGTTCAAGGCAGACAGCAGAGATCCGTGGGAGCAGAAGTTTTGGCTTTCAGCATGTGCCAGCATCACAGCTTCTCCCACAGCAGGCCAGTATCAGACACTGCCATCAGCACATTTTAACAAAGCAAAATCAGGAAGAGAATCGAACTGTTAACTCACATGTGAAGCAACAGGTGACCAACAAGTTATAAACCAAATACTCAAAGCAGAACACAACCTAGCAACTTCTGCTGTGCCTGAACAGAATAGGCTGTGAGAAATCGGAGCACTTTGTGACTCCAAGCTTAATTCCATGCAGGGATTTACACCCTCATGTTCTCCTAATGGCGCTTTATTCCCCTATAATCCAGACGATAGAAAATGGGATGTTAGCCTGTGAAGGATACACACTATTGAAACATTCTGCTGCTCCAGCTTACAGAAACCCACCTTGTGTTCTTCTCATACATCCAAAAAGTGCTGTTGCTTAACATCCCTATGGAATAACCCCTACTTTGTTGATACTCTCCTACCAAAACAACTGTTTTTAAAGCATTTCTGCCGCATCCAATGACAACACCGAGGCAAATCAGCAGTTTTGCTGATCGGTGGAAAGAAGCAGAGCCGGGGGGGGAGGTGGGGGGAGGATGATTTCACCCCAGCCCGCGTTAAAGCTCCAGGAGAGCCACGCTGACAGGAGCAGCCCCGCAGACAACCGAGCCGGGCACCCACCGACCCCTCTCACCTGCAGCTGAGTCCTCAACTGCTCCCTGGGCACGCCGACCAGCAAGCAGACCTCCAACAGGCCCGAAGGCAGCGCATCCTCCATGGCACAGCGAGTCAGAGCGGACGGGACACAGCAACCCTCCAGCGGCTCCGTCCCTCGGGGCCGCTCCGCTCCTCCCAGTCGGCCGCCTGGAGGGGGGGGGGGCACTCCCTCACCCGGCTCTGAGACCCCGCCTCTCCCCTTCAGGGCAATGCGCATTTTGATTGGCTTTTCGTCCTGTCGCTCTTAGCTGTGACCAATCAGAGACATAAGAGGTGACCTGGCGGGCCGGGTGGGGGCGGGGCCTCACCGCTGGTTGCTCGCCGCTCTGAGGCGCTGAGGTATTTCCCGCCCTCGCTGCGCGGCGGCGGCTGTGGGAGTCGTGGTCTTCGCACTTCTTCTCCACCGGGAGAGTCCCTGGGAAAGCCATTTTTCTTCCCAAAGGGAAACTCAGGTTAGTTTCCCGGAGGGTCTGATGGCACGAAAGGACTGAGGTACCTCAAGCTTGCCCCAGTGCCTCTGAGAGGCGGGTGAAGTCATGGCCTGGTGCTTTGATAAGAGGTGCTGTCCTCCTTCTGTTTGCTTCAGGTGACTCAGCAGTCGCATGTGGCTGGCATTAAATTAGAGTCACGTTTACGTAACGTGTCATAGTTTCGACGAGGTGTAACCACAGGGCTGATGGCAGTCTGTGGGGTGTTTTCACCTCAGAAGGTTCTCAGTTGGGGCAGCCCACGCAGCAGGGAAACAACTGAAGGAACTCTGCTTTCTTTTTGAGCTGCTCAATACACAGTGAGTCACTGCCTATTGCCCACAAACTTTTACGGTTTCACCGTGATTTATATGAGGACTAAAGGAATTTCCTTTTGAGGATTAATATAGACATCATTTGTATTCTGCAGGTTTATTCATACAACGCTCAGTTCACTGTCTTCTCTTTCACTTACAGTTAAGATGATTGTACACCTGTATCATTGTTGCACAGCCATATCTTTCTTTCAGTGAGGACTGAAACTCAGACCACTGCTTCCTTCCACTGACTGAACCACAAGAACACCCATTTTTGTGTCCATGTTATTGCACAGATCTTTAAGTCTTTATTCTGTCTGGTAAGAACTATGTGCTCTAGGCAAAGAGAAGACGAGAAGTACAGCATGAAGTATACTGCTCTAAAATGTGTCGTACTAACTCTTTGCAGTCTAGAGATCCATGAAAAAACACACCATCTCAAGTGTTTAAACACTTTGGTTGTAAAATCTTAGTACAAATTCTTGGGTAGGTGAAAGCGTTTATTTAAACAAAACTCAGGTCAGGTTGTAATATTCTTTCCAACTTCAGCGTATCTCTGTTTTATATTCCTTCTTCATAATGAAGCAGAAGAATTCCACGGATGTGCTTTATTGGTGCACTGTGTCATTTCTTTCATTGCCAGGCAATGCAAATTTACATCTGTATTAGCAACCAAGCAACCACTTGGTAACTGACTATGCAAATTGGATTATTACTTTCAACCAAGGGTCCTGCGCAGTCTTGAGATGTCTTTCTCAGGGTTTCAGATATTTATTCCCATTCTTAATATTGCTACAAAAACCTTTTTATTGTCTTAGGTTTTGTCCAACTGAGTACAGTGACTCTGAGCTCAATATTATTCTGTGGGAGCACACTGGGTTCAGCAGAAGGGCATCAGGGAAAAAGGAGGACAGCTTAGGGATCTCGGCATATATTAACAGTTCCATTTGCATCTTCCTTCCTTTTACTTAGTTTGTCTGGTTTGCACTACCACTGTTTATGGTACAAAAGAAACAAATTCTTTGCAACATTAACTATGATTTACCATGTGTACCTTTAATAGTTCATAGATAAGTTTCACTGACATTAGAGAAATATGCTAACACAAGACCAGCTTTGACAAAGTACCTCCAAATGGGATTTGTACTCTCCACTAATTGTACCAACTCACCTACTAAAGAAGTCAGCTGCCATCTGCTATTTCCTCACAGTTCTCCAGCTATGAAAAGCTACTCCTAATTTAAACTTCTGTAGGGAAACACGCCCCTTAACGTTCATGTTCTTTGATTTGTAGTGTTTCACCATCATCTCTGAAAAAGCTAGTGCAAGTGCAAAAAAAAGAAGACAGTGATGTCAATCATTTTTCCCTGGGAAGGCTCTTCCAGTGCCTGAGCTAGTACCTTGACACTGCACTACAGTGTGCAGTATGGACAGATCCCAGAACTGTCAACAGTAATCTTTTAACCTGCAAGAATATCTAATTTAGTATGTTATATACAGAATACTTTTCAGATTGTATTATGGTTGTAATTAATTACCTTAATGTCTGTCGTCTCCTTTGAAACATAAAGGTAAACCAGGCTACACTGAATTAGCATATGGTAGGGAGAGAAGAGTGCCATACCAGACACTTGTACAGCAGTGTTGTCTGACTTAATATTTGTGCCCCACCAGGGAGTGACAGAATGATAATGAGGTCAGTAAAATCTCATCAGCCCCACTGTAATCCCCCAACTTAATAAAAGCAGAGGGCTGTGGGTAATGCAGAGTGCAAGATTGGTAGACATTGGTAAACTGGAACAAATTCAGCAGACTTGCCAAGATGGTCAGGGCTGGAGACTTTCTCTGAGAGGAGAGGCTAAAAGAACAGGGCTAGGAAAGAGATGGGTTCAAGGGAACTAATAGCAGGCCTGTGACCTCCAGGAAGGTCATCAGCAAGACAGCCAGGCTCTTAACTGAGGTGCACGACAGGAAATGGAGCAACAGAGGCCGTACATTGAAATCAGGAAAGTACTGAATGTGTCTGAGGAAAATACTTTCATTCTAAGAACAGTTAAGCACTGGAACAAGGGCCTAGAGATGTGCCATGTCCATCTCTGGATTTTTCAAGAAAAGACAGAATCAAGCCACAAGCAAATGAATCTGACCTGACAGCTAACCCTGCTTTGAGCTGCAGTTTGGACTAGAAACCTCCTTCCAACCTGGATGATACTGTCATTCTCAGTGATTCTCTGTGTACAAATACAGCAAGAAGGTTAAGAATTCTTTGTATAAAGGAAACAAAATGCTAGAATTCCAGTAAACCAAACAGGGAATATCCTCAGCCAATTGTACAGTCAGTGATCTTTCAGTTCAACACAAGTTATTTGTTTTGTGACAGGGTAACTGAGCCCCAAGGAAACAGCTTTTGGTGTCAATGCAACATTTATTCCCCATCATCTCTATATTTCTCTTAAATAGACTGGCCATAATTTCAGTTTTCTACTCAAAAAAGATCTGTTGAAAATTCTTGAAGGAAAAAGAACAGCTCTGAGCTTTATCACATGTAATAACATTACCTTGTCTGTTCTGGCAAAAGAACTGGACTAACATGAGTGCCCTGAATACTACAAATATTTTGCATTGCAGATATTGTGAGATATTCCTGAGGCTACAGCAGAACTTCTTCCTGAATCTAATCACTACAGGGTCAATTTTAGCAGTGTTTTGTTTACATGGAATGTATAACATGTCCCTCAAAACTGACTTGCTTAACATGATGTTTATTGTTCCAGTTATTTACCATCTGGCACAGTCTCAGACAGCCAATGGCTTTGATAGTTTAACAATCTTTTTTTTTATAGAAGCATTAAGATTTCATAACATTTGTCCTTTTACCAGAATGCTGTAAAAGAAGTGCAGATTCAGAATTGCAGAAGTGGTGAGAAAAAAAGGAGAGGTCAGAAGTGCAGAGAGACAGAAACTCAGATGTTGAACTTTCAGGTAGAGTATTTTCTGTGTACTAAATTCTTGTGTATATCAACCTAAGAAATCTTAAATACATAAGTACAGGTACCTTAATTCATAACTATGAACTGCTTTTTTTAGTACAGGAAAATACTTTATGTCCCTGAAATCTAAAGAACCTCTCAGGATGCTCCACTTTGTTGAGGTCTGTCAGCAGTTTCTAGCTTGACAAAAGCACACTACAGTGAACTTCTTCATCAATAGTTAATGCTAACTTAGTGAAACACATACTAAAAGCCAAACACATTCCCTCTTGATCTATTTGTATCTGCCCCTGCATCTCTCAGTATGAAAAAATAGCGCATATAGTTAAAATGAACTTTGCTGTGCATAAACAAATTTTCTCTAACCTTGGGGGACTGTTTAAATACAATACTGTTCATTTTTAAATATTCACATTTCAACATTTTTACAGAAGATTAATTTGGGTTAAAACAGAAACCAAACAATTGTATTTTCCATATGAAATAAATAGCTTCCAGATGAACTCATTTTATCTCTAGATAAAAAATGTATCAAGAAAAACCACAATAAGGCAGCATACAGCAAGTCTCCTTTATTGCAGTCGAATGTAAAACAAAACAAAGATTATCTGTAGGCATTAACCAGTATGTTTATGTACAACATGAGATCACTTTAGTGTCACAGCACTTCATGCAGGTTTTCCTGGTTTGCTAGCATGCAAAGCATTACTGTGGAGCACAGTCTTGTAAAAGCCAGTTATCAGCACAGTAGGGATGGAAGGTGCTTAGAATTGGTGAGCAAAAGTTTATCGAGGGCAATCATGCTTTACCAACCGGATTGCCTTCCCTTTCCTTTGTGTAGGAAGCGGAAGAAATGGATGCCCAGAGAGGCTGTGGATGCCCCGTCCCTGGAGGTGTTCAAGGCCAGGTTGGATGGGGCCCTGGGCAGCCTGGTCTAGTATTAAATGTGGAGGTTGGCAGCCCTGCCTGCAGCACGGGAGTTGAAACTTGATGATCCTTGAGGTCCCTTCCAACCTGAGCCATTCTATGGTTTTATGATTGTATGATTCAACAGCTGCTGAATTTCATGGGGATCCTGTCGCTTGTAGTTCTGCACGAACCATGGAATCATTAAGGCTGAAGGAGACCTTTAAGATCACCAAGTCCAATCCCAACCCATCCCACCATACCCACTGACCACATCCCTCAGTGCCACATCTCCATGGTTCTGGAACACTTCCAAGGATGGTGACTCTATCACTTCCCTGGGCAGCTGTGCCAGTGGCTGTCCACGCTTTCAGAGAAGAAATATTTCTTAATATCCAAGCATGGGCCGAGGCAATGTCCTTCTACAGCTCCCCAAGGGTGACAGTTTGTGATGAGTTGCATCCTAGACTCTGAGGGAAGAAAATGTCAATGAGAGAAACTGGATTCACAAAGCCTACAGTAGTACCTAGAGGTATAGTGCACCAGTGTTTTGGTGGCTCATTGTTGGCTGAAGAGAGAGGAAAAGAAAATCATAAAGCAAATCATAACGGGCTGTTCATTTTGTTCCTCTGTCTCTGGAGAGAGAGCTGAAGCTTTGCACGTCAATGCTTTGTGTCAAGCAGGCTGAAAATACAGACGCAGGGCATCCCTTGAGACGTGCCATAGACAGCACTGTCGATCAAACCATCAGTGTTAGAACCACGAGCCTGCCCAACAAAGACTAAAAAAATAGTCATTGGAATTTGTGCAGTGTGAAAGAGAAAAAAAAAAAGTGTCATCGAGGCCTACAAATGATACGAACTCGCAAAGGAGTTGCTTAAGCCCTGCCCGTGCTGATGCACTGCCCTGATTCCTTTTTTAATTAGCACATGAATAGGTGAGGTGAGGTTCCCTGCACAGGTATGGAAGCAGAAAGATTTATGAACCCGCAGCTGTTTGTTGCTGTTTCTGGAACCTGCCCCACACCCATATGTACACAGCAGAGCTCCCGCTGCCAAAACAGGGAGAGCATGAGCAAACTGAGCAGAATGGGGTCATTTCCCAGAATGCCTGTGCTGGCTCCTCCAAAATAAGGAATGATAGCAATGTCCCCCAGCCTAAACAGGGGTCCTATTATGCCTGGATGCTGTGGTGGAAAAAGGATGCTCCCTGCTCCCCCTAACATTTACAGAGGGAATAGTTGAGGCAGAGATACGTTCAGATTTATAGAAAAGGAGTTTGTGCCGTGTGACTGGGTGGCTTACCAAAAGTCTCAAAAGTGAAATGAGGATCTGAACTGGGCTCTCATTGGTGCTAGGCCAGAGATACAGTGGAGTTGTACCCATAGGATTGGAGGAGGTGCCCTTGCTGTGGGGGTCTCAGACTCCCAATTCATGCTTTCTGTGTTTTGGTTTTCATTTTTCATTCTCAAAGCCTCTCATTCTCTTGGAGTCTGGTTGAGGTGGGGACCCACTTTCAGACAGGGGTAGGCCAACCCATTGCAGAGTTCTTAGTGGAAACTCCCCTACCAGCTTCTGCTCCAGGCACATCTAAAGACAATGTGAATGACTCCAGGGCAGTAAGCACAGCAGGTCCATGCTATGACCTTGTGGAAAGAAAACCAAACTCAAATAGAAGCCATCCAATCATCATCTGAATCAGAGCTTCCTACAGTCTTAGCCTGTTTTGCTCAACCTTATGCCAAAGCTCAGTAGCATCACCTCTGGCATGCAGTGAAAGCTTTTCTCCATGCGCAGGGAAAGTCCCTAAAGATCGCTTTCCCAGAAAAGCACGCCTGGGTTGAGTGTTAATGAGACCTCCAAAGCACCTACCCTGTGACCTTCAGCTCAGTTCTCCATGTCCTCATCTAGCTGACAAGGGGACAACCATGGTACTCTCACCAATTCAGCTAGCAGTATGGAAAGGACACAGACTTCAGGCATGGGATGACTCAGCTCTGTAGGGCACATCCTTTTCTCCCAATCTCTAATCCTCTTTTGGTGTTTGCTGTTTGTTGACCCAGTGCCCAGCTCTTACTACAGCCTCAATCCTTTAGTTGAAACCATCAGTAAACGTCTCCAGAACCTCACCCCAGCTCTCTGGGGGATGAGGTGCTGCTGAGATCACCCAGCTTCGTTAGACCACAAAGGCTGAGTCTCACGATGGTTCCTGTGATAACCCTGGTGTTTGCCTCCTGGCTCTCTGTGTTCCCAGTACATGTTCCTCTCCCTGGGCAGCTCTCATGAACTCTCCCCCAGGTGCCTAGGAGGGGCTGGAGCACCTTCCTACTCTGTGCTTGTCCTTGGGCTGGCATGGCACACAACTCATGCAGCTCATTCCACGCTCTCGTGCAAAGCCACCAAGCTCTTCTCTTCTTCAGCTCTTCTCCCTCAGGGCACCTCTAGCAGAGGACGTGGTGCTGGAAGGGGTGGAATGCATGTGGTCTCTCTGGCACAAATGCACCTCGGTGCTGTGTGCCACTGTTGCTGTCAACATGTGAAGCTTTGCTGCTACCAGCAGTCTTCCAATAACTATTCATCAGGGATTATTTGCCTTAATCTTCAGTTATTATTTCAGCTGATGGTGTAAGATCATTAGCAGCCACGATGCCTTGGCAAGAAAGCGGGTAGAGTGAAAGAAAAATAAGACTTCTCTTTGCTGCTATTTTTTCAGTTTTTCAGCAAGTAACTTCAGGCATGTGGTTTGTGCAAGGCTTCTGAGGGTTTGTGCAAGCTGCGCAGGAGGGAAAGCAGCAGACTACCCCTATGGATGGATGAACAGCAGTGGCATAAGCCATCCTGCAGATCCCTACAATGTCCTTGAGACCTGGCTGGGATGTGGCTATGGATGAGAAGAGCTCAGATACACAATCACCCAACTTGGTGAGTCCGTCCAAGTGTGCTCTGATGCTTTTAGGGAGACTATTGGCTGGCTGGGACAAAACTGGGGACTGGGTGAGCCCATACCCCAACTCTGCTTTCTTTATTCATACAGAGTTGGCCTCGGGCACTGCACTCATGAGCACTACCAAGGGACAGAGCCTTAGGCCTGAGCCTTGCACCAGAGGTTGCTGCACACCCAGCCGTATGCATGGTGTGCCTGCGCTTTGCCTGTTGCACCTTGCAGCTTATACTGATGCAAGCTGGAGTCAGGCAGGTTCAAGTCAATGGATTCTTCCAAGAACTCAAGATTGCAACGTTTGCTTTCTGCTTTCAGGACAAGAAGGATGGATGGTGGAGTAAATCCTTTAACCATGCCACCATCACTCCCTAGGTGAGGTCTTAACTTGATCTCAAGCCTAAGCCTGCATCTCTGTGGCCGTGTGTTCCAGGACAGACCAACATTACTTCAGTAGTTTGCACACCACAGCCCTCAGTACAGCCAGGACATGCAACATGCCACGTGCCTGCTGAAAAGTCCTGACAACACCAGAAATACAAATCGAACAATGAATGTGACAACATCCCATCCTTCACTGGCTGATGTAAAAATGACCTGCTGCAATAGGGGCACGGTTGGTGGACATGGTGGGGATGGGTTGATGGTTGGACCTGATGATCTTAGTGCTGCTTTCCAACTCTTAATGATTCTGTGATTCTATCATTTTGTAAATAAAATACATGGCACTCTTTCTGCCCCACGGCTGATCCTTTGCAACTTCCTCGTATCACTGCATGCACAAACTGTTCCATTGAATGACCAGCACCGAAACCAATCCACCTTGCTGCTTCCCACCAAGTTCTAAGACAGGAAAGCTCCTCATGGTGCTCAACAGGCAGACACATGGGCAATGGAACCTGTGAGTCTGGGAGCACAGAGGTGTATCTGACTTTTTTTTTACTGGCTCTATGGCCCCCTCCAGAGATACGAAAAGGGAAGATTTTACCAGATTTATTTCTACATGAACAAAAGATTTACTCACACTTGGCTCTTTTTCAGGTGTCATAAATTGAGTCCACTATCTTTTCACAGGATTTTTCCTGGATTTATCAGAAAGGACTTTATGGTTCAGAGCACCCTTTACTCCCCAGCCCCCCTCCCAACAACCTGAATGCCAAGCCTAGGGTACAGCCTGTGTTTATAAATATGCGTATCGGTTACATTAATGGAAACTGATTTATTACACAAATAAGAGAATTCATCAATTTTCATCTGGACCTCTTTCAATGGGACATAAATTACACTGTTGCTACTGGGTTTGGATTTCTAAGTGGATTTATCGGAGCAGGGACTTTGCTCATTTATTTTATAGCTCTCCTTGTCTGTGGAATAATTATAGTTTTGAAGTTTTTCTCCCTCCCTTTTTCTCCCTTTATATACGAGCACTAGCTGGTATTTAGAGGAGCGAGGTCAGGCACTGCTTGGAAAGTCCTAACACTACTTGGGCTGTCCCCCTGTGCTACCTGCAAAAATGTCAAAGTGTATGAAATGGTGACACAGGGCGAGTTGCAGTGGACCTCAAAACAGAGAGAGAGAAAAACTGCTCACATTTGGAAAAGGTTTGGCCTATTGATCCCCTTTAGGAAGCTGGCCCCTTGCTGGTTGTTAACACTGGAGGGTGAACCCAAGCCATTTTATGACTCTGAGATTCTTCTACCAGAGCATCTGCAAAAAGCAGATAAAAAAAGTAGAGTCCCTTGAGCTGTCTAGGTGAGCATGTCTGCTACTTCAACAAAGCACAAACTCCCCTCCTGCTTAAACACCTATAGCTTTAAATGTGTGCAATGCTGTGAGGCACCTTGCAACATGATGGGGTTGATGCCTGGATGGGACCATAAGCAGAAGAGTGTGGCTGCTCTTTCCCAAGGAGGATGCGACACGGCAGCCTCCAGATCACCCCAGCCCTATTTCTGCACCTGGGTCTGAGTGCAGCCCTAGCTGTCCAGAGCAGGAGGTGATGGCTCATCCTGGGGCCAGCCTGCAAGATGGAGAGCAGGAGAGAAGCCTTTAACTCTTCCTGCTGTCCTCAGCCTCCTCACGTACCCTCATCCCCATCTGCATGCCCTGAACTGCTGCCCAGAACACTTTCTTCTGCAACTCGTTTCTGGAGCCTCGAGAAAGTGAGCCAAAGGCTTGCCTGGTTTTTGTTGTTGCTGCTGCTGTTTTTGCCTGAGGCTGGAGCACGATCCCATGAAACAGAAGCCCAGGCTCCCAGGAATGCATTGCATTACGACACTGTGCCGCAGAGACTTAGACTATTTACATAATAGATCAGAAAGCCCAGCCAATTAGCTGACAAAGGAAAGGGCGTGCTAGCAGGGCACTCAGAGTTCACCCTAATTAAGAGCAAACCATTAGAGAGCTTGTCTCAAAATGAAGAGGAGCACTTGGTGGGGGGGGAGGAAGGCAATGCTGGCTGCATGCAGACCTATCCAAGCTCATAGCGATAGGTTCTCCTTGGCCATGGTCCCAGGGCTGGACATTCCCACAGCTTGCTGGTGTGGATAGGGAAACTGAGGCAAATCCCTTGCTTGGGGTGAGAGCAAAGGTTGCCTTGGTTGCTTGTCCCTCACCGATTCTCCCTTTGCAGTCAGGAACACAAGGGCTCATCTTTGGTCTTTCGCTTTGGTGTACCACCAACACACTTTCCCCATGCCCTCCTATGGGCACATGGCCATCCCCTCTCCAACTCAGCACAAAAGGCTCCTGCTCAGCGGACAGTGAAGAGGCCCACACACATGCAGGCAGAGGAAACCTCAGTCCCAATCACCCCCTAATTAAGTTAATTTGCTAATTGTCGGCACTTAGTCAAGGGAGGAGCGCCATCTGCTGAACCCAGCACACTCCTCCTGTCTTAGTGGGGATGCTGCGGAAGGTATCCAGGGCCCACCACCCCTGTGAGCCCAAACACCAAAAAGAAGACGATAAGCCTGCTGCCTTCCATATTTCCCATCCCTACTTTGTGACCTGGGTCTTCCAGTTGGGCACAGAACCTGGATGTACTCTTGGAGCTCTTCAAGTCGGTGGCCTTTGGTCTCAGAATGATGATGACTCTTCCTATAGACCTGGAAGTACACATTTCTATTTCAGACTGATAGCAAAGTGTGATGAGTTACCACTTGCCAGATGAGCTCTGCTGACGGCATGTGTCTTCCCAGCCCACAAAAGTACACCTTGCAGCTTTTTTGTGTTCCCCCTGTCCACTGCAAGAGCTTTGTTTTGCTTCTTAGTCGAGTACATAAGAACAGCATATGATGGGTTACAGTTGTCCTACCCACAGATTGTTAACTTCCAAAGCTGCTGCCATTCCACAACTTACAGCCCTTTGCCTAAACCCTCCAAATTTTGCTGTGCAGGAGCCTGAATTGCCAGCCTACACGTACCAAGGCTCTGGCCACCAAAACTGTAAGATTGGCTTACAGGTTCTAAGATCAGCTTAAAAATAACCAGATTTGGATTCTTTTTCTTTGTTCGCCAGATATCAGCTTGCAAAATGCTTTTGAATCCGTATTTCTAAGCTTTGCATTACAGTCAAAGAAAAGGGGGTAGGGCCATATTTTTATTGTTATTATTATTTATTCCTTCTTTTGATGTTGAATAAAACCTTCTATTCTTCACACAATCTCTTGAACCCAGCAGCTGGGATTTTATGGAGAGAACACTGACAACTGCAAGATGTCCAATAAAATCATAACAGTTGGCAGCACTGGGGGGTTACTCTCCTCATTTCTTGCTGGTCCGTAGGACAAGATAATTGGTGTGGTCCAGCTGCTGCCTGTTTTAGAACAGATCCTTCAAGGCACATACCACTGTTGAGGCTTGGAGTCCACAGACACCCTACAGAGGTAGCTATGCTATAGGCCTGTTTGCTTAATTTTTAGGCTGATTACTGCGTCCTACAACTGGTAAAACAGATCTGATGGTGCAAATCTCTTAGTAAAGAAAAAATCCTGTCATGGTTGCTCTCTTGCTACACGTCCTTCCGTAACCTACATGGCAACAGAAGTTCAGCCCTGTAATGTCCTTTAAAAACTGGCCTTTAGGACAGCATGTCAGCCCCTTCTGGGGCCTCATGTTTTGCACAGATCACCCTCATTAGCAAGGGAAAGTGGAATAAATGGAACAGGCTGCACTCCTGGCGTGATGGGTTTTTTTTGATTCCTCTTGGAAGTCCCCCTGATTCAAACAGATCCTTCCAAGCTGCCTAGTTCATGACCGCGGCAGATTATAAAAGGGCCAGGGATCCAGCATCCCTGCAGCTCATCACTGACAAGCAATGCTGTCTAGATGGAGTGTTTTCAATAAGGGATTCTTGCCTTGCTGGGAGCTTGCAGAGAAACTGTTTACAACAACAGCCCCACAATTACCTCCAAATGATGTCCTTGGAGGAGGATGTTCTGGGAACCTCGAGACCAAAGCTACTGAGCTGCTCTATCTATATCAGAAATGTGAAAGTAATCAGGAGTTGTTTGGATCTGGAGATGATGTTGTTGTAAACAGATGTTGCATTAAAGCAGATCTTCCTGAGCAGTCAGAGAGAGCTGGGCCAGCTTGGAAGGAGCAGCCCGTCCATTCGGAAAAACGAGTGAGGTTTTCAGTTCAGTGCTCTCATGCACTGCATCAAATCCAGCTATTCCAAATGAGCTACTCCTGGGCACCACAATAAGCAGAAAATTTCTTTGCTTCAAAATAGTGATTATTTTAGTAATAACAAATTAACAGCTAAGCCTGATGGATGCTGACTAGAGGTCTGGGCAATGAGACACTCTACAAGAAAGCTGGAGGTAAATGCCTCTGTTTCATCCTTCACGCAGGACTTTTCTTATAAGGAGAGAAGAGGACAAGAAAAAATGACCTGTCCAGAAGACAAAGCACTGAAGTGAGCCCCCTCCTTCCCAAACCACAAGATCTTAGGGAAAGATTGTAATTTCTTGTTCGTTTCTCTTTCTTAGCCATTATATTTTTAAACCTTAAAAACACGCTTGGGTAATCATTTCAAGTTCTTTTCTGTGGTCATGAGTGACAGAAACTAATCCACGTGATCCAGAGAAGTTGGTTCTGTTTCAGCCTTGTGGGATTTCAGACAGTAGCTTGGGGGAGGCGGTCAGGAGGTGCCCCCAAAATAATAGGAGTTTTCATTGCTTCCATGGATGGAGAATGGAGTTTTTGAGTTTCAAGAGTTCCACAAGCTGAGATACTGAGGAAGTCTCCAAGGCCGCAGTCATCCTATCTAGAGGGTCACTGCCATCAGCTCCTTGAATTAGGAATCCCACTTAGAGAAATACAGGAGCTCTGCAATGTGATTTAGGCCATCTTTTTGCTCACTGAGGGATCCTGGGGCGACCCTGTGGCTGATGTGCTTACTTGTGTACAGGCTGTAAATTATGCCTGAATCTCCTCACTGATCTCTCTGTGGTTTGGTTCCCACCCTGTTCCTCTCTCTGGGTAGGATGGGAGCTGTTTGGGACCCAGATTATCCCTCACATGTGCTTTCAAGGAACATAGTTTGATTCTGTTTAGTGCAGTTGGATCTAACTTAAGGAGAATAAGTAGGGGAAAAAGGGAAGGCCAGAAGAAAAGGGGAAAAAAAGAGGAAATAAGGGGGAAGGAAGGAGGAAGAAAAAAAAGGGGGGGAAGGGGAAAAAAAAGAAAGAAAAAGAAAAGCACTGCCACCTCCTTGAAGGAAGCTTTCCTCTGCCTGCAGCATTGATCTCACCAACCAGAAGAGATGCAGAGTTTTTCCATTGCTAGGGGAGAGACACGAACGTGATTCATGGGTCGGGACACTAAGGTGACTGTAAGGATACACTGCCGAATTAAAGGGGCTAAAGCAAGGGGACCAATGGGAGGGAGGCCACAGGCTGATGTAATGTCTGGGTAGCTCAAACCAGCTCCTCAATCTCTGTTATTAGGTAAAGACAGACAGTCCCCAGAGAACACACGAGCTCCTTTCCCCCTCTGCAGTCACGTTAGGGACATGCCCTTTGCACTCTCACCTAGGAGCTCCCAGCACACACGAGCATCCTCCAGCACTCCAGGTTTCTTCCTCCAGCAGCCGGAATAACACAACCACACAAAGCTCTCATTGTGCAAACAAGTCCCCAAGCACCACAGCTCCAGCCCATAATAATATCTCTCCACCACCTTTTACTGGAGAGAGTATTTGATTGCAGTCAAGTACCCACACCTGGAGGAGGTAGGAGGGGGTAAGGGAGTGCAGACTGACAGCCTCCCCTGAGCTGGAGCAAGAAAGGAAAGGGGAGGAGGGACAGAGGGATGGAGGGAGGGCTGAGTTTTGCAGTGTGATGAGTTGCAGCAAGAACCCCAGGCTGTTCTTTCCCTGCACACTTCAGCTGCTGACAAAAAAAAACCCAACCAACAAAGCAACCCTCTCCCCCTACACCAAACCTAAAAAAGCCAAGCAGGACTATAGAGGTTAAAAATGGCACTATATAGATCCATATAAATGTGGACGGCCACGTGTCCCAACAAAGCACCCCTAAACAAGCCAAGCAGGTCCACAAAGGTTAAAAATGGCACCATATAGATGTGCAAGGCCTGAACAAACAGTCAAATCAACACAACAAACTACTCATAAAAATGCCAACCAAGTCTACAGAGGTAAAAAAAAAATGGAACTACAAGATGTGCTGACTCAGGGTGCTGAGGCTGTGTCCCATTGCTTTGCGCTGATGAAGTTCTTAGCACCTAGATATGAATAGGTTATGTCAGCCTGGGGGAGAGGACAGATCTAAATCTACATGCTGACCATACCTGGGTCCTCAGACAAAGTATGTTCATATGCAAAGAGATCCATATCCAAGGAGAACCATGCCCAAGGAGCACCTGCCAGTGGCAGCTCCTTAACTCAGAGGAGAAAACTTAACAGCACAAATCTGGAAACCCTTTGTTGCCATATGCATATGTCCCTTCTGTTCCACTGGGCTCCCCAGTGCCATGTCTGGATTAGGATATGGGGACAGAGTCAAGACTGGAGAAGGCTGGTTGATGAGGTAGAGCAATGCCTGTGGTGGTAAGAGAGATTTAGTTGTGGTGTATGGAAGGAAAATGGGGTCATAGAGAGGGAAGGTAGGTAAAACTGGAGGTAGATAAAGACTGGTTTGAGGATGGTTGGGAGGATAGAATCATAGAATGGCTTGCCTTGGAAGGGACCTCAATGATCATGCAGTTTCATGTTGGGGGGTAAGGAGACGTAGTGTTGGATTCTTAATTTATGGGCTGAGATTTGTAGATGAGCAATAAACATAAGCAAATGAGCAGATTCAAGGCCCCTGCTGAGGAGGTGAGGGCTGGGGGAAGTGATGTTTTGGGAGCAGACTCTCTGAAAACATAGGAAAAGAGACCTGCTGTGCATAGAAGTCTTCTCACTGCTTGTGTCCTTGTTTGGAAATTCTGTGACTGAGGACTGATCCAAGCTGGGTAAAGTCAATGGGAATTACACCGCAGAGAAACTTGGGTCAACAAGGAGGGCAGAATGAGGCTCAGGAAAGAAAAGAGCAACAGGTGAGTTCTGCAGAAGAGTATTTCTGCGCGGAGCACGGATGCTGGCATTTGTTACAAAACACCAGAAACGAGATGAATTCCCCAAGCAGAGTTTATGGGAATGAGCTCTTCTTTTCTGGGGGTTTTGTTTTGTTTTGCTCGAGCCCGTCTGTCACATCTTGAGCATTTCATTATTTAGGAATTTTTGATTTCAGAAGATAAAGTAGTCCCAGAGGAATATTTTCAGGGAGATTATTTTAACAAGCACTTTTGTACCAGGAAATCAGTGAGTTTAACCTAACAAGCAACTACCAGGCCAGGGGGACAAATAAATCTAGTTCCCACCTATTAATTTTACAGCCTACATAAAGCAGTGTTGAAGTCAAAAGTATATGTGACCCAAAAAGACATTGCTCATTTTGACACATATATAGCTTGCCCCCTGCCTGAACCCTGTCCCTTAGCCTAAATCCAGGAAGTGGGCTCCCTTTTGTAACGGATCATAGGCCTGTGTGTCAAGAATGTGTTCTACCTTAAACCAAATGTCAGCCTTTCGTAGGGAAGGGATAAGCCGATGGAGATGCTCGTCCCGAACGGGGATAGTTTTCCTTGTTTTGCATTGTGAGACGTGTTTGTTTTATTGCACCACTCCGTGATTCAATCCAGCCAAGCCCACGCAGGAAATATTGGGATTTTGTCTTGCCAAGTTGACATCTGAAAAGAGCGAGCAGACGAACGCTTCCACTTTAGGAGCATTTGTGATGGTTAGTGAATTATTAGGCACACAAAGAGAAAAAATGCATCTCAGAGAAACAACTGCATCCCGTGGATGGCAGTGACCTGGATAACAAGGAAACGTCGCCGGCTTTCATCTCTGTAGGGGAACACGGTGGCATGCAGTGGGAAAAAGAAAACAGAGCTTTCGGCACTCACATCAGTTAAAAATAAAGCACGGAGCCTCAATGAAGAGGGTGACTAACCAATGGAGTCAATGAGCAAGGAAAGCAATGGATTATCCACCACTTGAACTGCGGGCTGGATGTCTTTGTGTTGTCATCCAGCACGAGGCACTGGGCTCCAGGCAGGATAAAAACCAACCCAGAATGTTCAGCCTGTGTAGCCAAGGCACAAGTGGAGGATTTAGCTCCAGTGATCCTGTCCACAACTCCACCATGGAAGGACATGAAGCAGGTGTCAAGAAACGTTTGATGCCAATTCCTGACTGACTGTATTAGCCAGAAAACATACGCAGTCAAAGGGGAAACTTAAGCAGTGTGATAGTTCATTCTGTAATCCCAATGAAAAGAGGTTTTTGGCTCCAGCATCCGAGCTCTGAGTCTTTCCCTTTCAGCCAGCTTGGGGTCAGGCCCTTCTGTTTTGAAGGCATTCAGAGCTCCTCGTAAGTAGAAAGCAGCTCTGTTGGGTGAGAAGAACTGCCTTGTTGGGAGGAATTTTATCCATTCTGGCAAAAACGAGCCCCATCAGCTCCATATCCAATATCCCGAAGCTTTTTTAATTACATTATAATGGAGACGGGGCCAGCAGTGTTTCGTAATTAAATCCTGATGCATCAGAGTGGATTTTGATACACAGGTGAACAACAAGAACCTCTGTGTTACATGTACAATCTCTACATTACATGTACAAATCTGCAATTTCTTGGCCAAAACCAAATGCATTATTAAAAACAACTGATGTTGGGTACTTTTGTGTTGGAAATTCCCATTGAGGTCCTCCCACCATGAGACCTGGAGGGGATGGTAGTGGTCCTGAGAGCAAACCTCTGCCCAAATAGGATTCATCTGACACAAACCTAAAGGTGAGGGCTCCTGGGAGCCTCAGTCTGGTTTAGGAACATGTTTGGGTCACGCAGGAATGAGCAAAGAACCTTCATGCTGAGTCTGGACACTTGCCTGTCTCTGCAAAAAGCAGTGCTTTGGGCACCTGGCGTTCTTTGCAGTCCAAAGCCCTGAAAGAATAGTGATCTCTGAGAGAAGAGTCCAAAATCCACTCAAAGTCCCATTTTAGATGCTGAGACAGATGCTCTGGGGTTTGGCAGCTTCTTCAAAGCCATGCAAGCACACTGAGTTACAGACTGAGGACCAAGACCTGGGATGAGACTCTTTCCCTCGTGCTCCCACTCATGCTCTACTCAGCTGCCTTCCCTTGGCAATAATAGCAGCAGGGAAAGCAGATGGGCTCCACCCAGCAAACAGCCCCCAGAAATTTTCAGAAATACTCATTTTCCATAATTTTATTTATTTCCCCCCCCACATCATTTATTATGGAGGAGGAGGATAACATTGAGGGTGTTACTTTTTTTTTATTGTTTAGATTTTGGCTGCTTAAGCTTTGGGATGTTAAGTTACTGTATGGCTTTATGCAAAGCCTATTCCACAGGTCAGAGAAATACAATGAGGTGGTGATGGATGTGATGCTAAGCCTCCAATTAATATGCCAGGCTCAGCTTTTTTTCATTACACCATGATTTCAGCACCATCCTCCCTCCTTATTTACTTATTTACTTATTTAATCATGCATTTTATTTCAGCACCTGATAAGATCTCAGGTTCCCCATGCTTTAGTACCATCAAAGCTACCTGTCCCCATAACTCTTTTCCTGCACCTGGTTCTATGTTTAGAGTTGTGTGCAGGCATAGGCTGACCACAGAATGGTCTGTAAATGGAAAACCCAGGTGGTGGATCAGAGCATCTCCACTCGGGACCAAACTTCTGTTTGTGCTGCTATAGTTCAAACACAAAGATCCCAAATTTGGCTGCTCCAGAGCAGCTTTCAGCCCAAAAGGAGTCCCTTGAAGATGTCACTCACCTGCACTTGCTGTGTTGGTTTCCCAAATGCAAACTGCATTCATACAGCTGGCGTTGTATACCAAGTAAATGAGTTTCTGGAGCAGAAGATTTATTTGGGCTTCTGATTTATTTCCACTTGAAGATTTCAGTCTCTCCTCAGAAGAAAAAAGAAAAACAAAACAAAACAAAAAAAAGATTTGACTTTTTATTTTTAACAGAAGAATTTGGTTTAGGCATCGAGGATAGGTCTGGTTTTAGTAGAACAAACAGAAAACCATTTCTTTTAATTTTTGAAATTAAAGCCAAACCACATTCCAAATTCTTCTACTGAAAAAAAGGTCATTGCCATATTTATTTTCACACAAATGCATGGGTGAAATGTCCTCTCTTTCCCCAACCAGTTGCAAAAACAGAGCTCCAAACTGAGCTGTTTTAATTCGCTAGCTTTCTTCTGTTGCCTTCATTTCTTCCTCTGCTCTGTGTTGACCTCATTATCAATCCTTCTTGGCTCACAGAATCATAAAGGTTGCAAAAGACCTTTAAAGTCACCCAGTCCAAGCCCAACCCATCCCACCATGCCCACTGACCCATGCCCCCACGTATCACATCTCCACAGTCCTTGAATGCCTCTAGGGACATTGACTCTACCACCTCCCTGGGCAGCCTTTGCCAGTGCCTGATTGCTCTTTTGGAGAATAAATGTTTCCTAATATCCAACCTGACCCCTATTCTGGTGCAGTTTGAGGCCATCACATTTCATCCTATCGCTGTTACCTGGGAGCAGAGGTCAACTCCAACCTTGCTCCAACCTCTTTTCAAGGCATTGCAGAGGGTGATGAGGTCTCCACTAAGTCTCCTCTTCTCCAGACTGAACCATCCCAGCCCATCCATCACACCCAATGATGAAATCTCTTTACAGCCCCTGAAATCAATCCTCTGCTCTCCCATCATCTCAATATCCACGTGTAGAAGTAGGGATGGGACATTTCTACTGCTAGTTGCAAAAGTCACAGGACCTTCTCAAAGCCCCAGCCTCTGTTTCATGAAGGGCTCTCTCTTTAAAGGGTTCAAATTACTGGAATAAAAATCTGTCAACTGCTATCAGGCACAGAATTAACTCTAGATACAGAAATCCCAGATCACAGATGACCAAAGGCATTCAGGAATTGACTTTTTTTTTTTTTCCCAGTGCTGGATGGAGCTCTGAGCACCCTGATCAAGCTGTAGGTGTTCCTGTTCATTGCAGGGAGATGGACCAGGTGGCCTTTAAAGGAATCTTCCAACACAAATGATTCTATGGAAAATAAACCCTCTGACAGCTTCCTTGCACAGCTCTCCCCTGCACCAAAGCAAACACCAGAAAGTCTTTCAATGGGACATCTTTGATGGCAGCTTGGGCTCCTTTCCCCATCCATGTGCTTTATTTCATTTTTAAGGTGCAAGTGCAGCTGAGGTCAGAAGTCACCCAGGGCCAGGAGCACTAAGTGCTGTTCCATGTTCTGTGTTAATGCCATGCAGATTCACAACGATGAGGGGAAGGCAGCATCCCCTACTCCTAAATTTGTCCGTCTGGGTTGTTGATGGGGATGTCTGAGGTCAACATGCAGTGGTGGGATGCAGCGCTTGCCCCCAGCCCTTAGTTACAACACTGAGAGTGCTGATGGGGAGGAGAAAAGACCTCTGCATATCCACCTCTATGCCTTCCCAGAGATAACCCCTGTTTCCTCTAGGGGAAAAAAAAAAACCAACAAAAACACAAAACAAATGCAAAATCACCCATAAAACACAGCAAAACCACAACATGCAGTGCTGGACCATAGGTTGGGTGACAACTTTCTTCTCCCAGAATTGGAGGAAAGTTTGCCCCGTGCTGCCCTCTGTTTCTCCCCACAGGAATTGTGCCTTGGTTTATTTTTAGATATGCACAGAAATAAACACCTCTGCCCCCTCTCTGCTGCGATTAGCAGAGACGTGACGATAATGATTATTTGAGTTTCCTCAAACGAAGCAAGTATTCAATTACATTTTCATTCTTTGGAATGAAACTTAACCCAGTTTGTTTTCCGATAAGGCCATATGGAGAGAGGACACAGCTGGCATTTTATCCAAATTAATATGTGTCCTGGCTCAAAAACAGGTCGTGTTTGTAATGAGCTCAATCTTCATATAATAACACTGTTGAAACAATAAACGTCACTTCAGCTCCAATTTGGTGTCTGGGTTGCGAGGCATAAAAACAGTTCTGCTCTGAACTGTCAGGGTGAAGGCTGGATAAACTCGGGAAAGTTCAGGTCAGGTGAAATTTCACACACGGAGACTATTATTGGAGCGAGCAGGCTGGAGAAGCTATTACAGGGAGCATGTGCATCACTTCTCTCCCTATGGACCCGAGTCAGAGCTGCTGTGCTGGTGACACGTCCTTGCTCCTGCAGGCAGATCAGTAGCAGGGAGATGAGCCATGCACAGGGCTGGCAAAGCCAATAAAATCAAAGCCCTGTGCTGGCCAAAGGTCTGTCACCAAGCATAGGAGCCAGCCTGGTGATGAGAACTGCAGTGGTTGTGTTTTCATCACCATTTCATCCATTTCATCACCACCAGACTTTCTCTCTCATAAAGAAAGGTGAAATCATTATGCACACCTACTCAAGGCTAATTGGCCCAGGCTGCAGTCCAGCCTGTTACCTCAGGAGAGGTTCAGGTTGGTTACTAGGAAACGTTTCTCCTCTGAAAGAGAGGTCAGCATTGATGAAGGCTGCCCAGGGAGTGTTGGGGCCACCATCCCTGGAGGTGTTCCAGAACCTGGAGATGTGGCACTGAGGGACATGGTCAGTGGGCATGGTGAACTTAGTGCTCTCTTCCAACCTTAAGAATCATAGAATTGCTCAGGTTGGAAAAGACCTTAAAGATCATCCAACCACAGCCTAACCGTTCTACCCTAACTGACAAGGATATGAGTGAAGCTTCTCTATGAGCCACAGAAATATCTTCAAACAGCCATGAGGGACTAATTCTGCTTAAGACCTATACCCCAATTCCTGGCTTTGCCCCTCTGTTTCAACCACAAAAAAACCTTGATCTTCTACCTATTGATGATCATTCTCTCTTAGCTTAAAAGTCTCTTTTTTAAGCTAGGAAAACTCCACTTATTTCTATAATGGAGGGCCTCATTCAAGACCAGGATGGGTAGTTGCTGCCTAAATGACATACAAGCCCTGCCATGACCTGAAGACTAGGTGTTTCTGCAACAGTCTTTTTGCCAAGGCTGGATTCAATCAACATTATTTATATATAGCAGGTCAAGCACTCAGAGGCATCCAGAAGTGTCAGTATGGGGTATCTATGCTCATCAGTGCTCACAGTACTTGCTCAAAGTAGGAAGCCTTAAGTCTCTTCTGGAAGGACTTTGTAGAACCACAGAATTAGTTGAACATCTCCTGGAATCACACGGATCACATGGAAAGGTAAAAGAAATCTCTGTCTCTCCTTAAACCCACTGCCCCCACTCCAGCTTATTGATAGCCAGTGTTGGTTCAGACCCTATCTTAAAATTACATGGTCCAGTCACCATTCTGGAAAACCCTTCTGCTCTGTATGGCAGTGCTCATGTGAAAGCTAAAGATCTCTGGGTGTTAGTTCAATAGAAATTGAACATTTCCAATGATTTCCAGTTCTGCAAGGGAGGGAGAGGATTCAGCACAGCCACGGGCAACCACGATGCTCTTCTCCTTAATGCTGAGCTGTAGGAAAGGGCGAGGCTGGGCTGAGCTTTCCCTGAGAACAGAAACCATCAGGAAGGACCTGAGGAGTGAATGTTTCCTGGGCATCAGCAAGAAGAGATTCCCTTTCTGGGAAAGATAATGGGAAGGAGCAGAGCTGAGATCACTGTGTTCTCAGGAGACCACTCTCTCCAGGTCTGCACCAACACCTGTTTCCTCCCTATCTCACCCATCAATGAGACCTTTTCCACAGCCTGTGCTTCTCCAGCAGCAAGTGCAGGCATGCTTTTGGTTGCTTACCCCTGGGCTGCTGCAGACTGTGGAGCCTTTCCTGGACAGTTGCCCTTAAGTGCATGCAATGAAGAATCACAGATGCTTCTCCTGATAGGTCCCAGTGTCCCAACACAACAACACATAACCTGTATTGAAATCGAGACAGGGGACAGCTACTTGAATAGCAGAACAGAACTAAGCAGGAAAGAAGAGAAATACAGGACATGCCCATAGCTGCAAAGTGCCTCTTTATAACCCTGGTCTCAGTACCTATCCATTTCCTTAAGCCATCACCTCAGCTGATGGCTGCTAATGCAAACAAGCTGTGCTTGACTGCCACAAGCCTACTTACTCCCAGAACCTGTAGGTTTTATACCTTGTCTCCTACTTATGGGGTAAGACTGGCAAAGATATTTATGAGGAAATCACTACTTTCTTCTTATTTCTGCCCATTGCTTTCTGTCTGGCAGAGGATGTGCAACTCACCGGCACTTTTTTTTCCTAAATAAAAAGAGTGATGCCAACTTTTTGATACAGTTTGTCATTAAATACCAATAAATGAGCCAATGGATCCTCAAGGAACTTGGGAGGATAGGTGGCATCCACCTGCTTAAATCCACTACTTCCAGTTTTCAGCAGCCCCTGTTATCCAAAATCATCCATTTGCCATAGAATCGTAGAATATCCCAGGTTGGAAGGGATCCACAATGATCACTGAGTACAGTTCTAAAAGGACAGCCCTGGCATTTTGCAGAGGACTGGGCCTGGCTGTATGCAAATGAGGTCATACATAAATAAGAACTGGGGAGAAAAGAATATGGAGAGGGGAATGGCTAGGAAAAGGGAGGGATAAAATGCTGGTAAACCTAGTGGGGGTAATGAGAGGAAAGCACAGATGAACTTTGGGTAGTAGCATGAGCATATGAAAATGCTTAGTGTTGACTGTTTATGTATTTCTCCTTGTTTTCTTTTATTATTTTTGTTTTTAAAAAAATTACAATGTCTCTTTAGTTTTGTCCCAGAATGAATAAATACCTGAGAACTGCAGTGTTGTATTATTTTGGTTATAGGGTTGGCTATGTCACTTGCTTTAAGGCTATTTTTAAGACACAGCTACAGGAAAATTCAGTGCTGACAAGCAGGAATTAATATTATTTTTAAAGTTTTTAAAAATGCGTCCTAAAGTCTCCTATTCCTTGTGTTCTGAGTGCTGTCCAGATGCAACGATCCAGTGTTTGACCCTCAGCTAGCAAGGGATGCTGAGGAACAAGCTCATCAGAGGACATGGCATGAGGCATTTTCATTGCAACTACCATCGAGAGTTTGGGGTCAAGAGGATGAAGACGAAAGGAGAAGCTGTTGTTGCTTACAGTGTCTTTAAACGACCGTGCCCCTTCCAAATGGGAGAGGATGATCTTTGGCTCCCAACCTCTACAGCCCCACCATCAACCAGCAAATGCTGGGGGCTGTTTCTGCCCCTCACACTGTGTTATCACTGTGCTTCGTGTGCTGGTTCTGGATATTGTGCCTCTTTTCCAGGAGGATCATTGGGAACAAAGATTTACCCCTTTTGTATATCAGTTTACAAGGGAATAACAAGGAGTCTATCCCAGGAGCCATCCCCTTACCGGGACTGGGTTCTTCCTTTCAGCTTCGTGCTATGTAGTTTAGTTTGTCCCCAAACACACAAAAAAAACCTCCTTGGATATGGAAACTAATGTTCCAAACAATGCATTTCCAAGAATTTTCTTTTCTTTTTTTTTTTTTGAAAGAGGAAATAGATGGCTTTTTTTTTCCTGCCTACTTCCTGTTTTCAAGTTCACACCTGTGAGTTCATTGGCTCCTCAAGACAACATGGAACATTTTTTATGGCTTTGAATAACTGGGAGCAATGCTGGCACACCGCCCTTGTCTTCTGCCTGCTCATCCCTTTGGGCTACCATGTCTGCTGGCAACAAATGGTTTCCTTTGGCCAAGCTGGAATATTTTCTTCGGCTTCCCTTACTTTGGTGATAAGCTGCTCTCAGGAGTGGAGAGGTGGAAGCAGTTTTCCAAGAATGCTTTCTCTTGAGCTGAGCCCTGTTCAGACACCAAGTGGAGGAATGCATGTTCATGACTCCGTTCCCCTCAAGGGCTTTCACTGCTTTGTGTATGGTTAGAGACAGAGAGAAGTTTGGCATGCGTTTGGCAGAAATTTCCTATTGAATCTTCTCCCCCTTTCAGAAGATAGATCAATGAGAAATAAACTTTTGGTTGAAATGAATGTTTTGGCAAGAAGCGTCTGCAGCAAAAACGTTCCTGTTTTTGTTACAATCACCCAATTTGGGGGTTTTAGCTACTTACAAAAACTCTCTTTTGTTGTTTTAATTCAGATTCAGAAAGACGGAGGTTTTCCTCCTCTCTCCATTTTGATAAATTAGTGTCAACTTTTGCAATCGTAAATATGTTTCATAAGGGAGGAGTGATTCCCGAAAAGGCTCTGTGAGGTCTCCAGCAAGTGCAGAGCTTGATGTGAAAAAGCTGCCCCTAACATCAATCCTTGTCCTCATCAGGAGGCAAAAAGAAGGAATGTCTTCTGGCTCCTCATTCAGGGTTTTGCACATATGACTTTCTCCCTTAATAATCCATTTAAACATCACAATAACTGAGAGGCCTCTGAAAAGTGTTGCTGTACATCCCCATACACACTAAGGTCGTCATTGTGGTGGTGCACGACAAATGTCTGCTGGAAACATTCTCACAGGCTAGGGTTTAATTTCAGGAAAGGTTCAGATTGGATATTAGGAAACATTGCTTCTCAGAAGGAGTAGTCAGGCATTGACACAGCTGCCCAGGGAGGTGGTGGGATCACCATCCATGGAGGTGTTCAAGGACCATGGAGATGTGGCACTGAGGGACGTGGGCAGTGGGCATGGTTGGATGGGTTGGAGTTGGACTGGATCATCTTAGAGATCTTTTCCAACTTCAGTGCCTCTGTAATTCTAAGAATTTCATGCATAGCAAACCCTTCCTCGAACTGAAGTGAAAACTCCCCATCTATCTAACTGAGGTGTCCTCCTTTGCTCCATAACCTGTTTTGTCGCAGTGACAGAGTTGCAGCTCTCAGCTCTGTGACTGTTGAACTGGAATCCATCCACGTAACCCCATGACATGTTCCCAGAATGACTCCTCATCCTTCAGGGAGGGATGCAGTGGGAAAAGCAGGAAGAAAGCAGATACCAAAACCTCTCTGCTGTTCAGACTGATAACTTCAGCCATGACCAAAGGCAAAGCATTGGTTCCAGCACAGCTCTGCGATACCTGTAGATCTCCAGAATAAAGACTGAGAAGCTTTCAGACACTCTGAGAAAGACAAAGGAATATAAGAATTATTTTTGTAAATACCTTCCAATAGTTTTCTTCATGGAGTGTGAGTTATTTGATTCAGAGATCGTCAGCATCAGAGAATTATCGTTTTAACTAGAAGCCAGTGCCAACTAGTAAAAAGCTGCAAGCTTGTACAGTGGCTAGTGTGAAGTTACAGAACTCATTCTGTACACCTGTGTTGCTCAAAAATTAAATGCATGGAGGTTCCACTGTTAACCCTGAATAAATGCAACAAGGCGTTGTAAATCAAACCTGCTTGTTTTCGTGGATAGGCTCTGGGAGGAAGGCAAGTACTCTCTGTATGTAATACCGCATGCATGCCTGGAAAACAGGCCAGTCCACATGAAATCAATTGTTTAATTAAAGACACGCCACTGTGATTTTTCTGTGCTAAAAACCATAGCAACTGTAACTGTGAAGGCACTCAGTATCTCAACAATTGTTCTTTCTTTGTAATGAATGCACGTCTGCTGCTAATCTGATCTTGGCATCCCACGAGGGTGGATATGATACCTGCCCTGAAGTATTCAGGGTGCACTGTCAAATGTCAGGCAGTGGCCCTTCCATCGTGTGCCTTGGGGAGACTGAATCATAGGCCAGTGGATCATCTGACATTTCTAAAAGTGCTGGGCTATTCATCTCCCCTGGTGGAGAATTGCAAAGAGCACAAGGTCACTGCAGTCTCTTGCTTCTCCTTGGCTGCGTGTAATTATTCTGCCCGTCCATTAGACTTTTTCAGTGCACTCCTGTGCTAGCAGGGTGTCAAAGTAGGACCTCACTTCTTGGATATCATCATGTTGCAATACAGCAGCACAGCCAAGGTGGCTGGAGCTGAAGCCCAAGTGCAAACTGGAGTTGAACAGGGAGAAGACAGGAGGGGAGAGCAACTTTTCCCCATGCTCTTGTCCTCTTGCCCATTTCAAGCTCTTTCAGCTAGGAAAGAAAAGAGGGCTGCTTCACCTTCTTCAGTCTGCATGGAGCCCAAAGCTCCCTTAGAATGTCATAAGATGGAGTGGTGGTAACCAACGCAATGCTGATATTTGAAGCCTGGTGGGCAGAAATCTCCATTGCTGTTACATTTATCAGTGAATGGCAGGGTATTTATATTTAAAAAAAAATGCACGTACCACCAATCTTCATTGCAACATTCACCACACAAGAGCCACTTAGAATCCAGCCCAAACTTTTTTTTTTTTTTTCCTTTTTACTGTTTCCAGAACGAAAAGTTCACTTAAAATTCTTTCTTTCTGTGTCTCATTCTCTCTCCCTCTCTCCTTCTCTCTGTTTCACTCTCAAATTCTGATTGCTTCCTTTACACATCCATTTCATGACAAGCTTGTTTGTTGTTTTTGGCTACTGGGCAAGTGTATATAGGGGATTACAATAGAGTCTCTGTTCCTACACTGGTTGTTAAGTTGCCTTAAACAAGTGCCAACTACAGTCTAAATCTGTTCATCTCTCTCGCTGTCTTCCAAATATAAATATATTATAATAAAATAATTGTTCCTGAGATTTATTTGACAGTCAAGATTTCCTCACTCTGAACAAGCCTGTAGCTTTTGGTCTTTCATATATATGCATGAGCATGATTGATTGAAAGAAACCAGTTCTAGACACCTACCATGGAGAAAATCCCCAGTGGAAACCACGCTAGAGCTTCCCAAAACCTGTCTCTAGGAGGTGAGAATGTCTCTTACCATGAAACTGAAAGGGCTCACAACCTCATTTGCCTTAAAAATTTCCTATTTGATTACCCAAATGCTTTCAACCCTCCCATCCAGGAACTGTCAGCATTGACGTTAGCAGCAGATGTCTCTTGTGGATTTCCCAGATCATTTTCCACACGATCTCTGTATTTTAAAAGTGATTTGAAGCAAACCTGGAAGTGCACGGACATCTCAAACTTGCAATTTTGGGAAGGAGTTTAGCTTTTTTTTTGAACTCTTATTTTTCCCACTCACTAGTACCATTAATCTTCAACAACTGGAACCAGCCTGGGGCCCTTTAGAGTTTCACAGCATTCATCAATGATTTTTTCCCCATAAACAACACAGAACTGGAGGGCTTGGATGAGACATCAGGCCAGAGTTTTTTCTTGGCTTGTCCTAAGGGGATCAGCTGATGGAAAGAGATAGGCAGAGGTGTGGAGATGGAAGTTAGTCTGAGTGAATATGAATTTCACAGTTCATGTGGTCAAAAAATAGGTGGAAACGTATAGGAAAGATCACTTTTCCCAATATAGGAAATCAAAATTGAGTGACTGTCCAATCTAGAGATTGCAACAGAGGAAAAACGGAACCTGCATTGCCCTGGAGACTCAGATCTCTAGATTTATTAAAAACTTCCCATCCTCAGCTTTGGAAAAATCTCCATGCATCAAAGACCAAAGGATGTACCTTCATAGCTAGCATGAATATGTTACTGGAAATCCATCTCTCTGGGCTGATCCTGGTATCTCAGGGTCAGACAGTGGCAGCACAGGCTGGGCTGGGGGCCCTTGTCAGAATTGTTGCCTTTCCCATGCCTGCCAAATACATTACCTGCATGTTGTGGATTGTTTTGGGATGGAGAACATCCATCCAACACATCCTCAGGCATTCCCACTGTGAGATAGCTCAGGACCACAGCCAGGCCCTCTCCTCTAAAGATGGAAACCTCTTCTCACCAGCATGGAGACTTGAGAAGAGTGAAGCTGTGAAAATGTGATGCCTGATGACTGCTGGAAAGCAAGTGATGGGGAATAATGGGAAAATGTCAAATGCATCATTTTTCTAAATGAAAACTGATTATTTTTGCCCTGAGTCAAAATCCAGATGACCTTCCAGGTATGGCAAGCTCCAGAGATCACCCTATAGGCAGTGAAAATGAGACCTGGAAATGTCTGGATCCCTCCACAGTCCCTGAAGACCATTCTGACATTTCTGCACTTATATCTTACAACCTTGGTAGCTCACGTTGCAGCCAAGGACAAGGAAAACACACAACACACCCTTGGCATAATGTTATAAAAACATAACAGGCTGCAACACAGCCTGAGCTTCATACTTCACACACTGAATTGAAATCCCCCTTCCCAAAGGCACACACAAAAATGATAAAACTGCATCTCAGGGCTCTGAGGCATCAAAGTTCTGTGGACTTCCCCAGCCTACTTTGATGGAGCTCGTCCTGATGATGTGAAACTTTGTTCTGGGGCAGATGTTTTTAGCAAGGTTAATGACTGTCTTTCCTGACCAAAGAGGGGCTCCACTCTTGTAGTAGTCAGGAACTTATGGTAAACACTCCAAGCACTGGTGCCAGCTCTTGTCACTTTACTGTGTGTATCAACCTCTTGAGGAGCAGAGCAGAAGTTCTTGGGGCCAAGCATCTCTACCAGTCCCTGAAAGAAGGCTGTAGAGAGGCAGGGGTCAGCCTCTTCTCCCAGGTAACAGTGATAGGATGAGATGTGATGGCCTCAAGTTGTGCCAGGAAAGGGTCAGGTTGGATATTATTTATCCAAAACAGTGGTCAGGTGTTGGAACAGCCTGCCCAGGGATGTGATGAGGCCACTGTCCCTGGAGGTATTCCAGAACCATGGAGATGTGGCACTGAGGGACATGGTCAGTGGGTATGGGGGGTGGGTTGGGCTTGGGTTTTGGGGATCTTAGAGGTATTTTCCAACTGTAATGATTCTCTGATTCGAAACTTGCCATGCTGTCTGTGCAGCACCTGCACAAGTCTTATCTCTGACTCAGGTGCTTTGGTGCTACTTAAACAAATGTGTCACCAAACTGCAGGAAAAGTGCTAAAGGATTACCAGGCTGTTTTTGTTAAGAGATTGTGCAGACAAAGCTGGAGGGTTATTGGCAGAACTGGAATAACAGGGACTGTTAACAGGGCTGAATTCAGCTGCTGTTGGCAGCTGGTGGGGAATGGACCCTTGCACAGCTGACGGGTTGGGAAGGGGCATGGCGCATCCCTGGGGATATAAGCCAACACTGAAGCATGCTGGCAGGTCATACGAGGGGGAAAGAGCAGGGGATGGTGGGCTACACCAGCAGAAGAGCTGCCCAGCACTCCTGGGTGTGATGCTTGTTTGCCTGATAAATTCAGCTCCAAGAAGAAAAGAAATGATGAAATGAAGAAAGCTAGTGCCAGTTGTGTGGAGAGAGCCCTGAGCATTGTTTTATCGTCCAGACTACATGACTGATTGGATTTCCCAACAATATTTCTCAATGCCTAAGTGTGAGAGGCCCCCGGGAGCAATAACTTTCCTCCAACTCAGAAGTTGAGTGATGAAGCCGTGGGTTAATAGCAATTAGTCTCCACGCTGGCGGCTCCCTCTGCCACCTCCATTTCTTTTTAATTTGCTGCTGGCCCCACAGCAGTGTAAATAATCCTTTGTTTTAAATCCACTGTAAATCTGCTGGTGAAGTAACTGGGGCTTGTGTTATACAATGAGCATCCTTGATGAATGCGGTTGGGCAGGATGGAGGGATGAGGGTATCTGTGTCCTCCCACAGAGACTCACAACTGGCAACCAAGGGGGGGGGAAGCAGGCAATTTTATGGACTTCTGTTCTCAGTCTCCGTGCAGGTTTTACTGTCAGAGAAGTTAAGCAAGGAACAGACACTTAATCTAAGCACCAACTGTTATGCAGTTATCAGATGCATAATAAAAATAAACAAGCGAGCCCTCCAACCTGTAGCTCAGGAGCATCTTAAAGTTTGGAGAAACTTCCACTATGTGATGAACTGGAGCAGAGAGAATCAGATTGAAGAGGGAAGTGAACATCCATGCTAGTATTTCAGTGGCCACCTGAAATCACAGAATCAAACACGACGTCCTTCCTCTGAGGACTAGCATCTAATGGGGGTCTGTAAGAAGGAGGGGAACAGGCTCTTTAGCAGGGTCTGCTGTGATAGGACAAGGGGAAATGGTTTCCAATTGAAAGGGGAGATTTAGATTGGATATAGGGGCAAAGTTTTTTACACTTCGGGTGGTGATACACTGGCACAGGTTGCCCAGAGAGCTGATGGATGCCCTGAACTTGGAGACACTGAGGTCAGGCTGAGGGGTGCTCTGAGCACCTGATGGAGCTGTGGGTGTCCCCATTCATTGCAGAGGAGTGGGGCCAGATGGCCTTTAAAGGTCCCTTCCAACTCAAACCATTCTGTGAGCCTATGACTTCACAAAGTGATGATATCCATTTGGGAATCACAGACAGGCAGATATCAGCAGGTTGGTAATATGTCAATTTCACATCTAGATAAGCCACAGATTTTGTTCTGTTTCCTCCTTTTCTTGGGGGTGTGATTATTAGAGGATCTTGTTGCAACACCTCTCCCCGTGAACTGTAGTCTGTGAGCCAAGCTATCAGCACAGGAAGAGAATACACTTTGGAAAGTGAGGACTGAGAAGCAGGAAAGTCTGAACATAGCTTGCTCATCACAAGCACTGAAAATTGGGGCATGTATTGGAACAGGAAAGGTTAAGCATCAGCATGGATGTTGGGTTTGGCACTCCAAATGAGTCTGGGTTGGCTGACACCAATGACTGTGAGCTACCATGAATGTGTGAATACGGTTGGCACTGGATGTTAATTAAAGCATGAGTCCTCCTCTATCACCTCATTGTATCCTCAGCTTTGACTTGGGCATACAGGCTTTTTATGGGGAGAGTGGGATGTCCCTTTGAGTAACAGCGGAAATCAGATCCATATGTTTAAGTGCCTGTGCAGCTCCTCCAGCCAAAGCCAACTGCTGCTTAGAGGCACTTGAGGATCACGAACTGAGAAGCCTTTTTGGAATGGGTTATTTTGTTCCACTGTGAAACAGTAAAGTGAGGAGATTTTCCTGTCTCTTATTTCATGGAGATCTTGGCCCATGTAGAGGACAGTGACTGTCTCAAGAAACTGGAGAGATCACTAAAATTTCCCTGTCCCAAGAGACCATAGGCGATCCTGGGATGAGGAAATGTCACTGAACCTCCATTTTTTTAAAATCAAGGCTCTTCATGAAGTCTCAGGAAACAAGGCCATTCTCTGAGGCACCTATAGAGCATCAGCATAAGGCTGCATGCACTGCGAAGGTGTTGGCACTGCTCCTCTGTGGCATCTAAAGTAAGTCTTGTGTGTGCTGGGACATCGTCTTGGGGCATGGAAGAGACAATATTCTTGTCAAGTTTTAAAGGAATGAACATCAAAAACACTGAATGCAGACAGGCGCCAAGGTTATTTCTGGCTTACTTGTTGCTGGAATGGTGATAGACAGTTTTGGTTGTTTAATATGATTACCTTAATCCTGGAATGAAGGATCTTCAAAAGGTTTCTGTCTACATACACAAGAGAAATTTCATTCCTGGAAGGTTGATATGTGTGGCTAGAATACAAAGCTCTGTGCAGAGCTGTGCACTGAAGCATATCTATCTCCTGCCAGAAGTGGCTTTCATGGCATCAAAGACTTTCATCAAAGAAAAGCAGAAAGCATCACCAAGTGTGAAACCCTGCAAAACACTGTTTGACTTTATCCTTCCTTTGCTCTGGAACAAAACAACACAGAGAGCAAACATATTAAAAAAATATTCAAGATCTTTTGGGTTTCTTGTGGTTTTTTTTTTAGAGTTTGGACTCAGTGATCCTTGTGGCTCCTTTACAACTCAGATTATTCTAGGATTTTCCTTCCACTGAAACCTTCATTGTAGGCTACACCTGTGAAATGGGCGCTGTGATTGATGGGGCTTTCTCCCACTTCTCTTGAGGAAGAAGATGATTAATTGGGGTAAGGTAGAAGGCCTCATATTTGTTTAATACATGCACCTTCTCAGCTGATGTTCAGACCCACCTCAGGTCCTCAGTGACATTCACAAAGAAGTGTTTGTGAGCAGGAAGACCACAGTTTGTACAGCTCTCAAGGTTTTCTTCTTTGCTTCGGTTTTAAGGTGGGCTTGTAGCCCCATATAGCCCCATATATGTAGGTCCTTTCCAACCTTGTCATTCTATGATTCTACATAATCCTAAAATTTCAGTCCTAGTTGGTCTTTGAACCCCTTGGTGGGTTCAAATCCCACCATGGGGTTGAGATGGATGGAGGAATTGTGAGATTCATCTGGGTGGGCTCTCTGCGTCAGGGTCTGGACTTGCAGAAACAGGACATCACAATGGGGAGCAGAAACTGTGACCTGTGCTGACGTATACAAAGAGATCACTGGACAGATCGATGTCATCAGTTACGGTCTGAACCCCCACCGCAGAGTGGCTCTTTGGGGAGATTTATTTATAACACACACTGGACTCCAGTTGTCTTTCTGATTTCCTGCAAGACCAGCTTGGAAATCTGGAAAGGATGACTCTGGAAGCTATTTTTTCTGATCTTTATGGTAGATTAAAACCCCAGTCCTGGGGAGGGCCAGCACTGAGGGGATTGTAATATTTTTCTTTTAAAACCAAAGCAGAGAAATTGCACTTCTTCTGTCTAAATTCCTGCTCAGCATACGCCAGAGGACGTCATCTGGTAATTTCTGTGGTTGAACCTTGTACTCAGACAACTGTCCATTTTCAAAGCATTGGATCTTCTGAACACTTTTCCTTCTGGCCTGACATTTTCCTTGCTTTGTGGAGGGCCAGAAATGGCTAGCTTTGTTTGGGCATGCAACACACTGAAGGAAACTTGATTCCATTGACTTCTGCGGTTAGTTTATTTAGAAGAAATCTACTCACCCTTTTTTGAGTCATCATTTTGACAAATATTTGACCTCTGAAGTACTTTGTCTTCTGGGCTTGACCTGTGACTAACTAATTTCTGCAGTTAACTGGAAGCTCCAAATAAACAAGGAAATAGTTTTGGACCTACAGAGATGTAACGTATCTAAATGTATTTGGTAAACCTAAACTGAAAAATTATTTTATTTCGGGTCTCATGGAGATCCGAATTTTTGAATTCAGATGCATTTAAAAATGTAACTTGGAGTGGGAAGAAAATTAAAAATATTTCTTTCCAAAATTTTGAAGTGCAGTGTTCTTATTGCTTCAAAAAGAATATTTCATATACCTCTTTGGGTAATAATATATCAACCATTTGGTGAATCTGAGAACATTTCATGAATCTGTCACCATTGCCAGAACTGTAGGGAGACTTTGAGCTCCTTCTGACAACAGTTTCAGACAAAAGTGCCCCAGAGGAGTGACATTGCAATATGAGGCTCTTCTTCAGCAAGGTCACAAACGTCACCTGGCTTTCATCATTTTATTTTTGGGCCAGCCATGAAACCTGCTTCTTTCTTTGCAAGATTATGCAATCTCAAAATGCAAGTCTAAAGGTTCCAATCTTTACACTACCGGGCTGTTTGTAAAGAGAAATGAAACGTTTCCAGAGTTGCAGATCTTCCTGGCATTGTCATCAGACAGAGACAAATTGCACTTTCTCTTCCCATGACCTGAGATCAGAAACAGAAAGCAAAATTTATCCAGCTTCCCAGAGTTCATTTCCATCACTTTCAGAACGGAAAGTGACGATGCCCAGTTCTACCTGCTAACCCAGAAACTCATCCAACCTCAATTGTTCATAAAGCTCCACTTTTAATGGTGACCATCTCCAAAACAATGGACCAGAACACCAACCAGCTCTTTTAAGGGATGGGTTGACTGAATATCTCCGTGTCATGTTTGAGATGAAGGCAAATGGCACTTTCTGATGGAGCACCAGGCTGACCTTTCCTGGAAAGGTGACCTCAGGCTGTACTGCTGACATTTCTGATGAACAAACCACCAAAAATTCTGTGGTGGGAGAAGACAAAGCAGGACTGATCACTTCTGAAGGTCCCTTGAATGTCCTGAGGCTTGTTCCTGTGACAGAGGTCTTTCTCACCTGTTTGCCTTACATTCATTTTGTCATTTTTCCCTCTAGGTCTGCAGAAAATAAAGTTTGAAAAGCAAGAGTTCAAGGAGGAGGATGAAATTCTGCCTACGTGTCATCTCATTTCTCTTTACTCTTTCATTCTTTTATTCTTGCTGTTCTTTTAATATCAAATGTAAAGCTGTAGTCTTTGTGTTTCTTAGGCAGAACTGCCATTCACTAGGAAAAAAAGAAAAATCTTCCAGATGTGGCTCTCTGCATTTCTGGAAATTCTTGACATTTCTGATCACCCCCCAGATGAGATTTATCTATTTTTTAACATGAAAGGCAAACTTCTAAATTGTTCACATCTAACTTAGCCTGACATGACCCCAGTTCAACAAAACACTTGAAAAAGGTGCTTAGTTTTAGGCAATGTTCATTCCTGTTGACTTCTTTGGAATCCATAGAGTGTTTCAAGACCAAGCCTTTGCCTGCAATGGCCTTGACAGATGTTTTTCACTCTTGTCCTTTAGGTGCAGATGAAGAAATGCCCATTGGCTTCTTCCCACAGCTCTTCATCAGTGCTGTTCTCCTCTGCAGGCCCTCTCTGTCTTGTGGCATTATCCAGCACAGCTGGGAATTGCTTGACAAAACAGAATGATGCAATGGGTGGTTGGCTTTATTCCCAGTGGGGATATAAGTGGTACCTACCTTGTAGGCTGTTCCTAGAAAAACAAACAGAATTTTAATTTCAGGAGTACTTAAGAGGATAGGTGCGCTGGAAGCTGGTCAGTTGGTCATTATCACATCAACAATTTTCATTCTATAAAAGCATAGATAGCTGCAAACTTTTACTATGGGTGAGCATCTCTGAGGCTTTTCCTCTGTTTCATCAAATGGGAACTGGCACAGGCCAGTGGATTTCTAATTCAGAAGACTGGCACCTAAGCATTTATATATACACTGAGACTTCCATTTCTCCTACTATTCTCCTTTTCCTAACCATAGCCTGCATCTCAGTTTGCCTCAGTTTGAGGTTGCATAACTGGGGAAAATAACTCTCTCTTTCTCTCTTTGTGATCTGTATTGCTCCCATCTGGAGTTATAGGAAGATGAGGAATTTCTGAAAGACATAATTTTAGGAAACTCTTCTCTCAGTGAAGCAATGTGGACCTGATGATCCTTATGGGTCCCTTCCAGCTTGGGATATTCTATGAGTCTACGATTCTATGATTCTAATATTTTAACCAAGGAGAATCCTAAGAGAAGAATGATGGGGAACTTGCCTCATATAATCAAAAGGCTTCTTCTCAGAGCTGGCAAGAATCTTTCCTCTCCACTTTCCTGCTCTCTTCACTGGTTCTTTCTGTCTCCACTAGTTTCTTGTTGTGATCATCAATTAAGTTCAGATGTTTATAAGCTCCTTAATTAAAATAAAATTTTAAAAAACTGGTAGAAAATTTCATGCTCAATACTCAAACAAATCCTCTCTTTCTCTTACTGCCCTTTCTCATTCCTTCCCTTCTTTTCCTGGACAGCAGTAATGCAAGAACTCCCCATCAGCCTGTTCAGACAGCCTGGAAGATGACAGCAGAGCCGCCCTTTATAGAGAGAAGGGGAAAGTGCTGAAGCAGCAGGGATTGCATTTACTCTTGGAGTTCAGTCCAGCTTGCTAGAAAACAAAACAAGAGAGGAACGCTAAAAAAGGAGAGAGCAAGGGAGAAAAATGCAGCATCTGTCTCTGGTGCTGACTCTGCCCACAGTCCCCCTGTGTGAAGAACGCAGACACAGCAAATATCCCCGTGAGCCCCTCGGAAAAGGATTTTTGCAAGCGCTGTGTCTTTGAAGGTGTTGCTTTTAGCTGCCCTTTCTAACCGTGGGCTCGTGGCCATTCTGCAAAGGGTGCTGGCGTCGCCAGCCAAGCTGTGCACTGCAGGAGTCCGAGGGGGAGAGAGCAGAACAAACAATCCGGGATGCAGAGAGCTGCACCGGGTAGAAGAGCAAGAACCCATGTCTCATGTGTGCAACAGTTTTCAGGACTTGGCAGAAGATTTCATAGTTGAGTCCTCGTTGGTGGCTGATCTGCTCTCAGGAGCTGCCAACCGTAGGCCATGCATGTCCCGTGGTATGCCAAGGGGGTGCAAGTCGTAGAATCAAAGAATCATAGAATGACTGAGGTTGGAAAGGACCTTGCAGCCCCTCCAGCTCCATCCCTGCCATGGGCTGGTGGCCACTCAGCAGATCAGGCAGTCCAGAGACCCATCCATGGCCTTGTGCACCTCCAGGGATGGGGCACCCACACTTCTCTGGGCAGCCTGTGCCAGTGTCTCAGCATTGTCTGAGTGAAGAATTTTTCCCTAACATCTATTCTGAATTTCCCCTCTTTTCATTTAAAACCATTCTCCCTTGTCTGATCATTATCAGGTCGTATACAAAGTCAGTTCCCCCTCCTGTTTATAAGTTCCCTTCAAGTACTGGCAGGCACAGTGAGATCTCCCCAGAGCCTTCTCTTCTCCGAGCTACACAAGCTCAACTCTCTCAACCTTTCTTCATAGGAGAGATACTCTAGACCTCTGAGCATCTTCTTGATCCTCCTCTTGACCCACTCCAACAGCTCCATGCATTTCTTGTGCTGGGGGCCCCAGCCTGGACACAGCTACTGCAGCCAGGGGCAAACATTTCTCTTGGTTTTACCTTTCTGAGCCTCTGTCTTAGTTAAAATGAGGATCACTCTGAGGGCATCACCTCGTATTCTCTCCCATGCGCTGAAGTATATTTGAAACCTCAGGTAGGAAGAGGTGAAGAGTGCTGGGCTGCTCATCTGCTGTCTGTGTTGGCAGAGCAGCACTGCTATAAAACTATATATCTTTCAACTCTTAACTATTCCCAGGGCTGGGCCTTCCTGCCTTGGAAATGAAAGGAGATGCATGTCGAAACATGGGGCTCAGCCCTAGAGTCATATCTGCTGTAGCTGTGCTAAACTGGAGCCAGACACCAGTATGAGGGCTCAGCATCCTGGTCAAGCCCTGCTCCCTTTCCATTCCCCTTCCTGAACGTCTTCTCACCAGACCTGTAATGCTGAACCTGTGTGTTTGGCTCATGGTTTGAAGAGCTGCCAAGGGGAAGCAATACCTGGCAGCCGCATGCTGTAAGACATGAAGTGTTTGGAGTCCTGCCTGCTGCCAAGCTATTGAGTGAAATTCTTGCAACAAGGAGTTGGCACTCCCAAAACAGGGTGGCTGTGCACAGCAAGGTCTGTGATGGACAAGTTGCCCTGGTTCTTCTCTCAGGTCTGGTCTCTTGGCCAGATCTCCACATCTTCAGTATGCAAAAGCCCAAGTGTTGAGTCTGTTGGACATGACACCATTTCACACTTAAAAATAGGTAACAGAGAAAGGGGTTCAAATTGTGGTGAGATATAGGAATGGGTTGCCCAGGAGGTGGTGGAATCATCACCTCTGGAGGTACTCAAGAGCTGTGGAGATGTGGCACTTGGGGAACATGGTTAGTAGGTATGGTGGGGATGGGTTGGGGTTGGGCTTTGTGATCTTAGAAGTCTCTTCCAACCTCAATGATTCTGTGATGCTTTGATTCGAAGTGCTGCAGGAGGTCAGCAGACCTGATGATAACTCACAGGCCCATGTGTCACCCATGGGCTGCTCCCCTGCTGTCCAATGGAACAGGATGGCAGCCTGGGTTTGCAAGCTTTGCAGGTCTCTTCCTGTGTATCCTCACTGCATGTGAGGACAAAGCACACAGTCAGACCCAAACTGGTAAGCACAGCAATCCCAAGCCTTGCCACCAGCATGCAACATCTTCTGAATGGGAGCTGAGATCTGCTCGGGTTGCAATTCCCCCAACAAAAACGTCATTTGGTTCCAGTGCAATAAAGAGGCAATTGCGTATTTAGAAATGATTATTGAAAGCAGATTTATTAAGAATTAATGAGAGCAGTGTGGGAGTGATAAAGACACTAATCTTTGGGTTGGGCTGGTTTTGATAATCGTCTCGAATTTGAAATAGCAGCACAGCAAAATCCTTATCTTATAAATCTGATGCAAGGTTTAATATGACAGTTATTGTATGTTTATATATCAACTGATTATTAGAAACATATTCATTGAAAATTAACCATGTAATAGATGGTTATCTGTGACACTGCTGGCTTAAATAAATACACATGTTTTCACAACCAATTGAGAGTCTATTTGAAATCAGAGCTTGCCTTATTATTGCAATTTTTTTTTCTTGTAATGCTGAAGAGTGCATTTGTTTTCTCCCCATTCCTGACATAACAGAGATGTTTTTCATTCCTAGGCTGTGTATGCTTAGCCAGCAAGTCATCATAATAACAATAACAATAATAATAATGCATTTGATTTTTATGGCACCCACCAGCCACAGCTCTCCGGCTGTTTCATAAACAAGAGTACCAATGCCCAGAGAGCACTAAAACATCCATCAGAAAAAAAGCCAAACAGAGTTCAAAATAAAAGGCAGCCCGTGTAATTAAAGCAAAATAACAACACGTGCTCAAGATGATAAGTTTTCCAAGTCTCTTTTGAAACCAAAACAAGAGGAGAGCTCTGTTTTGTGGTGATCCAGCTGAGAGGCAGAGGGAGAGGGGAAATTCAGGCTGTGCAGGAGGAGCATCTGCCTGTCTGGGTGCTCAGTGGGTTGGGTGCAGGATGAGCTGGCTCTGCACAATTGTCCCATTAGGTCTTATCTGTATATTACTGAAGAATGCCCTGAGAGGTGAAATGCATTGGCCAGATTTGCTAAGGAAGCAACAGCGCTGTAAGTGGTGGATGATGCTTCTTCATTCCAAAGCAGTGAGAGTGGTTGGACAGGTATGGGATCTCTAGAAGTGATATATATGTATTGAAAGAGCATTAAAAACGGTGGTTCCACTTTGATCAGTGGGTAGCTTCCTGGCAGGGGAGCTGTGGACAAGGTGTGCTCTTCTTGTCAGTTTGCAGGAGATGGAAAGCACAAGGCAGAACAGTTACCTTGCAGAGTCAGTGTCTGAGGAATAGGAGGTGTGTGGCAATGCTTAAGTGAGTATGTGAGCAGCCCATGGGATACTGATGTGCAGTAGGGACACAGTCATTGTCAACTCCAGTGACTGTAATAATAATAATCATTGTTATTATCCAAGACACAGACAGTGGTCTTGGGCATATGATCTGATTCTTGGGTGGTGCTGTGTGGAGTCAGGAATTGGATGTGATGATCCTAATGGGTCCCATCCAACCAGAGATATTCTACAGTTCTAGTAATTCTTCTTCCTCAAGTTGCTTTTAGCGAACTCTGTCTATCAGGAAAAGGTTCTGAGAAGAGGTGACTATGTGGGATTCTTTTCCAAGAAGCTGGTTTGGATTTTGGAAATAAGACCCTGAGGAACCAACCAGAGCTTCATGGAGGCCAGGATGGGATGTCAGGACAGCATGGCTCCACCAGCATCTGCTGTTGGCTCAGTCACTGAGTTCTTGGATTGCAGCTCAATTTTCCACCTAAATACCCTAAATGAAGAGGAGGAAAGAGGAAGTTTTTCACACAAAGGGTGGTGATGCACTGGAACAGGTTGCCCAAGGAGGTTGTGGATGCCCCATCCCTGGAGGCATTCAAGGCCAG
>JAOWBP010002392.1:57198536-57212361 GCA_028571105.1 Tragopan temminckii
TGAGTTGCCCCAGATAATGGCTAATGGGTCAGAGATTGCCCAGCCTGGCTCTGGAGTATTCCAGGCTGAATGCAACCAAGACCTGCCCACCCAGTGCAGCTGACTTATCTAAACAGTCTGCAGCTTGTTCTCTCCCCACATTGGCCTCCACTCCAAGCTTTATTGTTTTAATTGTTTTAAGCATCTGGACTTGGTTAACCTTTTATTTTTTTTTTCTTTCTTTTTGGTCAATGCAGATGCAAAAATAAATAAATAAATAAATAAATAAAATTAGCCCTTAATATTGCAGACTTCTATGTGCCAAATAAATAAAGGTGCCTTTTGCTGAGGGGTGCACCGTTGCAGTGATTTGGGGCAGGGTCTGCAGTGCAAGGGACACAAAAAAGGTTAAAGCAGGAGGAATCTGTGCTGGAGACATCTGACTTACCGCACAGTGATGCTCTATGGGCAGCCAGCCCCAGGCCTGGCTGTGAGAGATGGCTGGAAAACATCTGCCAAAATCATTTTGAACTGTGAATAGTATTTTTTGGACGCAGCCAAGTCCCCCTTTACCCCCCACCTTCAGAGCCCTTTTCATGGAAGCGTTGAGATTTCAGTGAAAAACTCCCACAGAAAGAACATCGATGTAAGAAACGAAATGTAAGGGGGTAAAAAGAAAACATTTCGGAATTCTACTTTAGATTTCTGATGATTCTTTTGACTTTTGTTACCTTTGCTCTGGGGTGATCTGTTGTATGATTTTCCGTGGTGTGTCAGTGGTAGAGGATTCATTAGGCAATGTGACTATCAGTATGTCATAATACAGTCGTGGAAGTTTTCTCTCTTTTTTCCTTTGTTTGCCTTTTCAAACCATTTAGGGCAAATGCTACTTAGCACTGGCTGAAATATCTTATCTTCCTTTCTAGATCAAAGTGTCTCCTGTTTGTGTTGTAATTAATAAGTAATGAAACACCTTAATTACAACACAAACAGGAGATACTTTGATCTGGAAGGGAAGATAAGGTATTTCTCTCACTGCTAAGTAGCAGCTGCTCATAATGATTTTGAAAAGAAAATAAAAATAGAATATTTAAACAATTTTGGGTCATTATGGCATGCCAGGAGTACCTGCCATAACATAGGAAGAGATAATATAAATATAATAAAATACTATTAAAAACCCATAAAACAACCAAAGAATTTCTTGAACTATGTTTTTGGAGTGAAAATTCCCTCATCTAGGCAGTTTCAAAAGTAGTTGGTTTTGTTCTGATTCCAAATGAAAACAGTAGAAGTTCCTGGGAAAATGGGAATGTGTGAGCATCAGTGCCTTCTTGCTTCTGCATCAGTTCCTCTTCTTGCATTGTGAGATTATCCATCCACGCTGGATGTGGCTCTGGGCAGCCTGGTCTGGTGGTTGACAAAGCTGCACATAGCAGGGGGGTTGAAACTAGGTGATCATTGTGGTCCTTTTCAACCCAGGCCGTTCTATGATTATGGATGATGACCATCTCTGCCACTGAGGGCGTCCAGTACAAAGGGAAACATCCCTTGAATTATTGCTCTTGTCTAGAGAAAAATTCAGACAAGAAAATTGCTTCTTGCCAACTCTTGTGTTGCCCTGCAGAAAATTGTAAGCATCTCCCATAGAACCCTGCTACATCTCGACCCATCCTTCTTTCTGGTCCTTGCTGGTGCCTGGAGAATTCTTCTGTAACCTCTTATTTGTTCAAGTAAACATGCTGAGAATGACTGGAAGAAAAGGTATTATGTCACTAATTTGAAAGGATGAGAGGGTATGGCCTCAAATTGTACCAGGGAAGGATCAGATTGGTTATTAGGAAACATTTCTCCTCCAAAAGAGTGCTCAGGTACTGGCACAGGCTGCACAGCAAGGTGGTGGGATTACCATCCCTGCAGGTGTTCAAGATCTGTGGAGATGTGGCACTGAAGGACATGGTCAGTGAGCAATGTTGGGGGTAGGAGGACAGTTGGATTTGATGTCTTTTCCAACCTTATTGATTCTCTTATTCTATGAGTCTAATTTGTGATCTAACGTAAGCAATGGCTTCTTTATTTCAAGAGCATATAAAGCCATTTTAAGTCATGACAGAAAGGAGATGAATCACAGAATCACAGAATTGTAGGGGTTGGAAGGGACCTCAGAGATCATCAAGTCCAACCCCCCTGCCAAAGCAGGTTGAGTGCTGTGCCAAGTATTATTTTTGTCTAAAATACCCAGGGCCACCACTTGCAGCACCCCATATGCTTCTGGGAAAAGCTTTCGTGTTCGTGGGAAGGTGAACTGTACTTTGAAGCCTATGATCTGGCTGTCGAGTTCAATCTAGAGAAGCTGGGGCATCTGGTTCGTGTTTGCCATGCTGGAGCCATAGCAGTGCGAATGGCTGCAGCAATAACAATGAGAAGACCTAAAGGGTATGTGGCTGAGAGTGGAGGCTGCATCCTGCATTGCCATCTATCCAGGAGCACATTTAGAGGAGCTTTTAAGTCACGTCAGGAAGAGAGGTGAGACCTCCATGCAACTTCCCCCTCCACATGATGGCTGCAGCCAGTCCCGGTTACATCCTCTTTCTCCTGAGTGCCTCATGATTTGGTAATGATTAGTATTCATTGGTCTTACAATATAAAATTACCTTTAGGAAACTGCTCATCCATCACTTTCAGGTTTCTTCCAGAAATTCAGTCAGAAATTTGTACAGAAATAAACATTTTCCAAGAGGAAAGGAAACAAGCCAAGCCAACCTAAGCCAAGTTAAGCCAAACCATTTTTTTTTTTTTTTCACAAGCTTTAATAATGTGATGCTAACGGGAAGCAGAATCATGCAAGCATATACCTAAATGAGAAGAAAAATGTGAAGTGGTGTGGGGATCACACTAAGAGGTGATGAACTGAACTTTGGGTACAACTGAACTGATTCGACTGACTACTACTTCAATTTAATTAAAATTTGGCCTTATCTTCTTCTGCAGCAGAACTGATTTCTAACAGAGCGATGCTAGGATGAGCTTGCAAGTGAGGATGGAGAAGATGCTTCCTTTCACAGTAATTCTCCACCAGTTGATAAAACATATTTGGCATGGTCTATGGGAGGAAGAATCCTCATGCCACGAATAGACAACACCTAGATCTGCATAAGATCGGGTTGGTGGGACTAGCAAATAAGGAATAGGCACACCTTACCCTACGTTCTAAAATTCATCTGTATCTGGTAATATTTCTAATGTTATCTGCATAAAGGATTCTTCTTTGTTTGATTTGAATCTTTTTTTTTTTTTGGCTACTGAAATCATATTGTGGCATGCAGGTTAAATCTGCTGCTTAGTCTGGAGGTTGTGCCCTCCTACCTCATGGAGTTACACTTGAAGGCTTTTCATGTCGAAGTTCACTTGAACTCTTTAGTTCATCCCACCCCAGGCTTGTTCCTTGGCTCTGATATCAGCAACAAATAAGAACTATCTATTTTTGCATACATTAGAAGTTCGATGCCTGTACTAAGGAAGTGGTTACGGCTCCTCTTCCACCTACTCTGGAAAGATTCCTAGTAATGAATGCTTTTCCATGTATGAATGTCTTTATTTGCTTTTTTTTTTTTTTTTTTTTTCTGGCTTCTTCCCAGCTTCTTTAAATACAGATTTTCCTAAGACATGATGTCTCTTGTATAGCTCTGCCATGCCTGTCTTTATTGAAGTACTAATTCATAAGAGCATTATCAGACATATAATGGTTGACCGCCTTGGTCAGAATAGCAGCTGATGCACTTTAATGAGTTAATAGTTTTCTTTGGTTTTCATTTTTTCTTGAATGATTGTGAGTGTCAAGGCTGTCACATTGCAGAGTACTACGCACTGAACTGGGACCCTCCTTAGAGAAATACATTTTCTACCTACTGCCCAAAGTCCAGAATCCAGAATGAGAGATTCGACTGTCCAGCAGTAGCACCTGTGGACTGAATGACTGAGACATGAAGAAGCTCAGAAAGATTGAAAAAAAATAATAATAATCTGTTTTTCAGAGCTCTCAATGCTTTTATTTTATTTTTTTTTCTGGGAAGAGAAATTCCTCTAATGGAACAATGCATTCTGAATATCCTCTGAAAGTTTATAGCATAACTGTATAAATATATATAACCATAATTCAGTGACAGAATCAGCATCCTAAATCTGACTGAGAAAAGTAGATTCCTTATTCCTAGGAAAATTCAGAAATTTCAAACTAAATTGAGAAAATAAGAAACCGATTTAAATCTTGAGTCCAGACAGATTAAAAAAAAAATTATCCCAATAATATAAATATATCATTTTGATGATACAGAAACATTTTTCTTCAAGAAGTGAGGGCATGTGATCTGATAACGTCAAAGCAGTATTTTAAATGCAGCCTGCTAAAATATGACACATATTGGAAAGTACAGCATATTAACATGAATACATGTCAAAATGGTATGGATAATAAATTCAAGATGGGCCTGTTGAAATACTATCAAAATAAAATTATTTAATCCTTTTCAGTCAAATAGAATGAAGAGAAAGCAAGCAATAACTTTCTTAAAGACTCTTATGAAAAATTCTAGCAAAACATTAGACTCAATAAAAAGGCATTGCCTGACAGCAAGCTGCCTTGGTTGGCATTTTTGATGCAGCTTGATTGCTTTCTGCAGGTCCTTATCAGGAAGAGATAATTCCCTTTGACTATTCTCTGTAATTTTATTAGCATTTGATTCTGCTTCAGACACCTCAGGCAGAACATATCCCAGCTACTCGGCTGTGAAGACTAAATCTTGAGTCCAACTGATACCAAAAGTGATGTCTACCTTTCATTTCCAGGGAAGAACATTTTCACCTTGGCCACCTGAGCAGGCTTTGCAGTGGGGGGAAATGTAATCAGTGCCAACGCTGAGGCTCGTTTGGACTATCAGAAGGGCACAGTGTGGCATCCCAAGAGGATCAGACCTGCTGATTCCGTGGGGAGCATCGGCCAGGCAGAGACCACATGGACAGTTACACTCATTTGCAAAGTTCTCCTTCAGGCATGGGTTACTCATTACCCAAGATCACAACGAGGGCTCTCCAAGGTCCTTCCTACATCTCTCTGTTGTTATGTTTCTTCGTGCATCACAGCCAAAGACGCTCTCCTTCCACTTCGATGGGTGGTGGTGAGGGTTGGGTGCCTGCAGCATCAGGCGAAGAGCAGTCATTGACTTCTGCGGGCTGATGGCTGCGAACTAACTTAGTTGATGGGAAGTGCTATTAGAGCAGAATGGAGCCGTTTATGAAATGAAGACACATTTCTAGCTTGCGGTCATGCATCTTGCTGGTTTGGTCCCCCTCACTACAGGCAGACCTTCTCCAAATGGTAGAGAATTATGAGTTATCAGACCATGCAGCCCTTCTCCCTGCCAAGGTAGTGATGTTTCCCACAATCTCTTTATTGTCTACTCAACTTGTAATCTCTCTCTCTCAATGGGGCCTCCAGAATTTCCTATGAGACAGTTCTGCAGTCATCCAAACCAAAATGAATGCTGGAGACTTAATGTGTGGGTCCAAGAGGAGAATTAGCATATTGCCCTTTGGTTTAACCCACAAGCAAATCTTCTTGGATCTCAGACTCCTTCCTCCACATAGGAGAGCCAGAACTGCATAAACCAGTATTTGTGTAGATCTATTCCCCTTGGCAAAGCAGGATGTCCTGGCCCAGCTTAAGGACAGCTTTCAGTGTTGTTGTCTTTGTTTCTCTGTTTTGATGTCTGACCTTACAAATTGTTCTTCCATTTTTTTCTTTTCTTCCCCCTCCTCTTGTCCCTTCCCCTTTTTCTTCATGCCACCAGCATTAAATAGCTCAAGGCTGTATTTAAAGAACTGAGAAGCTGCAAAGAATCAAGTAGGATAATGGGAAGAAAGGCTCAATGGTTCCCCAGGGACTTATCATGGTTTCTCTCCAACTGTTTTACATGGAGTCGAAAGTTCAGCCTCACATTTTCTGGAAAGGGAAAAAAAAATGGAGAGAAAGAAAGAGGACAAGTCGTGATGTGGGAATCTTTGGACTGTGATGAAGATGGAAGGCGCCACTCGAAAAAGCGGAGCTCTTCCAATGAGAAACAGATGTCCTACATGTTCCTAAACACATTCAGTCCGTTTTCAATTACACCAGAATTAGAGCAGTAATGAGAAACAAAACAGGGTTGTTGGGTTGGGTTGTTTTTTTTTTTTTTTTCCTCTCTCTTCTCTTGTCTTCTTTCCTTTCTGCCCCAGATGGATCGGTAGCGTATCTCCAGATGACATCTCAGATTGCTTCCTAAAACAATGCTGATCATCTAATACTCCTAGCCTGACACTAATCTTTTCTTTCCTCAGTCTCACTTTCTTCAGACAACTGAATGCAGGACCAGCTCTACAACCTGAGGAGTTCATTAGACTTGGTGAGAAAGGCTTATTCTGCACATTTTCTGCTTGTTGGAAGTTCATTGATAAAGACACTTTCATACGTGTTATTTTTCTTAAAACCAAGATTTTCTCAAAACCAAGATTTGACCGAATGTCTTTCTTTTCTCAGCAGTGTGATTCCTCTTTAGAGAAAGAAAGAGGAAGAGGTATTTCTCAAGAGTTTGCATGCTGGAATCAGAAAGTATCCTGAACGACAGTTTTTCTTTTATTTTCATTTTCCTAAAGCAAATATGGATTTTGCTCAGTACTTTCTTGGTTGCTCAAAGGCAAGTTCACACTGAGAAAATAAGCAAGCCAACTCTCCCTTCAAACTCCCTCTCAGCTGCTTTGGCAATCTGGTTTTCAAGCCTCTTACTCAGATACATTTATATATATATATAGAAGGCTAAACATTAAAGCAGATTAAGCCCTAGGAAGTGCCAATTTTTTTTGAAAGAGAGGACTGGAAATTTAATTCTAGCTTCTCTGTTGACTCCTGCTGGGTGGTCATGTTGGGGATCACTGCCTCAATTTCTCTTCTTTCTCTTGCACAGAATACTGCTTTGCAGAGATGTCTCGTAGAGTGTCTGAAATCATGAGTTGGAAGGGACTCACAGGGATCAAATCCAGCTCCTGTGGGGTAAGAGTAAGGTAAAGGGTAAGAAAGAGGTGAGCAATGGACATGGAGAAAAGTGTTGTTACAAGAACAAGCTATGGAGGAGGGATCTCTTGGGTTTCAGACTTTTGTGTGGAATCATAGATTTATGAAGGTTGGAAAAGGCCACTGTGGTCATCGAGTCAACCTCTCTCCACCATAGAGCCTGGATGTTGGGCTGGGAGTGTGAAAAGGGCTGTGTTGGCCCTCTGAGCACACAGCTTTTGGACCTTTTGGTTGCTGTTTCTCAAGGGCTGTGGTCTCCAGCCCAGCCCATGAAGATTACAGGCCTAAGGCTCATGTTATTTGAGGACACGAGAATTAGCACAAGGTGATCTGAAGGATCCAGTTCCTCCAAGCAGAGAGATCCTCCCTGCCTGCACATCAAACTGTCCTGCTAGGACTTGCAGCAGAAAGGCTGAGAGCTCCAAATCCTCTAAATCCTCATGGTTTTACACATTGTCTTCCAGGTAGTGCTGGGGATATAGTGGAAAAAAAAAGTAAATCTGCTAATGCTAAAAAAAACCTGCTAAATTCTGCTAATTTTGGGAATGAGAACTCACTCTGCAAAGCTGTGAGAGTCGTTTCTAGTGTAAGGACTGTGTTTGTGTGTTCAAACAGCCAGCAGAGGAATGCTAAATGAAAACAGGCTAACTCCTTGAGGACGTCATTGTTGGATTCTCTGTAGAGCTGAAGCACTTTCTATAACACAGCACCACCAGGGCCTGTTTCTCTTCCCACGTTCATGATATTTGTGAAGAGTTTTAAGACCTCTCCCCTCACATTCAAAGTGAGTTGTGTTCAGTCTGCTGGTTCAGAATTTGGTGGGTGAGATAACACAGTGAGGTGGGGGTCAGTCTCTCCTCCAGTGTAACAGTGATAAGTGGCCTTAAGATATACCAGGGGAGGTTCAAGTTGGATATTAGGAGAAATTATTCTTTGAAAGAATGGTCAGGCACTGGCACAGGTTGCTGAGGGAGGTGGTGTAGTCACCATTCCTGGAGGTATTCCAAAACCATGGATATGTGGCACTGAGGGCTGTGGTCAGTAGGCATAGTGGGATGGGTTGGGGTTGGACTTGGTGATCTTAGAGGTCTTTTCCAATCCAATGATTCTGGCACCAGAAAGACCCATTTCTGGTTGCGGGACTGTGTAAAAGCGTGGCCTGTGCTGTTTTTCTGTAGAGACAGAAAAATAATGAGTAAAAAAAAAGACATTGATCTATTGCAATGGTACATCGTTCAAGATGATTTTCATAGAATCCTGGAAACGCTGCAGTTGGAAAAGACCTCTAAGATTCCCAAGCCCAAACCCCAACCCATCCCACCATGCCCACTAACCATGTCCCTCAGTGTCACATCTCCATGGTTCTGAACACCTCCAGAGATGGTGACTCCACCACTTCCCTGGGCAGGCTGTGCCAGTGCCCAAACACTCTTTTGGAGGAGAAATTTTTCCTAAAATCCAATCTGAACCTCTCTTGAGATTTGTTTTGTTTCTCCCTAGATAAGCAGTAACAAAATTCTATTTAGGGTTCAAGTAGTCAGGAAAAACATCAGCTTTGTTACTTGGACATCTAAAAGATATGATACAAAGTCTCTTTTAAGGAATAAAGAGCAAAATGTGGTTTTGTGGTTAAATTTACATTCTTAATTCCGCATTTCCTAATTTCTGAGAATTCAATGTCTCAAAATTTCCATTTCATTAACCTTTGTTATTTGCATGCAATGTAAACTGCTCTTGCAGATTGCTGGAGGAAATCATAAACACTCCGGCTGTTCCTTGGCCTCTCCTGAAACCTGCTGTCCTGAAACGCAACACAAAGTCAGCCTTCATAAAAGCCTCCCTCTTTACACCTCTCTGACTGTGTCTTTGGATGTGCTTCTCAATGCTTGCAAATGAACATTAAGTCCCGCACACGAACGTCCAAACCTTGTATTTTAGCACTTGTGGCCAGATGGAAGCAGTTCACCATCCATTACCCCTCTCTGAACTGCAGCAAGTTGCTTTGAGTCCTCCTGCTTCTGTTTGTAGAATCACAGGATGGGCTGGGGTTGGAAGGGACCCCAAAGATCATCCAGTTCCAACCCTCCTGCTTCAGGCACGGTTGCCAACCATTAAATCAGGCACTTCTGTTCTCAAAGTACATGAGATTAAATCAGTGCTAAGACTTTTCACATGACGTGAAACAATTTAAGAGCCCCGATTGTTGCTGAAAACACAGGTTCTGTATTGGCAGAGCTGGGCGACCTGCAAACCATGAGAAGTGGAACGGCAAGTCAGTATTTGTCTAATCCCATGTCACTCAAAAGCAAAACCAAACGTGAAGAAAAGATACTCGGAGAATTTGAGGCCAGGTCACTTTGTGCGTGGGTTCTTGGGTTTTAGCTTTGGTTTTGAATTTTAGCCAAGCTGGGGGTGAGTTTCTGTGATACTGACGTATGGATGCAGCATAACTTGGGCTATTTGCATCTCATTTGAAAATGATGCCCCATCTCTGGAGGCATTCAAGGCCAGGCTGGATGTGGCTCTGGGCAGCCTGGTCTGCTGGTTGGTGACCCTGCACATAGCAGGGGGTTGGAACTAGATGATCGTTGTGGTCCTTTTCAACCCAGGCCATTCTAGGATTCTATGAATCTCTGAAAAGAAAACAGCTCTTGGGCTGTGCTGTAAGGTGAAGGACTTTGATTTCCACTTCTTTAGGAACCTACAACACATGCACACCTACATACAGAACCTAAAGCCTTCAGAACTCTTCCCACTTACACTGGAAATATTCTGGCACCCCAAGAGTGATACAACTCAGAAAAAATTGCAGGAAATACTATGAAGTAGGTGCAAGGCTTCCTGTTTTCAAAGATGTCAAATGTCAGTAAAAAAGCTCTACAACTTTAAACCATTGAGCCAATGCCTTCCGAAAAGACAAGGAAATGTGGAGATACCTTAAAAATCCACAAAACAGGCCAAGTGTGAAGAATAGCTTCAGCTATTTCTAATTTTTGCATGTCCAAGAATTGTAATCAGGAATGTCTGGAGAAATGTACTTTTTTTTTCTTGTGATTTCTTTCCCTTATTAGTTTCTCTCTCTTTTTTTGGTGCGTGTTTATATGAACATTTTTAGCAGGACATTCTTCAAACATTACCACTGCTCTCTCAGAGGATATCCACCTTTAGAGAAAGAGTTGGATTAAGGGAAATTTTGACGCCAAGAGAATTAGCTATATAAAAAGTTATGGGAAAGTGAAGACGAATCGGATTTCCATTATTCTAGCTACTTCGTGCAACTCCTTTAATCTATATATAAGATAATTCATATATAGCTTCAGAATACAATTAAGAATGCCTCATCAAAGCATTTCATGCAATCCTCTATGGATTTTAAGCTCGCTGGGAAAGGCAGCAACTTGGTGATGAAATTCTTGTACAAAGTAGGCAGATTTTACATCTTAGTCAACACTATCAATCTCCCCCACCTTCAGAGGATTACTCAGCTCTCTTAGCACAATTTGCCTTTAGTGCACCAAAGTACGGCGTCCAGTAACGAAGAGGAACTTCACCTCCCCTGGGGGAAAGCACAAGATGATCCCTTGTGCTGCATAGCTAACAGTCAGGATTAAACTCCAGTCAAGTCACAACTGAATTTCCATCTGAGGCCAAAAGCATTTCTTAATGCCCTCTAACATCCTTTTGAATCCATGGAGCGTTTTCAAGTTCCTGTTGTTAAAATGCACATCAAGCCCTGCAGCATCTCCTCATGCAATATTCCTTCTTTGCTGTTTCCTGGTAGAATATCTCCTCCCAGGTCCAGCACAGCTGTGGCCTCTTGCTGCTCAAGCATTAACAGGAGCTATGGGTAATGGGCAAGGATTTACCATGGGGCTAAATGAGTTTCAACCTTTTCTTTTGCTCTGGGGTGCAAGTGATGGAGCTGTAGGTGTCCTTGCTCATTGTAGGGGAATTGGACCTGTTGGTCTTCGGAGGTTCCTTTCAACTCAAGCGACTCTGTGATTTTTTTGAAGAGGGGCTTGATGCCCTAGACAGGTAGGGATATCATTTTGGGAAGAACAAAAGCTGGCAGGAACCAGATGTAAATGATCCATTGCAGTGAAGGAGTGGAGCAAGGCAAAGGAACACATTCAGCATCAGCTCCCTGAAGATAGGAGAGCAAACTCTACAGCTTCCTTGCACCTGGGCAAGCTCAGCATCTCATCAGCATCTTAGTAGGGTGCCCAGTCTGCACTCCTGCCCAGCATCAGAGCCCACTGTGTGCTCGGAGCAGCCCTGAGAGCATGTCCATGTTTGTGTTCAGCAGGCAGCTCCATCCCCACACGCAGACACAAGACACACATCTTCCCTCACCTTCCAGGAATTTGCTGTAGATCTCACACAAGATTGAGGAATGGCTCATGGAAAGGAGAGAGGTAGAGAGAGACCTGGGTGTGCTACCTGGGGAGTTCTGGGACCAATCCCACTCTATTTATTGTCCCACCTAACAAAGAGTAGTCCCCATTTCTAGAAGAGAAAGCAGATATAATTTTTTTTCCCCGGGCAAAGGTAAATGCAAGGCAAATTCAGAAATATGAGGGAAATTCATGAATACAGGGAAAAGAATTGCATCTAAAAATGTCAAATGCAGAAATGCAGAGATAATTCAGAATTACAGGGAAAAGTTTGTGATCTGCAAATGAAAAACACAGAGAAAAATCAGAAATGTGGGGAAAAGGGATTTCTGGGAAGGTCAAAGTGTTCCTGGTGCCTGGAAGATAGAAGTTGTGTCAGTTTTGGATATGTCTTCACTGAGAAATTGGCTCAGGTGACAACTGCCCAATGGGTTGTAAGATATCCAGAGGTGAAATGCCCTGGTGTTACAGGAAGCTGAGGATGCCTTGCGGTTCTTTCTCCACAAATTCTCTCACTTCGTCATCTTTTGTGAATGGGAATGGTAGGAAGGCATTGGAGGACACTCAAGGCAGGATGGAGGACTACTCACTGGGTCAACCCATTGGAACCACGGCTTTGCACTCAGACAAGAGGTCTAGCGTGGGGGCATATATGGGATGGGGTTAATAAGAAGCTGCCACTGGTTCCTTCAGCTTGAGGTTACCAAAAAACCTCTGAGCACAGCAGGGAGTGGTGGTGAAGCCTGTTATCTCGTTCATCTTGCAGGGTAACAGTAATTACAGCTCAGATGGAGGTAGGGCTATTGCTGCAACCAGGGCAGGAGCTTGCTTGATGTACGCCGCATGCGTGCATGTGACTCGGTTGCATAATGTGAATGATTAGCCCCAGCTAACACTTGACATGTTACACAGGCACTGAGTTTTGGGCTATGTTTAGCAAGTGGTGGGGAATCTGCCTGGAGCTGCCAATTGGTGGAGGGAGGATCACGTGCCCCCATGGAAGGGAGCTCTTGTTCCAAGGAGAGCACAGCTAAAGCTTCTTGCTCTGCTCAGCGCCTCTGGGGACGTTGCTTAATGATTATTTTTAAAACTAGGGCTACAGGCTCCTTCCTAGGTCAGGGTCCAACAGAGCCAGGTGCTGTACAAACACATAGTAAATGACAAGGCCTGCTCCAAGCAGCCTTGCAGCTCAGGCACGAGGCATCCAGGGAATTTGTGTCCTCTTCTCAACTTTGCCAAGCTATGGCGTGATAGTGAGGTATTTGCTTTACCTCTTGAAAACCCTTTTCTTTTTTTTTTTTTTGCAGCTCTTCTGTAGTGCAGTGAAGAGCCACGAGCTTTCGTTGTTTAGGCTGGAGACACTTCAAAAATGCAGAGTAGCTGTCAGAACTTCTTAGCTCTGTTATTCCGTGCTATACAGCAATGCCCAACTATAGTTTAATTGCTACTCTTTTTTTAGAAAAAAATCTGATTTTGAGTTAATCAGTGGTGATCACTCCACACACCTGAATATACAGATGACATTGCAGTATATATAAAGATGTGGGAATGCACACATCATTGTCTTTCTCCCCATAGGAAATATGGAAAATGGCATACACACAGGCTCTAGGACGGTCTGGAAAGCTGCTCCAAGCACCCTGTTTTTAAATAAGTTGTGGTTGCACAGGAGCAGAGCTCAGACTTTGAGGGGTGATTCATCTCCATGCTGTAGATGCCTAAATCAGATGTTTGTAAATGCTTCTGCATTAAGTCTCTAACCCCCCAGTACAATCATGGAGATCAAGCAGACACCATAGGTCACATCAAGAGTTCAAGTTGATCTGTTAGAAAAGTTGTCTCAGTCGTGAAAGGGCAGGGAAAGGTGTCAGAGTGGTCATGGGAGGAAACTAAAAGGAACTTCTGTTGTAGATCATGACCAACTTTGCTCATTAATATAATCTTCCTCACTTAACAAAATTTACTCTTCTACTCTCTTATTCCTTTTCTTAAGCTAAGCTTTATCCATGCATCCAGTTACAGGGTCTGTGTTTTAATTGCTCCTGGGCACTGCTCTTCTCTATTTCCCTGGTGATCTCAGGGTTCCCATAACATGGGGCGGGCTTGAGCACCTGGGTTTGGTTTGAGATCTTAGGGTTAGAGTAATGGAACCTAGCTGTGCTTGCAAATCCAAAGAATTCCAGAAGTTAATTACATGGGAGAAAATATATGTGTTTGTGAAGTTTTTTTTCACCAAGAGATTGGTGAGGTGCTGGAACAGGCTGCATCCAGGCTGTGGATGCTCTGTCCCTGGAGGTGTTCAAGGCCAGGTTGGATGGGGCCCTGGGCAGCCTGGTCTAGTATTAAATGT
>JAOWBP010002392.1:57212461-57253705 GCA_028571105.1 Tragopan temminckii
CTCCTCTCCTCTCCTCTCCTCTCCTCTCCTCTCCTCTCCTCTCCATGTGAAAGCAAGGGAACACACTGAAATATCACAAGAAAGTCAAACCAGAAAAGTCTGTCCATCCCAATCACCCAAAATCATTCCTCGGTCCGGATGTGGTAGCACACTATTCAGTGGCTTTCTGTTTTCCCGTAACCTTAGAAACAACCATGACTAAAGAGATTGTGGAAAGAAATTTTTTTTTTTTTTTTTGCTTTCCCACTGCTTCTTTCCTGGGGAATATAATTAGGAAACCCCAATCTCCACAATCAGGTGGGCTCTTTGGAGATTGCGTCTGAATGACGTCAGATTTAGGACAGCTGTGGATTGGTCCAAAGAGGCTTGGAGCAGGGGGATTTACTCAGCATGTTGTTTCATGGTACTTTGGCCATTATAAAGTCTTTAGTGAACTTTTTGTTTGTTTGCTTGATGAACAGGGAAATCTTGTGAAACATTTACGCAGCTGTATTTTCATTCACTTTTGGAAAGGAAAAAACGGATTCCTGAAGATTGAAATTGCAGTAAACTTTTCATTAGTAATCTGCAAATAGAAACCCATGCCCATCAGAGTTTTCATTTAATTTAGATTTACTTTCATCTGTGCATTCATTATCATGGATTAGGGTGACGGTGGTGGTAATGTCTTTCTTAATATCTGTTAGTCAGAGTTCTTCCACAGTCGAGGGAACCAAACAGTGAACAAGACAGTAAGACACTCTCTGGCCTCCTGATTTTTGTTTCCTGCATAACACAGGTGTAAAGATAGTGCTGGGAGTGGAGGGAGAAAGAAAATTTTCTGAAAATGAGAGGAATCAGTTTGGGTGGCATGTCAGAAAATAATATCTAGAACACAGTGAAGCAGAGTAGGTGCATCCTTGTTCTGCATAAATAGGAGGAAGGCCATGGAAATAGAGAAGCAGAGAGAGCTGTCTGGCATGGAAGCATGTCTCAGGCTTTGTTGGACTGGTGAGAATTAAGTCTCTTCAGGGTCTTTCACTGTCCCTTAAGGTCCTGTCTGTCATAGAATCACAGAATCATTTATGTTGGAAAAGACCTCCAATGTCATCAAGTTCAGTCATTTACCTAGCACTGTCCTAATGTATGAGGAAAGCTGAGGGAGAAGTGCAGGTATCTTCTGATCATCTACTTAATTCCTCTAGGCTCTCTTTGCCCTTTGTGTCTCTCCCTTTGGCCCATTTGCAGATGGTGGAGGAATCCCAGCCATGCTTAGTTAGGATGGCTGGAACTGATGAGGCTGGTGACTGATGGCTCTTCCTCAAGTGACAGGAGACGATGCCTGTGGGGACTCCCCTGTTGCATGGACAGCTGGCCTGCTCATGAGCCCCTGCTACTTTAGGCTCTTATGTTCAGAATCATAGAATCACAGAATCACAGCATGGTTGGGTTGGAAGGGACTTGTAAGATCATCCAGTTCCAACCCCTGCACTTGTTGCCCCTCAGCAAATCAGGTTGCCCAGTGCTCCTGGCCCATGGCCTTGGGCACCTCCAGGAATAGGGCACCCACAGCTCTCTGGGCAGAAATGCCAGGGTCTCACTGCTCTTTGAGTAAAGAATTTCCTCCTAACATCTAACCTGTATTTCCCCTCTTTTAGTTTAAAGCCATTCCCCTTTGCTGTATCACTATTAGATGGTGTAAAACATCTCTCTCCCTCCTGTTTATAAGATCAAGTCCAGTTCAAATCTATACTGTTCTTAACTTCCCAAATTCAGCAGAAGTTCAGGAGCATTTCAAAAGCAGCTCAGCTGTCCGTGAGAGTGAGTATGGTCATCAAATGGGAATGGCAACTTTGTCAGACAGCTCGATATATCAGACTTGCCTTTGCTCATCAAACAAAGCTCAGCATGAAGGGTAGAACCATAAAATCATAGAATATGACAAGCTGGAAGGGAACCAAAAGGGTCACGAAGTTCAGCTCCTACTGTATGTAGTGTGGGCACAGATAATAATAGTGGAGGAGGTTAGAGTTGTGGAAACAGAATGCATTTTTGTCACGCTTACACTGATCAGGATTGGAGAAAAATAAGACTTAAAACACTGTTAAACCAGGAAAGGAGCTGAGGAAATGCAACAGTGGAGGAATAATGTGGAATTGCCCATGTCTGCTGCAGTCTATCTCAACAGCCTCCCAGACTCAGCATGTTTGCTGCTGACACCATGTATCTTCTCCTCAGCCCCAAATGCTGATATGCATGAAGGATAACATGACACCTCCACCACTGTTTATCTCCTATTTCAAGTGCCATAGGATGCACAGTAAATCCAGAACCTTTCTGATCGCACGTGGCTCGAGCATAGGAAGGATAATCCAGCATGTCTCCTAAGCTTAGCTTAAAAAGAAACCCCACAAACAAGAAAACATCCAGCAAGTCAAATACAAGAGATAATAAGATGCAGGAGCTATTCTTCCTGAAAGATGTTTATCTTTTAAGCCCCCCAGGTCAGGTTGTGATGAGAAACTGAGGCACAACTTTGAGAGATGGCCACTGAACTCGGGGAAATTCTAGGACTCTGGGTGCTTTTGAACAGTGACATCAGCCCTCTCTGTGGCTTTCAGAGCCGGGGGAGGGAGCGCTGCCTGGCAGGCAGCCCCGAGGCAGCAGCGGGGAGCCGGGCGGCCCCGGTACCATGGACAGCGGTGGGCACCGCGTCGGCCCCACATGGAGCAGTGCCCCTATATCACTGCAGCTGGAACAACAGCAGGAAAGACCTAGAGTAACAGGTACTGGTGAGAAGGGGGATTTGGCAAATCATACAATCGCAGGATCGTTAAGGTTGGGAAAGATCTCTAAGATCGTCTCTAAGTCCAACCATCCGCTTACCACCAATATTGCCCGCTGACCGTGGTCCTCAGTGCCTCATCTCCAGGGTTCTTGAACACCTCCAGGGATGGTGATCACTCCCTGGGCAGCTGTGCCAGTGCCTGACCACTTCTTCAGATACATTTTTCCTATGAATGCTATGTTGGTGGGGATCTACTGACGATTGTAGCTCTAAAGTGTTTATTCAAGCTCTAGAAGGTCCAGGGCACACTTGTGGCCATACAGAATGGTTACCCATCAAGGCACCCCTTCTGTTCACCAAGAGCAAGGAGTGCTGAGAGAAGACTAGAGAAATCTTTCAGTTTGCATGTTAAACACCTATAATTTAATGTTCAGAAAAAGAACCACCTCTGAGCCTGGGGAGGAGCAGTGTACAGCAAAGTGACTGTAGATGCTAATCAGGCTTAGTGGAGAACACAAAACAGCTTAAACTGCAAAAGAAAGCTAATTGCAAAACCTCAGGGGAGAAACCCACCTCCAAGCATTATTCTGCTGCACCTCTGATCAGGACATTGGTGCTGAGTGTGGAGAATTGAGGACATCAAAGCAGCAGCTACGCATAACCAAGGAGCACTAATAATTGCTGAGAAACTAGTTTGGCGGTCTCATGAGCACAATACTTAGAAAAGGGATGCCAGGATCTCAAGTGATGTATGTAGCCAAGAGGCTCTGGAAATCACCCAGATTTCTCCCATACTAGGTGAATATTATGCAGTAGATTCATGGCAAGTTGTACTTTTTTATACCAAGTGGACACTTGGCCATGAGCTGATTGCTTCTATATGAGTACTACTTGGTGTAGTTCTGTCTAAAGGATAATTTGCCTCACAATGGCAGCAAACAGAAATAAATGCCTGTGAGATTTAATGTTTTGCCACGTGCAGATTATGTTCCTGGCCATTACCAGCCTTTTATACAGCAGTAATCAGTGTGGAGTGTTGGTTCTGGGACTGAGGAAGGATACCCATGGTGGATGAACAAGATGAACTGGGGGGTGTTTTTTCTTGGGTGCTGTCAACACAGCAGTTAGAGCATTAAGAGGACTTCATTAAACTTTTGATCAGTATTTCAGAAGTACATAGATGTTCCATTAAAGATCATGATCCTATTGTGCTTGCTGCTGTGCAAACACATATTCCTTTGGTCAGAGATGCTTGTAGTCTGTAGAGGGACAAGACAAACAAGGGCTGGATTAGACTCCCTTTCTCAAGTGGAAAGCAATTCAGGCTTTTCAGTGTTCAGTCATTTCAGAGATGGAAGGGTCTGTATGTGTTTGCTATACTCATCTTGTTCTTCACAATGTGCTGTAATCCAGAGGTAGGCCCCTGAAGGCACCCAGAGCTGTTCAGCTTTCCTGACCTCTGCATTGGTTCTGAGTGCTGGGGCAAAAAAAGACCCGTCAGTGGCTTTCTACTAATATTTAGCACCAGGGTTGCATGTGCATGTATGTACAAGGGAGGATGCTGTGCTTCCTTCTGGGAAGGTTGGGTCCTTGGGCTCTTCTACATCCCTGAAGTTAAGGGAACTAGCAGTGTTTTGTCCTGGAAGATTGGCTCCTGTGGACAGTCAGATCTGTAAGACAAAACGGTATGAAGAGCTCTGAAAATTTTGGATTGTGGGCCTTTCATGATGGAAGTCTATACCTAGATCCTAGATCCTAGATCCTATCGTCTCCTTAGATTGCTAATGAGCTTTCTAATTTCTACTAATCCATTGCTTGGTCTACTGTAGTATCAGACTTTCCTTGGATACCACCAGTTGGTTTTATCTGGGTGCTGTTCCATATTAGGCAACATACTACCTACCACCAAAGCTTTCATGGGACCTTGGGGACAGGCTTCCTACGTGCCCAGACAAGCATTACAAAAACTGTTTCTCAGTGCAAGTTTCCCACAGCCAAAGAAATTCCTTACAGGGGCCACACCTGCCTCTGAACTTGTTTAACACCAGCCTACTAAATGGGTGAAGCTGATAGGGACTGGAACCCACTGGAAAACACGCAGCCCAGCCCAATCTGAACATCTTCACCTGCGGCAAAACTTTCCTCTGCAGGCAAGGCGACAGATGTCAACTCCAGGGCTCTGCTTCTCTTGATGCTCTCACTTCCACCCTGGGGAGCTGAGACCCACAACAGGCATCACATGGAGAGTCCCAGTACAGGCAGTGAGAAAAAAATAGCTCTGCACAAAGGTGAATCCAAATCAGTCCTCATGAGTGACTTGAGATGGGCCTAAAGAGAATCCAAGATCTGAAGCCCCTCTGTGGAATTCTTGGGTGGGTTGAGATGCTCATGTTTTCCTGGCACCAAATACACTCTTTTTGCTTTTCACTTGGAATGAATTTTTCTAGGTCTGGAAATGTCCCAAGTGAGAAGAAAGCTGTGATATCTCAGCTGCTTAAAGACTCATGGGAAATACTTTGAGAGATTTGAGTAGAATTTTGACAACCTGAATGCAAAACGTGGTCTGTCCCTTGGTTTTGAACAAAGACTTAGAAATCTAAAGAGCTGGGGATGAGGAGGACTGAGACAAGTATTTTTGGTTAAGAAATAAGTAAGTTTGACTGAAAACATTCTCACCCCAAATACCATCTTGGATCAAAAACATTTGGCATTGTGTGTCCAAAATTTGAAACAGCTTCATCTGGAAATATAGAAATAAATAAATGAAACGCTTCTTGTTGCCTTTTCCAAATAAACCTTTTTCCTGTTTAATTTTGTAATGGCATTCTTAGTTTAAACATTGGTCTGATATTTTACAAAGGTTAAATTATGCAAAATGGAACGAATAATTTATTCCAACTTGAGTGTTGTGGCCTCTACAAAAGTTTTTTTTTTCTTTCTTTTTTTTTGCTGAGGTTTCTACCTGAAAAATCTAAAAAGAAACAAGAGATATTCCTTTATTCATTTATTTATTTAGTCTTCTTTTTGGCTGAATCTGTTTCCCAAAGCCCATACTGGTCTCCATCCTCCACCAGTTGTGATTAGATTTATGCAATCCTTTCGGAGCGAGTCAGAGATTCCTGTGATGCTTTGCTGTGGTCAGAATGCTGAAAAAGAGATGAAAAATTTAGTGGATTGATGTTTTATTGGCATCCAGAAAACTTTCATTTTTTCTTTGCCATGTATTTTGGGATTTTTCCTTCCTTTTGTCCATTTCAACCCCCCGTGTACATCATGATGTCAGCATCGTGGCTGCTGCTTCCCTACTTGTCTGGAATATAGAAATTCCCTGTCTAGCCCATGTATGCAGTCTGTTTTAATCGACTCTCTGACACCAACCAGGTGTAAAATCCCCGCAGTCAGCAGAGGCAGTACGGTTACATGGAGATCTCCATTGGAGTTATCAATGTTGATCACTTTGCAAACTCCTCCAAACTCTTGATTTCCAAGAGCTGGGCAAAAACACCAAGAGAATTCTGATTCTATGCTTGTCCTTGCTATTCTGTCCTTGTGTATTCTCCTTGGGTTATCCTCTACCAGAGCTGGGTAACGTGAGGCAAGATGGACTCCTGATCCAATCTCCCTGAACAATCTGTTGGTCTAAAACAACCAGCTTAGTCCCTTAAGACATGTGCACAACCCAACACAGAGCAGAGTTGAGTGATTTTTCTTTACATCTACCTAGAATCTAATCTACAGTGGGTTCTCAGAGGCATTTGCACCACTTTTTCTTAGTTGTTCTTTGTTTTGAGTAAATGTATTTTCACAGAATCATCTAATCGTTAAGGCTGGAAAAGACCCAGAAGGTCTTTTCGTCAAGACCAACCATATTCTAGTATTAGCCACTGAAAAGACGATCTGGATGCTGCCTGGCCACTTGGGAGTGTGCAAACATGTCAGGGAATGGGACAGTACTTCATTCTTAGGCTGAATTTGACCAGAACGCATCCATGTACATGGGCTGGATCCCAAAAGAGATGGGGGCAAACATCACAGTGAGTGCACAGTTTGTTGATTCACTTAATGCTTTCTCATAAGCTTCCCTGCATGATTCTTGATCTGATGGTATGTTCTTCCATCTTGTTTTCCCCTTGTGAGGTGGAGGATGAGTTCAGTGGTGCTACATCGCATTGCCTTGATTAGATTCTCTTTTGACCTACTTACTGACGTGCAACTGAAACCATCCCTGAGTTTGGCTGATGGCCATACGAAACCATGTGGTTGCAACTGGTGGAAAACTTCTAAGCAGAATCCTATGGGAACAAACAGCAGCACCCTCTGTGGGGTCGACCACTGGAACTGCAATGTTGTTGGGCAAGGCTCTGGAGGTACTGTGGACATGCAGATACAGAGTGAGACTTTGTGAGATAGGCATGAGAGTGGCTTGAATTTTGCAGGATGTTGAGTTTTAAGCTGATAAAACGTTAGCAGTAAACACAGACTGAACAAGCTCACGAGTCTCCAAGTTTTAGCCCATGGTCCTGCATGTGTGTGCAGGTTTGCACGTCACGTTGGAGGCTTGGTTAGATCCATCTGCAGTGCTGAATCACAAAAGCAGATGAATTATCTGAGTAAGGTGGGAATGTTTTCCTTCCCCTTCTTGCAGTTGGATCATAAGTATGTCACTGATAAAACTCCTCTGCAGGTTAATGACTTAGTAAGCCCTGTGCTTTACCCAGCTGTGATAGATGACTAATACTAAGCATCCCTTTGAGAAAGAAACTAGAACTGGTGAGGGGTGTTTGCCTGCAGTTGTGTATCAAGTTAGATCTCTGGAAGTCCTGAGTTTGTGGGAGGATTTCATATTTGTGGGACTCATAATTCCACTCTGCGTGGGATAAATGCTGCTTGACACTACTTTGGCTCTCTGCAAAACTTTAGTTAGGTACACCAGGGCCTTCTGCACTGTGACTATTTCGATGTCCTGTCTTAGGGAGTGCAGGTTTATTTGTCTATATGGAGTGCCACAGAATCATAGGATTGTTTGAGTCGGAAGGGACATTTGAAGGTCATCTAGTCCAACTCCCCTGCAATGAACAGGGAAAATATAATTCCATGCAAACAGCACCATGGGATTTGCAGGGTTTTGCCTTCATATAAGTGTACATTTGTTCTTGTGATGAGACATAGTTCTCACAGGATAGATAGGAGAGAACTTTTTGAATGCCTAATAGCTCTTGAACCATTGTAGTCTAGTTTGGAAGGGTCCGCACACTATGTCATAGCACAAGTTCTGCTTTGTCCAATAAATAAATGAATAAATAAAGATCAGCTGATTCAGATTTAATCATTTATGGAAAGGCAATGAAGATTTGTACAAAAGCCTTTTGAATTTAAATTAGCCGTGGGGCTGACTCATTCACATCTCATACATTTCTGTGTGAAACTGGTCTAGTCTGTAAGAGAGGTCATGTAGTTTGCCTTCTGTCTTCCAGACTTTCAGTGGGGGAATCTTGAATCAGGGTCCAAAAATTAACTACTTGCTTCTGGAATTGAGACCCAGGAACTTCATCCCTGGAGTCATTCAAGGCCAGGTTGGATGGGATCCTGGGTGTCCTGATCTGGTTGTTGGCAACCTGGCCCACAGCAGGGATTTTGGAGCTCAATGATCTTTATGGCCCCTTCCAACCTAAGACATTCTATGATTCTATGACTCTATAAACTAATCTGTGAAGAAAAGCAACTGGGGCTGCCACTGGAGATTGGCTACCTGCTGTAGGTGCCTGTTAAGATCCTCTTGTCCATCAGACCCAATTCTGCTGCTGGAGCACGTGGCATTAGTGCTTGTAGATCCTTTAAGTCATGTTCTGCAGTTTCTGGAGAAGAGATCAGGGAGGGATGCAATTTGTGACACTATTCTAGAGTCTGGCAGACTTGACATCCTCCAGCAATTCAAGACTTTGTTGTCGCTGAAAATGCTCATAGGAACTGGATGGAGGTGGCACCGGTGGCTTCATTTGGGTACTGCTGAACCTCAGAGAGCTTGGCCTTGCTGCGTATGTGATCTTTTAGCATAACCAGGGCATCATGTACGAACGTGCCTTCGACCTTGGGCCTGCAGACCTCATTGCCTTGAGGGAATGCTGAGTCCGTGAACTCGTCAGATTTTAGGCTGGTGGAGTGAGGATGAGACCCACCCTCAGATGCATTAGATAGAAAGAATTAGGAGACGCGAGGGAAAAATCTGATGCAACAGCTGACCTCAGAGGGAAGAAGGCAAGGGGAGAGGTTCAAGGTGATGACTTCCCTAGGCATAGTTAATTTCATTATTTTCTTTATTCGACAGTTTCTTGCAAACCCTTTCTACACCTTGCATTATTATTGTCCAGTCTAAACGACAGTGTTACAGAACATCCAACACCAACTCCAACCATCAACCCATCACCACCATGCTCATTAACCACGTCACTCAAGTTTGTGTGGCTTTGGGGAGTTCAGGCAGAATGAGACAGCTAGGAAAGGCATCACCCTGACCAACTCCTTGTAGGGCAGAAGTCTGCTGTGGGACATCCTTTCTCAGCTGCAGTGACCCTGTGGGTTGGCTGCAGTGAGGAGTGTCCATGTAGGCAAAACAGTTGCACAGGGAATCAGGGGTTGGGGTACCATCCTCAAAGTGGCCCCACTGGCTTCATGGGGTAGGGAAGGTGTTACCCCTCAAAAAGACATGAGCAGTCCATGTTGAAATGTCAACCTGATCCTTCTGTTCTTACATTGCAACTTGTCCTCAGGCTTCCCAACTCCATGTTTCTCTGAGCAAAAGGGAAGCAAAGAGGTTTACACTGCTGGAGCCTCCACCTCCATCACCTTGCCAACACCAAGACCTTCAAATCTTTGGAAGGAGCCCTAGAATGATCAGCAGTGGAGCTGCTGTTGTACTTTAGGGCTAGTGATGATGACATTTCTTTTGCTTAAGTTCACGTAACTATTCAGCTGACCTCAGAATAAGCTTTTGCCTTTACTTTGAGAGAGTGAATAATAAAAAAAAATTAAAAATCCAGACCTGATTCCATTTGTGGCTCAACAGAGCACACTTCAGTGTGCCAAGAATATTCTCCTCATTGCTACAGTCTTTCCTCCTTGCATTTCTGTTGAAAAAATACAGGAGACAGGTAGATTTTATGGGCGTCTTTCAGCAAAGGAAAAGAATTAAGACATCAGGATGGCTACACCCTGCCATAAATCTTTTGTGCATTGGTAGAGAAAGACCAAACAACATCAGATTTGCAAGTCACACTAAATGATATAGGTGTAACCAGCCCCCAGTAAGCGAGTGCAAGCAAATTTTGAGGCTTGCTAAGGGTCAGAAAGGAGACAGTAGGTTAAAGCTTTTGGTATGTGCAACATGCCCATTTGTCAGGGCACTGCAGTTTTTGTGCTTAGGAAAAGTATTCCCCTCATCATAAAGCTCTTCCTTCCCCTGAGAAATACCTTTAAAACATTTATTTTTCCTACTGATGATGCACAGTTGGATACTTCTAGACACATCTCTGCCCTCCCACCACTGTGGTACCTATGCAGAGGGCAAATGAATAGGACAGAGATGTCCTCGTATCAGCAGTGCAAGGTAACTGAAGTGGACAAGAGGGCCAGACCCCCAGCCAGAGAAAATCAGCAGGGTTCCACAGGTTACAGCTGTGCTGATTTATGGCTGTGGAAGAAGTGGACCAAAGGGATCCCATCTTCATTTGTTGCTACTGCTGAAGTGTGGGGGGTTGCCCTGGGCTCTGGTACTTGCGATATGGAGAGCACGACCCCCTGGAGCTGGTGATGCCAATGAGTCTGCCCATGGAGAGCACAACGTTATTTTCGTAGGGGGCATTAAAGGCCACCTGGACCAACTCCCCTGCAATGAAAAGGGACACTGTCCAGCCTGACCTTGAATGTCTCCAGGAATGGGGCACCCACCACCTCTCTGCATTCCATCGCTGCACTGGCAGCACTGATCCAAACCCTGGTCCCCTGCTGCAGTGTGAACAGTGGTGCCCAGGGATGGAGGCAGCCATGGTATGGATGAGGTGGGAGAAGGAGGGGTGTAGGGGCAGAGTATGTAGGAGGTGTGCCCCACTGCTGCAGCAGCATCCTTGAGGTCTGATGAGGATGTCTGGAGTGGGGGTAGGGAAGTTACAGCTCCCACAGCCCTTTCCCTGGAATTTCCACCCTGCCACTTGCACTGAAGCAGAGAGGAAAGCTGAACCCAAGCTGCTAGTCCCTGAATCCTGCTTTCTGTCAGCTTTATTTACCCTCTTATAGTGCCGTTTGGACAAGGTGGGCCCAGTTTCATTGCAAAGAATCAGGAGAGTGGGCAGGCAAGGAACCATCTGCAAGTGGCATTTGATATAAACAAAGCAATTAAACTTTTACTTTTTCCTTCCGTAAACGGGAGCAGCAGTTGAGACCAGGCAGGAATGTGGCTCCCTATTCCTGTTCCTTAATGAGCTCGGGGGTGGAGGTTTGACAGACTTGCTCGCAGCCATGTCAATGTAATGACAGTGCTTTACACTTAACACCTTTTACCTGGGGGATCTCAAAGCACTGTGTAAACATCCACTCAGCTCCTGGCACGGCAGAGCTGCATTGTTCTTTTGATCTGGTGGAGGTGGGTGCGGGGGAATTGAAAGCAAGAGGAATAAAAAAAAAAAGGAGATAATAATGCCAAGTCTACGGTAGTGCCTTGCCTTGGTCTTCCAGCAACGACGTCTCCATCTCATTCTTGATCTTGACCACTGAAAGCACACATTGCTCTGGTGATGTCTTTGGGCTGGGCTGTGACATTGCTCATGGTCCTTTACAGCTGTCCCCAAGGCTCACTGCAATAGGTGACATCAGTGGGGCTCCCAATGCGATGACATTGAATCTTAGCTCGTGCCTGCCACCTGGCTTCTTGCCCTCCTGCTTCAGTGGTGGCAATAAGTAAGATCCTTCCTCCTGAGCCTCTAGACTTGGAGAGCCTGGTGCAGATGGAGATCAGGGGGATCTCACTGCGGCCATAAATCCCTGCAAGAGGATGCAAGGGCACAGAGCTGACTCTGCTCAGCAGTGCCCAAGGCCAAGCCCAGGAGCACTGGGCATGGCCAGGAGGCCAGGAGCTCCCTCTGCTCATCAGCAGCACTGCTGTGCTGGGTGGGTGCTGGAACACCAGCACAGGAACCAGAGATGTGAGGTCTTCTCCTTGGGGAGCTCTAAAACCACCTGGGACACACTGGGTATCCCTGCTGGGGCAAGGCTGAGCGAGAGGGTCCTGGAAGCCTCCAACCTCAGCCAGGATGAGACCCTGGGGTTCTACGGTGCTGTTACTGTAGTGCCCCAAAGACATACATTGAATATTATCATGCTGCCAACTTTCAGACTCTTGTTTCAACTGTGGGTGTGAAGGCAGCAGTGCAGGCTAAGGTAGAACTGGGAGCAAGAGAGCCCACAAATGACAGCAGCAGAATAAAGTCCTTGTGGTGTCTGGTACATGATACTATATCATAGGATGGTTTGAGTTGGAAGGGACCTTAAAGGACATCTGGATTCACTCCCTGTAATGAACGGGGACACCCACAGCTCCATCAGCTGCTCAGATCCCCATCAGCGTGACCTGGATGTCTCCAGGGATGGGACACCCACCACCTCTCTGGGCAACCTGTGCTAGTGCCTCATCACCCTTAGTGTAAAAAACTTCTTCCTAATATCCAATTTAAATCACCCCTTTTTTAGTTTGAAATCATATCCCCTTGTTCTATAACAAACTAACCAACAAAGTGTGTCCCCTTCTTTCTCACAGCCCCTTTAGATACAGAAAGGCCACTCTCTGGTCTTGCCTGAACCTTCTCTTCTTCATGTTGAACAGCCCCAGCTCACAGCCTGTCCTCATAGGGAATGTGATCCATCTCTGGGATGATTTTGGTGGTCCTCCTCTGGACATGCTTCAATGGGTCCCTGCAGTGACTTTCCTACCCAGCATGGTATGATCACAGTGAGATCTGGGCACTGCCAGAGGTGCTGTGGGCACGCAGTAACTTTGCCTGAACGAACCCTGGGTTTTGTTATGGATTTTAACTTCTGTTCCCATTCCTCTAAACCCACCAAGATGGATTTCCCACTGGCTATGGGGTGGTTTTGGATGCCTCATCCGTGGAAGTGCTCAAGGCCATGCTGGATGAGTCTTTTGGGCAACCTGGTCTGGTGGGAAGAGTCCCTGCTCATGGCAGAGGGGCTGGACTGGATGATCTCTAAAATTCCATCCAACCAGAACCATTCTATGAATTTAGATATATGCAGTGACCTGAAGGGAATGCACAAGGCTAGCTCCCAAGCCAAAGGGTTGTCTTTCAGAGATGCCTGGTGGGTTGACATTGACCTCTTCCATGTTACCAGTGCTGGGCAGATACTCATGTGATATGTTGTACCTCTTGCTTTAAAGTTGCCAAGGGCAAAGCCAGCAGTGGTGGAAATGATAATTCTGTTTTTCTCTCTCTCTTTCTGTTTTATTTTTTGCACTGGGGACTTAGAGCTCTCATGTGCTTGGGTAAAGCCCTATAAAAACTCACAGTCACCCAACCGGCTCTGCCTTGCTCTGCAGAAGAAGCAGTAAAAAACTCCTTTTTGTCAGGTTTCAACACATTTCTTATCATTCTGGGGAAGCTCGTTAACCACTTTTTTTAATGAAAGATTATATTAGATGGTAGAATCTCTGACTAATTTTTTGGTTGCCGGAGCTGGGTAATAAATAGTCTGTGTGCTTTATCTCAGTGACAGATGGCTTCTGTGTTGTAATAGATTGTATCTGTATTTTATGCTAGAGCTCTCCTGTCCCTGGAGGCATTCTTTAGAAAAAGAAAAAAAAAAAAAAAAGAAAAACGAGAAAAAAGGTAAGGTGTTTATCTAAATGAGTTTGTAATCCCTGCCTTAAAAAAAAAAAAAAAAAAAAAAAAAAAAAAAAAGCTAACCCAAATCTGAATAATAATTTATGAGTCTAGGTTCATTACACTTTATGGCAGAGCCAAGGAGTGATAGTATTGGGAGCTGCTCTGCTCACAGAAATATGCACTGTATTTCTCCTCTTGCTTCTCTGGCTGCTGCTCTGCTGCTGCTGCAGGTCAGTAATGGCTGCAGCCTTTGCTGGGTCTTCTGCCACTGTGTTTGCTGCTTTCACACCAGGAGTTTGTTGCTGGTTGATGTTTCTGAGGGAAGATGCATTGGTTAACCTTATCTGGAAGAGAGTGGCTCGTGCTCTCTGTGACCTTCACCTGGGCCTCCATACTTCTGCTTATAGGAAGCCCATGGCCAAAGCTGATGGTGCTCATGTTTTTGCCAGAGTGACCTGTCTGCTTTGGGCTCTGTCCTATCTGCCTTTGGGGTAAGGAAGTGAACTTTTCTAGGGAGAAACCTGGCTGACACTGTGCAGTTGTGACGTTGCTGTCAGCGTATGTCTATGGTTGGACTGGGTGATCTTGGAGGTCTTTTCCAACCTTGGTGATTCTATAATATGGTCTGCTCCATAGTTGTCCTATTCATCATAGGGATGGAGATAAAGGTGGGCCAACATTAAGTGGTTGCAGGCTTGGGGCTGTGCCTTGTGTATGATGCTGTGATGTTCACTTTGAGCCTCTCTGGATATGTCTCTGTGCCTTCTTCTCTTGATTACATCCAGCCAACATGCAGAGCTTACATGCCTCTCACATGCTGTAGATGGCATTGAGCTGACCACTAGCATAGCTCTTGCTCTCTTCTGGGCAATGCAGTAGTGATGAAGAAGTGCAAGTAATGAATGAAATTAAAGTAATTTTGAAATTACAGAGTTGCATCAAAAGCTGCTTGTTTACTTTTCTTTTGGGTTGGGTTTTGGCCAATTTTGAAACATAAAATAGTCATTGGATTTCATTTAACATGCATTTTTGGTGCTATCAGATCAGATATATGCTACGTCTGAAAGAACCTCAAGCCACTGGTGTGCTGAAATAGGCTAAGGAAAGGCTGTCTTACACCTGCAGTAGACTAACAGTGGAGTCCAGCTCAGGTGCATAGGCACAGCAGGTTATACTTCTGCTCTCTGTCCTATCCGTCCATGTGGCCCAGGCTTTAATGCCAACATCTCCACACAGCGCATCTATAAAATGTGTTGCAATGACAATGACAGAGAAGGAAATTTAAGCCCAGCATTTTCGTCAGCATCAGTGCTAAACTCTTAGGAGTGCTTCTGAAATATGCTGTTTGCATTTGAAGCCTGAGCTTTCCGGGATATGGCAATCTGAGGTATGAATTTGACCCTTTTTGGGGGAAAAGATGACATTTACAGTTGGATTTTGTCTTCAACAAGTTTGGAAGAGGGATTTGGCAGCCAGAAATAACTTATGTCTGAGATTTTGATGGTGGGTGATTTAAAAGCAATAAGGTGTGCTTCTGTGAAAAGATAAGAGTCCTGGAAAAGCTTGTGCTATCCTTGGAGAAAGCCAGCAGTTGGATTCTATGATCCATTTGGGTCCCTTCCAACTTGGGACATTCTATGACTCTATGAGCCACAGAAGGCCCAGCAGTGTTAGACACACTTCTTCCCACAAATACTCTGCAAAGGGCATTACAGGGTGGACACATCTCTTGTGTTTGCTTTTCTTTCCTTGGACACTTAAGGAAGAGTTTTAATGTAACATCACCAAAACAAATCAGAGCTTTGAGGATCTCTGAACATTTCCTAGGCTTAATTTTGAAGTGACTTTAAGAAGCGGCCATTTCAAGCCTTGCTTTGGGCTTCCTTGCCTCTGGACCATGACACCCATGGTTCAAGACTGGAGCCAGCCAGGTGCTCTTGAATGCTTCACCCACTCCCACCACTGCTATAGGAGTCTGAACCAGGACTGCTTTAATTCCCTGCTCCATGCTTTGGGAGTCAAGCTGTTTTGAGTGCAAGCAATACGTGAACTGTACACGCTGATCCTTCATGCTTTGGCTCTTGTCCAGTACATACGAACTTCCCACAGGTATCACTCAGGAATGTGCTCAGGTTCATCCATGCTGTTTTCCACTCCCAGGAATGGCTGGAAACCAAACAAATCTCACTGCCTTCTACTCCTGTCTTGTTTCAGTCCCACTTTCTGAGATTTGGTTGTGCTGACATCTGGGAGGTGAGCGTTGCTCTGTCTGTGACCTGTGATGCCTGTTTAGCACAAGCTCAGGTGGCTTTGGAAAATGGCTCTGTGTTTTTTTTGGGCCTGCATTCTTCCTTTAATCAGTTTCCCAATCAATTCAAAACAGGATTTAAAGCAACCCCAAGTAAAACAACCCACTCCCTTCTTGCTCTGGCATAGCAAGTGCAGTGGTTATGGGCTTTCCAGAGACTTCATTTTGTTTTTGGAGTGGGAGCAGAGGCTGTCGCTGATGTGCCAGCAGGAAGGGGTCAGATAAGGAAAGCCTCTGAAGCTCATGGCCTCTCATGGAGCCTGACCCCATCTGCAGAGACTGCTGCCACAGTGCAGCTGCTCATCTTGGTAGTCCATGATGGAGAAAGGTTGGGAAATAGGATGAAGGAAAAGAGATGAGAGTCTCTCCTAGGAGCTCTACTGATTGTTGTTCCAGACCCACCTCACATCTGAAGAAATGCAGTGATGGCCAAAATGACAGCTTGCTGTCACCAAGGGAAGTTAGTGAACTGCACGCTCCCATACAGATCATAGAATCATTAAAGACCTCCAAGATCACCAAGCCCAAGCCCAACCCATCCCACCATGCCCACTGACCACGTCCCTCAGTGCCACATCTCCACAGTGCTGGAATACCTCCAGGGACAGTGACCCCACCACCTCCCTGGGCAGCTGTGCCAGTGCCTGACTGCTCTTTTGGAGAATTAATTTTTCCTAATATCCAACCTGACCCTCCCCTGGCACAATTTGAGGCCATCACCTCTTGTCCTATTGCTGTTACTGACCCTCACTTCGCTCCAACCTCCTTCCAGGCAGTTGTACAGAGCCATGAGGTCTCCCCTGAGCCTCCTTTTCTCCAGGCTGAACCATCCCAGTTCCCTCAGCTGCTTCCCATAAGACTTGTGCTCCATAGCCTTGTCAATTCCAGTATCTGCAGCTAGGGTCAGTCCATAGGACATTCTCGGCTGGAGCCATCAGCTATTCTGCTCCTAGGACACTTGTCTTAGCAAATGAATTTTAAAAAAAAATGCTTTCTTGCCTCTTGGGAAAATATCTCATAGTCAGTGTTTTGCTGTTTTGCTCACACTTATGTCTTTCAGGTTCACATGCCTGACATTTCTGACTTTCTAACTCCAGTGAGGCTCTGTGAGGGCACAACCCACCTGGGTGCCAGTCATTTAGACCAGTGTATGTTCCCAAGGGCCTGCAGTAATAAAAGAGCAATTCATTGACCTGGGTTGGAGAAGAACTGCCCCTCCTGATCCTCCTGCACAGAGCACTTGTAGAGGCAGGTCCCTCACCCACCCTGTGGACCAGGCGTTGGCATAATGCCACATCACCCACTCACAAGTGGTGCCAGTATCTGTTTTGGGCCTGTGGTGGATGTTGTCATGGAAAAAAGAGCTGGGGGGACCATCTGAGATTACACTGGTTCTTCCACTGCCCCAAGGCAGGATCAGCTCTGCCTAATCCATCTCTAACAGACACCTGCCTAATCTTTCTCAGAAAAAGAAGGACAAGAACCCTTCAATGACAGTGATTCCAGAATCTCCCTAGGAAACTCTTCTCCTCCCTGATGGAAAAATTTCTCATAGTACTTAATTTAAATCCCTTTGGTCTCGTGCAATTTGGTCCATCTTCTTGTTCTGTCCCACATGGATGTGAGGAGCAGCTTGCAGCAGCCTCAGCTGCAATCCTGTGCTAATGTGAGCCCTGCGCAAGCGTTAGGGACATGCAACCAGGCCCTGGTGATAAACCTCTGTTCTTGTCCACTGCCTTTGCTTCAATTTTTGCTGCGATGATTGCACCAGAATCAGTTTTCCCCATTCTCCCCCGTTTGAGAGGTTTAATAAATGCTGAATGGAGGAAGCCCATCAGTTACCTGTTATCTCTCTCTCATCTCTCTCTGGGGATATTCACCACTCTTTGGGTGACAGGCCCCGTCATCCAGGATCTCATTTCTACTTAGAAGTGGCAGTGAAATACACTCAAGTTGCAGACTGCTGCCTTGTATCGTGAACTGGGAGGTAGAAGAGAGAATGCAAAGTTTCAGAGGTTCCATCAGAGGTGTGGCCCCACTCTTTCTTGCCCCTTCTCTAACTCCTCCATTCACCCTGGCGCTGTGTTGGAGTGAAGCAGGAATTTCATTCTGTCCTGGCTCCACCCTGCTTCCAAGTTTTTGGAAGCTCTCCTGCTCACCCAGAGCCTTGGCACCAGCTGAGCTTTGGCTTAATCAAATCAACACAACTTGCTGGGATAATTAGGGCATTCCAAATTCCAGTTGCATCTGTTCCCTTCCTTGCCCCCCACCAATCTCTTGTAGATTAACTCCATTCCTCTAATAGTTCACCATGCCTGGCGGATTTATTCATGCAAAGCCTCTTGATTCAGTCCTTACACAGGCAAACTCCGGTTGACTTCAAGGACATGGGCTGATTTCAGTGCAGGATCAGAGCGGAAAAAGCCCAAGGCATTGGCCTGTCACTGTGTTCTGATGACATTCTCAGCTTGGTTCCTGATCCTTCCCTGCCTCCTCCATGTCTCTGTTTCATGTTCATGTCAGATTGCTGTCCTCCCTCGCAGCCCTTGAGCTCCATGTGGTCCAAACAGGGCCAGGTGTGTTCAGGAGATAACGAACCAGAAGCTTCACTCAGCAGAAACCAGTGCAGCATCACTGGAACCAGACAAGAGAGGCTGAGCTTGGACCATGGAGGAACAGTTGCTGTGGTTGTACCAAGCAGGAGGATGGCTTAGAATGGCTTAGGTTGGACAGGATCTTGAAGACCCCCCAGCCCCACCCCGTGTCATGGACTGGTTGTCACCCATCAGATCAGGTTGCCCAGGGCCCCATCCAACCTTGCCTTAAATGCCTCCAGGAATGGGACATCCATTCTCTAAATTTTTTGGGGGGGAGGGTTGAATCTGGAATTACTCCTTTCCTTCTGGACTACATGTCAGGACCAGAAGCTGTAACTATGAGTTTATGACTAAGTTGCTTGGTATATCTGATATCCCAGTTTCTATACTGGGAGCAACTCAGATTTTCTCCGGTATAAACAGAACAGAATTTGGCTTATTTACCTTTTCATGTCTGCCCAGTCATCCACTGAGAGGTCTGAAATGAAACAGAGGTGCTATTTCACCTCCAGCATCACTGCCATCTCTGATAGAGGAAAACAAGGCTGAAAAGAAGCTCCTTCTGGATAAATCATTGCAAGCCATCTTTGTTTTTCCTCTCACTCCTTCCTCTCCCAGACGCAGAGGGTGGGGATGTGAAAATGTGCAAACAAGGAAAGATCCATATCTTTTAAGACAAAAAAATGCAGGTAGACGTAAGGAGGCTTGCCAAGAGCAGCATATCTTCTTGTCACTCATGTAGAGTAACCCATGTAACAGCATGGTTTGAGGTCAATCACAACTTCTCCTGCATCATTTTGAAGAGTGAGACCAGCATCAGGGAAATAAACATCTCAACCAATTAGGTCTTGTGATCATAGAATGGCCCGGGTTGGAAGGGACCAAAAGGATCATCAATGATGGTGATGATCACTGGTGATGTAGATGCTTGGAAAATCTTCCAGACCAAGCTTAGTTGATATGCACAACTTGAAAGGTGCAAGAAACGTCCAGATTATGAAATAAACAGTCCATAAATTCCTAATGCACATCATTAAAGGATGCCCTGCAGCATGAGGGCTTGTGACTCCAGTTCAGGAAGGTACTGAGCCTGTGCTTCTTTTTAAACCTTTCCTTGGCTCTTATGCACACATCTCAAGGAGCAAATTTGATACATGGAATAATTGAGGACAGACTGGACTAAAAACAAACCACTGAGAATTGGGAATAAATGAGTAAAAATCACAGTGTGTTCTCATGACGATTCATAAAGAGAAGAGAATCTGACAAATAGTTCACACTGAATAATTCAACCGGCATTGTTTGCTCTGTGTACTGTGGTCTGAAATGTTTGCGTTGCTTCTGAGTGGGGTCCAGTTCAGTGGGCATAGCTAAAACTGAACTGTACAGTGTGGGGAAATAAGTAGATAAGCTTCGGTAGATAGGTGGTCTAGAAGATTTATGTAAGACTTCTCTGTAGCACTAAATTTCATATTTATATCATAGAAAACGACATATTTCTGTCATTAAGCTGTAGGCAGGATGGAAGCCGTATCGTTTTCCAGTGTGAATTGGCGCTGGTAAAGTTTGGTGAAGGACAAATTGACCCAGCTCTGCTAAAATCTAGGATTTATGCCCTGTTTGATGACCAAATGTTCAGCTCGACTGAAAGCTGGAGGATCTGCTGCCAATGGGAGCTGCTGTGGTCTTTAGGAGTCGGTGGGCTTGCAACCAGCGTGCCCTCCTTTGGGAGGGCTGTTTGCTGTGGGAGTTGGTTTTTATCAATGGATGATCAGCCTTATTATTATTATTTTTTCTTAAGGTAGCTCTGGAAAAGCACCTTCCTGATAATGAGGAAACAATTTTGAATTTATTTTCAGAGCCATGGCTGTCTGGGGAGCTATTAGCTGCGGGATGGAAGAAAGCAGCTGTTGAACTCTGCACATCAACACTACACAACAGGTTAGGACAGGAAGTGAAGAAGAATCCAATTTAAACCTTAGGGGGAATTTAAGGAGACAGAACATAATTAACTCAAATTAGATTTTGGCCAGGATACCAGGGCTCTGCTGTTGTGAAACGCACATCTGGGATCTTGGACAGTCATGAGGCAGCTCATCAGCTGGTGTAAATGAGCCTGGCTCTATTATCCTCAGTGGGTGAAAATTGGCCTCCTTGGAAGGAGTACAATGGAGGGAGTTTGACTTGCACCATGCCAGAAAATTTGGCCCACAAGGTCAGGAAAGCAGCTTCCCACTGCTTATCTGTCTAGTTCCTCCCCGGCGCCGGTCCTTTTAAAATAGTAATACAAATATATCTACATATCTATATATAAAAAGGCAAATCATGAATTTTAGGGAGGGAGGGGGGAGAGAAAAAGGATCCTTGTGAGTAACAGAGAATACAGAAAAAAATGTATGTAACAATCCATGTTTCCGCAGTGTCTTTCCCCAACAGGGGCAATTTATTCCTCCAAGTCTGAGTTGTGGCTATTGGTGTTTCTGTGTAAAATGGGTTTGTAAACCCATTTTGGGTGTAAAATGAGTTTGGGGGAAGATGGAGCGTGTGGGACATCTTGTTGTCCATTGTCTGGTTTTGTTGTCCTGTGATCCACATCACCAGGGAGGTCATTGCTCCAATGGGATCTTCATTCCTATGAGAATGCACTGAATCATGGTATGTTCCCATGTAAAACCCTTGAGAGCTTGTGGATCTACTGCGTATCCATGCCGTGCTGTCTCTCTGCTCTGACAAACTGTCCTGTTTCTGGGCCTGTGGTCTGGTGTGGGCTAAAGTCTTGCTGAGACCAGGGAATAAACAGCACTGAGAAGTCACCAAACCAAAGGAGCTTGGAGAGGGAGGGAAGTCCAGAGGTCATCCAGTCCTCCTCCTTGCCCCAAGGCAGGATGAGCTTTACCTGCGTCATTCCTGACAGATATTGTCTAAATTGTTCCTGAAAACATCCAGTGATGGCTATTTTACCCCCTTCCTGACAGTCTATTCTGGTACTTCTCTTTCCTTATCTATGTTTTCCCTGGTGTCTCACATCAATCTCCCTTGCAGGAATTTAAATTCAGGACTCCTTGTCCTAACCAGTGAGGGCACAGCAATCAGATCATCCTCTTCCTCACACGAGCAGATTCCCATCTCGCTCCCATTGTCTTCCCTGGACAATCCATCCCCATTTCCTTCACTCTTCCCTTGCTGCCCACATCTGCTGGGCTTTTGTTCTTCCCCTCCACCCTCGTCAGGATTTTCTTCAGCTGTTCTTCAGGAAATATCCCATTGCACATGGAGAGTTTTCTGGAGTGGATTTCAGGGGACAAATTACCATCTGCAGACTGTGCTTCTGCACGTAGAATCATAGAATGGTTTGAGTTGGAAGGGACCATTAGAAATCTTCCTGTCCAACTCTCCTGCAATGATCAGGAACACCCACAGCTCCATCAGATGCTCATTCAGGCTGACCACCACTTCTCTGGTCAACCTGTGCTGCTTCTTCACTACTCCACTTTTCCACCTCCTTGTCCACCCTTCCTCCCTGAGGGCAGCTTCCTCCACCATCCTCACTCCCTGTTTCCTCCAGACCGGTTTCTCTTGTGGAGGACTATTATTGAGCTTCTCTTAGGGGTGAGCCACAAGGGTAATTTTCTGAGGCTAAAGGAGCCCCACAAGATGAGATAAATATTGATGCAAGTCATGCAGGGTGTGCTTGGGAGGAGGTCTGGGGCTCCCACATTAATCTCTGCCTGTTGGCCCCTGTGAGTCAGATACTGCCTCTGCTTGGAGGTAAAATGGAGCACAAACCTAAATCTTGGCTGCACTAAGGCCTCACAAGGGTATCAGCAACCAACAGTGGGTTTAGGTACTGGGCATCAGAGAGAAATATCTAATACATGCATGGATCAGGACTTTCAGTGCTTTCTTTGGTGATGTCTTGCAAGGAGGATGTAAATAAGCAGGAATCACCATGGATTTGACTGCAAAACTGTACTGGAAGCACAACTGTGCCAACTCTGCTGTTCCTCATAGACAAGGCAGGAGGAGACTCACAGAATGGTTTGAGTTGGAAGAGACCCTTAAAGGCCATCTGGTTCCACTCCCTGCAGTGAACAGAAACACCCACAGCTCTATCAGGTGCTCAGAGCCCTATGCAGCCTGACTTGGATGTCTCCAGGGATGGGGCATCCACCACTTCACTAGGCAACCTGTGCCGGTGCCTCTCCATCCTTAGCGTAAGAAACTTCATCCTTCTATCAAGTCTAAATCTCCCATCTTTCAGTTTGAAACCATTTCCCCTTGTCCTATCACAACAGACCCTGCTGCAGAGTCTGTCCTTTCTTACAGCCCCCATTTAGGTGCTGAGGCAGCTTTAGCTCCTGTGCCTCTTGCCCATTGCCAGGGATGCGGAGACCCACGTGGCTAAGAAAAACCCTACAAAGAGGCATCACTGCATCTAAAATGTTGGGATTAATTACAGTGACTGCAGGCTATGTCCTGCATGGCAGTCTTCCTTACTACTTCTGCCCATTTTGTCCATGGATTGCTTCTTCTGGAGCTGCAGCACGGCCCTTCTCAAGGGATCCTGAAGCAAGCAGCATCCCTGGGTAAAATGGAAAACCAAACATTTGGCCACTTCTGTAATCTTTCGAAGTCCCCCTGGCAATTTTGCAAGAGTAGGTGTGTTAGCCCTGGCTCGTTTCCAGCTTTGCTAATCATCTCTCAGCTTAGAAAAGAAAAAGAAACCCCAAATCAAAAACAACAAAACCCCAAAGGCTCCTGCTGCAATTTTGGTTGCATACGATGCTCTTTCAGGGCTGTTGCGCAGGGATGATTTTTGAGGGCGAACAGAGAGATGAGAAAAGCTGATGTGGGCGAATCTTGCAGCATTATGCAGCATTTTCTGGGATCTCGTGATAGGAGGACTGATATCCCAGTACTATGCTGAGATACTGGTTCTGCACGTGTGTGTGTTCTTGCATATATACACAATTGTTTGTAGCAGGCGTCGTGATCAAAGGTAGTACATAAATGCGAGTTATTAATAATCATAATTATTGGATGTTGAAAATTGTTTCTGGGTATTTTGCCATTAAAAAATAAAAGAAGAGGGTTTAAGCACTTTCAACTTTTGCCCAGGAATATTATGTTCATTTATAAAACAATATTAATGAGTTGCCTAAAGGAGCCTGTAATTCGGGTTGTTGCTGTGGATATTATCTTGCCATTAAACAGTTCAAAAACTCAAAGGGGAGCGTTTTCAGAAGCAGAAGCCCAATAACAGTTTATAATACCTGACATTCATATTGCACTTTTCATTCCAATAGATCATAAATCATTTTGCAAGCCATAAATAGAGGGGGGCCCGCTTGCCTCCCATTGAAACGCGGTCATCTCTGGGGTGGAACGCAGCAGCGCTCTGTGCCAGCAGTGTTAAGCAACAGCTTGTTTAGGAGGTGAAGTCATACGATCACAGGCGTTAGGGCTGGGAAAAAACTCATTAAGTAATTTACTCCATCCCTCTACCCCTACGTGCTCGTTCCTCTGTCCTGTACTTTGTCCAGACTAGTTTTAAACATCCCAGGGGAGGTAAGGAACATCTCCAAACGAAACTGCAAAAGCAAGCGGGAGTAGATGGAGGAGCTGAAGCCCAGCCAGGGCAGTAGAGCAATGTTCCTCTTGCAAAAAGTGCCACGGCTTCTCTAGGCCCTAGTGTACAGATTTATAAAAGCACAGTGCAGGAGCACTGATGGGTGGTGGCTTGGAAGGAGCAGCTCCTCCAGCCTCTGCCTGTTGCTCTTCCTGCGTGTTTCCTCTCTCCCCATCATTTGCAGGTGTGGATGGAATGCCTGTAAAGCAGCACTGTGTCTCTGGATACTGCAGAGAGAGGATGCAGGTCAGCAATTAGGCTGCTAACAGAGGCAAAAATGAGTTTGGAGTCAGCACTGCTCACTTTGGGTCAGCCAGGAAGGGCCAGCGTTTGGGATCTGTGGCACAAGGAGAGGGCTTACCACATAGGAAACTGCAGACATGCTCTTGTTCGAAGCATTGGAGCCAGGGCTGAAACAAAAGTGGGTTCAGGAATAGCAAACTGCCTGGTGCTGACTGCACAGGAGGCGAGCACGCTGGCCTGGCCGGTTGGGCACCATTAGGGTGGGTGTGTTGTGCTTGTTGGGGAGCAAGGAGAAGGGTTTTCCTACTGAATTCCTGCAGCTTGCCACCCTGTTTGGCCTCTGGGGCCATGGGAAGGGCCAAACACACCGATAAGTGCAAGGGGTTACTGGTAGCCCATCCCCTCTCCCTAGCCCCGCATTCACCCAAGCAAAACGCTGGCCAAGCCTTTTGCTGGACAAATCCTCAAGTTCTCCCTAAGCTTTGGCTAAACTCTCCCTGGCTTGTGTGGCTGTTTACTCATTTCTTACTCAAGGAACCTCCTATTGATTTATTGACCCAAGGATGAGTAAGTCCATTAGGCTTCGCCTTCGCGCTCCGAGCCCCAGGGCGACCCTTTGCCAATATGGGACTGGAACCCAGTGCCCAAATAGTTGGGAACCAGCTGGCAAGTGCCAGTTGTTTAGAAATGCTGCCTGGCCCGGCTGCAAGACACACCTTCTTGCTCCAGGATCGACCTTCCCGCCTAAGGGTATTTAACACACAATGGCTGGCACAACTGAACTTTAATTTTCCAGACAATTATGGTGAGGCGGCATTCACCGCATTCCTTTCATGCTCCTTTGATGTTGGGTGATTTCACGGTGCATAATGATAGGACACAGACCAGACTCACATCCTCACCCTTTGGAAATAGCACCCACTACCACAGCCTCATTTATTTCTAGCTATATAGCACATATAATATATGCATTTATATATGTGTCTTCCCTCCCCCCTGCAGCAGATGGAGTTGTTTTGAGCATTATTACTTTGGGTCCTTAATTAAAGCACCCTTGTTAATTATATTAGGGGACACTCCTTAAGCGATTATAAGTTGGAGAGCAAGGACTCTCCCTGCTCTGACTCCTGCTGCTATTATACAGAGTCCTGGGATATGCTGAGCAGGGTTGAATCACAGAATCATAGAATGACCTGGGTTGAAAAGGACCATAATAATCATCTAGTTTCAACCCCCTGCCCTGAGCAGGGTCACCAAGCAGTAGACCAGGCTGGTTGGTGACCCTGCTTATGGTTGATTGCTTGGATATGGGATTTTCTGCAGTCTTTTGTGAATCATGTGCACCGTAGCTCAAAAATATCTTTTATATTCTCTGTAGAAAGGCATTTTTTGAAAGATAGATGAGAGCTAATGCTGCGCTTCTTCCTATAAGGCAGTCAGATGTGTGTTGGCTTTTAGTCTACCCGTTGCTCCAAGATTGTGAGACAGAGCTTTGGACAATGTGAGGATGCACTCTGCTCTCCTACTGCAGCCAGAGGAAACCAGGGGGAGCCAAGGCAAGCTGCAATATAGGACAGACTGAGTGCTCCACCTGCATGTTAACTGCCTATCTAAACAGCTTGGTGATTGTCATCTCTTACATCTACCTTTGCCTTACTCCTCTGAGGCAGGGAAGTGTGAGCCCCGCTTCATGGGAACCTGAGTCACCAAGATGCAAAGTGTCTTTACCACAAGTCATGCTCTTGAAATGGCTGCCAGGATGACAAAGACAGGATGGAGACACCCTGACCCAAATGGTGCTCCAGCCTCACCTTGTGCCCTCCATCTGACCCTCGTCTGACCTGTGGGTGCAGGCAGTCACTTCTGCAAAAGGCTTCTGTTTGGCTGAAGCTGCTGGCCTGTGCAAGTCCTGAACTATCCTGTGCATCCAGTTTTGCACAGTGACCCCCACCCAAGCCATGCTGGTATCCCAAAAGTAAGCAGAAAGGAGACCATGTTGAGGAGCTCAGGCCACGGGTACAATGCTTGACCCTGTCTGCAGACAGGGGTAGGATGCATCTCCTGAAAGAAAGCAGCAATGGGCTTGCCATCATGCAGCTTTTGTACAGTAGCTAGATCTTTCACCAAGCCCCAGGCGCAGATCTCACCTGGAGAGGGTTTAAAGTCACAATCTCATCCTCCTAGGAGAGCGCTGTTATCAGCTATCATCACTTAAATGCTCCTTCTGCCTCTGCTACTGATATGTGCAGCGGAGGAAAAGATTTGGAAGATTAAAAGGAACAAATTCACTGCAGAGCAGTGTGACCTCCCTGGGAGGTGAACTGAGAGTGAACCCAGGTCTGCTGCTTTCCGGGTGAATGAGCCAACCACCAGCAGTCAGCTGCAAGGTGCAAGGCAGCTTTGCTTCCACTTCCTCCTCTTCTATTCTTGCAAAAGATGCTTGTGTTTGCTGGCACTTTGGGAAAGTTCCCGTGGTGGGGCTGAAAGGGTCTTCGAGTCTCGTATGTGATGTCCTGAGAAGTCAGATGAATCCTGTGCCCTCATCAAGCAGGGCAAGAGGGAACAGCCTAAGGTTTCACCAGTGGAGGGTCAGGTTGGATATTAGGAAACATTTATTCTGAAAAAGAATGGTCAGATATTGGCACAGGCTGCCCAGGGAGTGGTGGGGTCACTGACCCTGGAGGTGTTCCAGTACTGTGGAGATGTAGCACTGAGGGACGTGGTCAATGGGCATGGTGGGATGGGTTGGGGTTGAGCTTGGGGATCTTAGAATTCTCCAACCGTAATGATTCCATGATTCTGTAATTCTCTGGGCAATTCCTTCTGCAGCATGTGAATATTTTTATCTGTATGCAGTCCCATGGAGAGGGCCCAGATTTTCAAATATATATTTTTACACATAGTACAAAATCAATTGAGATCTATAGTATAGGAGATATTTGAATTGATTTTCTATATGTGTAGGCAACTCAGAAAAAAAAAAAAAAAAAAAAAAGGATGTTAGCAAGTACTGGGGAAAAAAAAGTCAAGGTATGGCATGGAGTTGCAACACCAATCAGGTTGGATATGAGGAAAGCTTTCTTCACCAGGGGGTGGTGGAACAGGCTCCCCAGGGCAGTGGTCATGGCACCAAGCTGCCAGAATTCAAGAAACATCTGGACAACACTCATATGGTCTGATTTTTGGGTGATCCTGTGTGGAGCCAGGAGATGGACTTGATGGTCTTTAGGAGTCCCTTCCAACTTGGGATGTTCTATGATTCTATGATCCTGAGCACCCAGCACCTTGTTTTGAGTAGAGGGACTGACCAAATGACCCCCAGAGGTCCCTTGCAACCTCTTTGTGATCCTGTGGTTCTGTGTGATGTGATCACTATAAGACTATTACAGTATGTTGTAGGTAGAGTGTATAGTAACACTATTTAGTGTTGACACACGGGGTATGCTGGTAGGGACTGAGATGCTTCCATGTGACTGTTATACACTTGCAACCAACCTATCTCCTCCCAGTGACTGAGCTGCCTGGCAAAACCGGCCTATTGCCTCTGCCAGGAAGTAATCTACTTGTCCACTTGAGTAACTGAAATGCATTGTTGTGAAAGGAATGGACAAATCCTTGCTGCGTGGGTCACACACCTGTGACAGTGCTTGAGGTGACACTGGTCCCTTAATGCTGAGTGCCCATAGGGACCTGCAGTGGGTAAGGATGTAAGGTAGTTGGGTATAAAGAAGGATGGCTCAAGTGCCCATAGAGACCTGCAGTGGGTAAGGGTGTAAGGTAGTTGGGTACAAAGAAGGATGGCTCAAGTGCCCATAGAGACCTGCAGTGGGTAGGGGTGTAAGGTAGTTGGGTATAAAGAAGGATGGCTCAAGGGTATCTTCAAAGAGGCCAAAATGCAGACTTACCTAGCGGAAGAAAATAGCCTGGTATAAAAAAGCAGAAAATACTCATAGGGCTAATGCTGTTTAGTTTAGAAAAGAGGGAAAATGATATGGCTTTTTAAGGCCGGGAAAGTTGGCTGCAAAGAGGAAGGGTATAACCTCCTCTCTGTATGTATAGCGGGTAGAAGAAGAAACCGTGATGAGGAAGATTTAGATTAGGAAAAGAGGGAACAACTGCAGTGGTGAGGATAATAAACAGTGGGAATCAGCTGCCTGGGGAGCAGGTGGAAACTCCAGCCTTGGAGGGCTTTGAGCACAGGTGGAGTGAACATCTGATAGCAATGGTTTTGTTCTTCCTGCTGTGGGGCAGGGGAGATGGCTCGTTAGATGGGGTGAGATCTATGGCTCTGTGCTCCGAGGAGAACGTGCTCATTTGGGGCGTGGGAGGCTGGGGCTTGGTTTTGCAGTGCTGCTGAGATGACTTCTATGAGTTGGAGCATTCTACCAAGACATTCTGAAGTGTTTATGTGCTCCTCTTCTCTCTTGGTGCCTGCTGGTGAGCAGATGTGGGCTGGGAACCTTAACCAAAATACTCTCTGTGGCAGCACCAAGAGATCCCAGCCCAACCTTGAGGAGAAGCGTTCTGAATAAGGGAAGGTCTCACTCACTCTGGGGAGCTGCCTTGTATTTTCCCTGTAATTTGATTTGTTATCAGTAGAAGAGTGTATATTGCAGGGGTGTGCAAGCAAAGTGCTCAGATACCCATGAGGTAATGAGGTGTTCAGCACAGCTGACAGCTGTTAATATGAACAGTTTGTCCATTCAGATGGGATTCCCAAAACCTGAAGTTGCATGTCTGGTAAAACTTCAGTTTTTCACCTAGAAGGGAGAGAGTAGCAAGAAGACAGGAGCTTCGACCAATCTCCCCTTCTTGAGGGGTCTTGTGGCTGTGGGGCGGTCACTGTGGTCACCCCTTAGCCTGGTGTTGGAGCCTCACTTGTTAGACCTGATCTTGTCACATCATCAGCAATTGCTGCCTTAGCTCAGAGCCTGGGGCATGGTGACTGAGGAGGGGGCATCTGAGGACCTGCAGCTGCATGCAGAGGCTGAAAGGAATGGGTTTGGTGGGAGAGGTGAGGTGGCTCTATCTCATTTCTCATGCTGGGGAGATGAGCGCAGCACAGGGAGCATCACCAAGGTTAACGTGAATGGAAAAGTGAATGCCAGGTGGTTGGAAAATTCCCTGTTTGGGTTTCCAAAGAAAATCATAGGTTGGGTGGACACTTTGTTTTATTAAACCCTGACATGCACTTTTCTCCCTACCCCCATTACCCCAGGCACCTGCCTTCCTATCAGAGGTGTGTCTCCTCCTGGAGGAATAGCAGGCTGGGGAAGGAAGGTTTTCTTCAGCATAGACACACCACAGATCTCTCTCTGACTCAAACCTGTGAACTGCTCAAAGCTATTCATCTCAATTGAGGTGCTCAAACAAATAAAGGGAATGTGCTCAGGCCAACTTCCTGGCACTGCCTGTGGTCAAAGATCCCCTTGCATTTTTTGTTTTCTCCTTGTCTCGCATGTTAAGATGATGGCCTGGAGAAATTCCAGGCTGGATAATTACCTTCTGCCTGCTTGAAATTCCCTCCTGCAGTTTTTCCAAGAGGAATTACTCCTGACTTCTGCTTCTGGAAAGGGGCAGAAACCCAACTCAGAAAAGATGGAGGGAGGACAAACTGCTGCAGGGTTTGGAGAACCTGCAAGTGGTTTCCCAGCCCTGTCTGCTCCTCATTTTGTCATCTCACTGTTCAACTATGAAAGCCCTTTCACAAAACCTGCAGACTTCTTTAAGGGTCCTGTTCTTGGCAGAAAGAGACACGTATGGGATGTCATCATGTTATAGTTGAGCTATTTTGGTTTCCCATCAAGATTAAGTTCAACAAGACCAAGCGTCAGGTCCTTTGGCACCTTGGCCACAACAATCACAGGCAATGCTACAGGCCTACATTTAGATGTTGTACTAAGGGACATGGTTTAGAGGGAAATTATTGGTAGTAGATGGATGATGGGACACGATTATCTTGGAGGTCTTTTCCAACCTTGGTGATTCTATGGTTCTATGATTTGAGCATGCCACAGTGAGCTCAGCAGATAATGCTGCCTCTCAGGGTGGTCCTATGGTGAAGCTGGCACTCAAGGTTCATCTTTGACTGCAGTCTCAGCCCTGCAGTTCTTTGATAGTGAAGCTCCTATATGCAGACAGCAAGTGGTTTAATGAAAGCATTAAAGCAGGCACGTCCAACCTGCAGCCCAGCACAGCTCACAATGCAGCTCCCTTACCAGAGAGAAATATCCCTCATTTCACAGTCATGCCTTGTTCATGTCACTGCTTTTTGGCAGTATGCACATTTGTGAACACGTATTTTGAATGATGAACTATAAGAAGAGTAAAATTTCATCAAAAATCTCTACTCAACACCTTGAGACCTCACTAAGAATTGCAGCCACTGCCATTGAACCAAACTGATGTGTTAGTTTCAAAAAACAAGGTCACACATCCTACTAGTTTTATGGGTTTTTTGCTCTCTTTTGTATATGTTTTAATTAAAAATAAATAAATAAATAAGTTTTGTTACTTTATATACATTACTATATCATATGTTTAATGAGGGCCGCTCCAAATGTAATGGAACTAGATGAACTCTGTAGATATGGCCCAAGACAATTCTTCTTCACTCGATACAGCCCATGCAAGGCAAAAGGTTGGACATCCATGCATTAGAGACAGAGGGGGACCTGCAGAAACAAAAGGTCTATTTGTACTCGCTCAAGTCTTGTGCCTAGTTAGATTTTTTTCTCTTGGGTTCCTTATCTAGCTTTTATACGTTGTAATTCTTCCCCCTGGAAAATGTACATGTGTATATTCCTGGGGGTCTTCAAGAAACGTGTACATGTGGCATTTATGGTCAAGGTTAAAGGGCATAGTGGGGATGGGTTGATTGGAGGTTGGACCTGATGGTCTTAGAGATCTTCTCCAATCTTTATGATTCTATGATTCTATGCACCCTTATTTCCTTATAAACTGAGGATCAGACATGGAAGAAATTATTTGTCACTTTTTCTCTGTCTTCTCATGTGACTTTTTTTCCTCTGTCTTCTCACTGCAAGTTTGGAGCTGCTAGAGAAGCACTGAGCTCCGGAAGTTCTGAGTTCACCCAACAGCTTCTGAAAATGTGATTGGGAGGCATTCCCAACATCAAATCTCACTGTAGATCATCAGCCTGGGTGTCCAGAGCTGTCCTGTTGAGTTCAGCCTCCTTTCAGCCCTTCCATCACCGTACCTTCCATTTCTGTTAAGAGCAATACTTGTCTTGCTTGGATAAATCCCTACTGTAGGTGTCTGGGTATGTGTTTTATTTTTGTGCATTGGACTTGAACTCCCATTGTAGTCAGTGGTGATCCAGTCACCTTAGTGGACATAGAATGGCCCACTTGCCTCCACTGTCATTGCAGAAGAACAGCTGGTCCATGGTTTGCCAGCCCCTCATGGATGTCTCAGATATCCCTGAGTATCTGGAGAGTCACTGGAACCCTACACACTGGCAACTGAACTGGCCCACAGCTGTTGCTTATGGCTGAATTCAGGATGAGAAAGCAGCAAGTATGGGAGCTAGGACAAAACAGGAGTGTTTTTCATCCTAATGCTTTCACAGGGCATGATGGATCAATCAATTTCAACCTCCATGCCATGGGCAGGGACATCTCTCACTAGATCAGTTTGCCCAAGCCTGGTCTTGAACACTCCAGGAAAGTGGCTTGTCCAAGCCAGAGGTTTCCTGTATAATTGTACGTTGTATTTTCTGTGTGTGTGTGTGATATGCTGCACTCATTTCATCATTTTCCATCTTCTATCCTAATAACGTTGTTGCAGCCATCACAATGAAGTCAGGAGAAGCAAGGTCTGCAGAGAGAGGTGATGCATCTTTCATTAGGCCAGCTAATGTAGATGTGCTTGCACACAGACACATGCTCACACCCTCCTTATAAACCTTGCCTCGTTAAAACATCCCAACACTTGATTTGCCTCTTTTGACCACCACTCCCTCAAGGCCTGTCTGCACCCATACCTGGCAGCCCTCTTAGGGCAGGGCGGACAGTACCTGCTCCCACAGGCTCAGCCTGTCTGGATGCCTGTGCTACCCCTCCCTCTCCCCCAAGATTTCAGGAATTCTGCTATCATCTACCTGCTGACTTTTACAAGACCAGTGCCTTTGTCCTTGGAGGATACCCTCAAACCCAGCTGGATTAACAAGATGTCCTGAAAGAGAAGGGAGACGTAGGACAGACAACTTTTTATCTGTGTGCATTTGTGAAGGATGCACCTCCAAAGTACTGGCCTCAAACAGAAGACAGATAGAATCATAGAATCATAGAGGTTGGAAAAGATATCTCAGATCACCAAGTCCAACCCCAACCCATGCCACCATGCCCACTGACCATGGCCCTCAGTGCCACATCTCCACTGTTCTTGAATGCCTGCATAGACAGTGACTCTCCCATCTCCCTGGGCCTGTGTCAATGCCTGGCCAGTCTTTTAGAGAAGAAAGTTTTCCTGATATCTAACCTGAACCTCCCCTGGTGCAACTTAAAGCCATTACCTCTTGCCCTATTGACAAGCATCGTAGGATTTTTCTTGATTTACATCAAGAAAGATGACTAATGTCACCTTTGGCTGTCTCCTTACTCTGCAGGCAAAGATTAATCCCTTATGCCAGCCTTTTCCTCCATATACTCCTCACCTTCAGTCTTGCATCCCTCTGCAGAAGCCTGACAAAACACTGAGCTGCAGACATTTGGGTTCATGGTTTTCACTTGGTTTCAAGGATGTGTTGAAGCAGGACATTCAGTGATGACCACGTATTCAAAGCTTCTCAGGTGTAGCATGAGGACTCTGGGGAAGATTTGCAACGTCAAAGGAAATTGCTGTAGCATGACTTTGCATGGAATCTCTTGAACTAACTCACCTCCTGCAGATAGGACTTTATCTCAGTAAGCACACAGCAAGTAAGGCAGATATCTGGTAACAGTCCCGTGGAATTTGCATCCAAAGTCACGACTGGTATCCTTGGACACTTACAGAGCAAACTTGGAAGAAGTGATATGAAACAATCCTTCTTTCACAGGAGAAGCCACAAACACCAAGTGGTCCCTTCAAGCCCACTGTATGACTATAGAATCATAAATTCATCTAGGTTGGGACAGATCTTATCATCAAGTCCAGCCATCAATCTGACTTATCAGCTCCCACCACTAAACTGTATTCTTCAGTGCCATGTTCGTACATCTCTTAAATATTTCCAGGGATGAGAACTACACCACAGTGGGCAGCCCACTGCAATGCTTGACCACTGTCTCCTTGAAGAAATTCTACCTAATGTCCCATCTAAACCTTCTAAAACTTCTAAACTTTTTCTAAACCCAAACTTGAGACCATTTCCTTGCATCATGTCAACCGTCATTTCAGGAAAGAGACCAACATCTCCTTGCTGCAACCCCATTTCAGGTCATTGAAGAGAAGAATGAGGTCTCCGCTCAGTCCCCTTCTGCAGATTAAACAGCCCCAGTTACCTCAGTCGCTCCTCATAATTCAGGTTTTTGGACCTTTCTCTGGCTTTGTTGCTCTTCTCTGTACATGCTTGAACAACTCATTCTACGCTTGGCCTCATTTGTTCCATGGTGTTATCTCCAACCTGGAGTACACAGCTGGCTTTGAAGATGACCCAAAGCAAGGCCTATCTCAGAGGGAGCTTTGGACAGAAGGCAGTGAGCAGACCCTCAGCCTTTGGCTATCTGAACCCATCTGACTCTGGGAAAGTCTGCAACCCCCAGCAGACAGGGACTGATGTTGGTGTGGTGTGCACATGGGATATGAAGTTCTCTCTTTTTCTCCAACATGTAAAGCTGTGTAACAATGAGTCTTCATATCCAAGGAGTGGGGTTTGGAATCACTGATAGCATGTGTTGAGAAGTGTCAGTGCTGTTAAGGAACCTGCTTAAACGTACCCTGTCTGCTTCTGAGATATCCAGGGGTTGCAGTTGCATCAGAGATGCCTGGCACTGTGTAAGAAGCTCGTTGTTTCCAGATGCTGAGCCACTGATGGAGATTGTCCCTCTTAAGAGTATTTTTAAAGATACTCTGAAGAAGAGTGGACATTTTAGACAGGACATAAAAGTCGTATGTTAGACAAGATGAAACTTGTTCGGCCCCTAAATGAAAAGCAAAGTTTAACTTTTCACCCAGACATCTCTCTGGCCATCACAGTGGTGCTGTGCACTTAAATAGCTGAGCTGTTGGTTTGGGAGCTAAAAAAACACAGGACTGCTCTTAACCAAACCCAAGAAAAAGACTGAGTTTCTCAACTGTGCAAGCTGCTAGAATTCTCTTTCAGGATGAATGGATTGTATCCTTTGACCAAGATGAATTACAGTGGTTTTTATCTGTAAACATATTCCCATAATGAAATTTCAGAAGGAGAAAAAAATCAGATGGGCAAGTTAAGCCATTTCATTTTGCTTTTGTTTTATCCCTCTGACGTTTTTTATTGCTATTATTTTAATAGGTTACCAAAAGCAGCTCAAATAATGGACATGAATTTGATATACATGTATTTTTAATTTGATTTTTTGGGGGGCAACTAAACTATTACCTGAGAGAAACAGAATGGCTTAGCATTAGGAAAAAGATTCTTTGGGATTTCTTGATAATCTTTGTTTCTTGGCTCAGACTCTCAGCCCCACTTTCTTTTTTTGCATTCCCCTGGCTGATTCCTTGCAGCAAGGCATGGAACATGGGTGTGCATATTGCAGCTCTCCCTCTGGCTGCTCCTTTGCCCTCCCAGCTGTGCTGCCTCAGAGCAATCTGCAGGGGACAGATGCTGTCCTTGACCCTGTCACAATTTGTCTTGCCCTTTCTTACCCACAGATTGCCAAACTCTTTGAGGCCTCTGGCATCGCTTTGCCTACCCCACCCTATGCCTCCACACCCCTTTCAACACAATCCCACACCTTTTCCACCTCCACGTCTTCCTTCCCCAGCTGCTGCCTTGAACTTGCCTTGTTTTCCACCCTTTATCTTCATGTTACTTGTTATCTTCATGGCCTACCATGGGATACCTCTTACTTCACAGCAATGCCTTCTCTGCCTTGAGACGTGTTTTGGTCCCTAACAGCACTGAAATCCCTCCCCACTTCTTCAAGCACTTCTGAAAAACAGGAAGCTTTTTCTCTTTGGCACTGAGAACCATCTTTTAACCTTCATTTGTTGTTATTGGTTAGAGTTGCTAAGCTGGATGGGGACCTCTCCACAATAGGTGTTCTAGATAAAGACAGAAAGACACTGTTGCTGCCCCAGAGATGTTGAAGGTTTGACCAGAAGAACCATTTATTGGATCACACAGCTGATCAAATACCCCACACCGCAGCCTGGTCCAAATCTTTCAGATCCCAGCTGGTCATATCTTGCATGGCATCAAAAGAATGCTTCAACAAAGTGCTTCCATTTGAGCTGCCATTCCGGAGCCAGAACCTTCCAGCAGAGGACGTGTTGTTTCACATTTCAGCCTCAGCTTCCACACAGCCTGACCTGTGGGGTGGGCAGCTTGCGTCAGTTAGGTTAGTTAAGATCAGCAAAAGGTCCTGAATCATCCACAACAATCACAGTGGCCAAAACACCTTTCCATTATTAATTATCTTGCTTTCAGGAGCTGGGATTGTCTTGCTGCCCCATTATACAGCCAGGAAAATTGAGCTGGCAGGAACTCCTTTCTGGCCCCATTATACAGCCAGGCTCAAATTCAGGGATTTTCCACTTACTCATCCTGAACCCAGCCTAAAGGTCCTTACTCAGCTATTACCTACCCTTCACCTGCAAAGAATATTATTAATGTCAACAGGGGTTTCCCTAGCAAGGAGAGAACAAAAACAGAGGAAAGGTCAAATGTGCAAGGCCTGGTTTCTTTCCCAGGTGCAAAATGGATTGAGGCAATGGTTCATCCTGCCTGACTGCAGGCACATGGCAGAGGCGATGAAGTTGTGCTGGTATTTCCAGAGCTTGGAGATTTTCGTTTCTGTGGCCTGGTGCTCTATTTTGTCTGAGGTCATAAACACTGTTGTATTCAAGTCCTGATGCTTTTCATTGCCTCCCACCCAACTGGATGGGTGAAGCCAATGGCGCCTCCCAGTAGTGCTGAGGAATAGGAGAAGCGGAGGGATAGAGGCTGCAGATAAAGGACCTGTTCAATGCAATATCAAAGCTCTCCACAGTTGAACCCAACTGGCTTTGCAGCTTTGAGAGCTTCATAGGTATCTATTTGGAGGAAAAACTGATTAAACCCTTTCTTTTGTATCAGCAACGTCATAACATGCCAGAAATGATTGGTGCTGTCACTGTCCCCAGGATCCTTCCTGGTGTTCACGCAAAACTACACTGAAACTCTGCCTTAGACTATTATTTTTCACTTCCTTCCTGTGTTGCCTCATATTATGCCTGAAGGAAAGGCGATGTGCTTTAGGATGGGTTCATGCTCACATCTTGCTGATTAGCTGGTAGTATGTGCTGATGGCCAGCTGGCTGATAGCTCTGAGTCTAGAGAAAGGCCCTTTGAGGATGCACTAAATGCAAATCTTTCCCACCTAGCTATTGCTTTTTATGACATCTGTAGATAGCTTCAGTTAAGCTTCAAGATTACCCTCCCTTTGCCAAGAAGTTCTAAAACTGGCCAGTCTGGAAGAGGTGAGAATGTGTGGGAGGGAGGTGAGATTGCAGAATAATCATTTTGTTGAGAAAAATCAACAGGGAGCTTTCAAAATTGTGACCAAAGTAAGCGCTCATGAGACCTGGGTGGGCTGAGAGTTGGGTGGAAAGGAACCTGATGAGGTTCAGCAAAGGCAAGTGTAGGATCCTGCACCTGGGGAGGAATGCATCATGATGCACATGCATCAGCACAGGTTGGGGGGGTGAGTTGATGGAAATGAACTCTGCAGAGAAGGACCTGGAAGTCCTGGTGGCCAACGGTTGGGCAGTGATTGACCAAGAGTTGACCAATGGTTGACCACATGGTGACCATGAGTTAGCAGTGTGCACTGGTGACCAAGAAGTCCAGTGGGACCCTGGGGTCCATGGCACAGAGCATGGTCAGCAGTGCAAGAGAGGTGCCCCTCTCCTCTGCTCTGCCCTGAGGAGAACACACCTGGAGCACTGTGCACAGTACTGGGCTCCCCAGTTGAAAGGATATCTTCCCAGAGCAGTTGCAGGTCATATTTTTTCATAGGAAAAATCACAATTACAAGCACTGGCTGTGAAGATAGACACACCTATTCAAGGGCAAGATGCATGAACCTCCTACAGATCTGCCTCAGACAATGAAAATCTGCATGTCAGTGCAGTAAGTGACATCTGAGCTTATCTGATAATGCACACAGCTGGTTTACAAAGACCTAGTATGCCAGGTGTATGTGTTCCTTTGGTGAAAAGTACAAATGTATTTTCAGTTAACTGAGGATTTCAAGTGGTAAAAGTCTCCAGACCTGTAGAATTCCATCCTGATGTTAGAGTGACTTCAACAGAGGTGGTATGGACCCAGTTTTACTATCCTACCTCAGAGAGGGGTCTGTGGGAAGTGCTGTCAAAGTAGAAGATAGCTGAAGAATTAAAACAGAGGTGATTCTGGATCAAAATAAAATTAGACGAGTGCAAAGAAGTCACCCAGCAAGTGGAAATGAAGCAGGAAAACTCCAGTCAGGTTGCTCAGGTTCCTCATCCGTGGTGCAACCTGCTCAGAGCACAGCTCCCCTGAGCACGAGCTGTTATCTCCCAGCTACCCCCCACCACCCCTTACTCCCTGCCAAGTGAGCCTTTGTACTAACACAGACACGTTGAACCTAACTGCAAGCAATTAGCATCTAACTCAGATGCAGGCACAGGGCTCAGGCAGGGCTGGGGCTTACGAGAAACAACAACAGAACAACAACTGCAATAAAAAAAAAAAACCCTAGCTGGCAAGGAGAAAACGCAGCTTGCACAGCGAAGGGCATTGGAGGGAGGGGTGGGGTCAGCTGTAGCCTTTCTCAGAGCCTGGAGCATCACATACATTCTTGCAGAGGCAGTAACCGAATCCACATGGTGCACAGGCCTTGGCAGATGAGCGTAATTTAATTGAGCTAGCCCCATACCTGAGGGGAGAGGAAACTTGTTTATTTGGAAACAAAACTTGTTTTTCTCTTTTTTTTTTTTTCTTCTTCTTTTTCTTTTTTTTTTTTCCTCTTTGGTTTTGTTTTGTTTTAGCCTCAAGGCCCTTGGAAGTTGGTGCCAAGTCAGTGTGCATGAGTTCTGTCTTTGTTTAACCCTGCTTCTGCTGATTCAGAGGCCTGAAAAATGGGAGGCTCGGGGGAGACCTTATTGCTGTCTACAAATACCTGAAAGGAGGTTGTGGAGAGGTGGGGGTCAGCCTCTTCTCCTGCGTAACTAGAGGGAATGGCCTCAAGCTGCAACAGGGGAGATTCAGGTTGGACATTAGGGAAAATTTCTTCTCTGAAAGAGTGGTCAGGCACTGGAATGGGCTGCCCAGGGAGGTGGTGGAGTCACCATCCCTGGAGTTGTTCAAGAAATGTTTAGGTGTTGTACTAAGGGACATGAACAGTGGGAAATATTGGTGGTACGTGGACTGGATGATCTTGGAGGTCTTTTCCAACCTTGGTGTTTCTATGATTCTATAATTTTCTGGGTACCAAAGCCAGGAGAGGGTGTTAGAGAATTCATAGAACCATAGAATCATTAATTTTGGAAAGAGCACTGAGGTCTTCAAGTCTAACCATCAACCCATGCCTGTCTCCACAGTAGACCATGTCTCTCAATGCGACATCCTCCCTTTTCTTGAAGACTTCCAGCATTGAAAATGCTAAAAATATGGAAGTATGTCTTACTCCTTTCTTCATCTCCACTTCCCCAAAGAGCAGCTTCTGAGTATTGGTCTGAGCTAACAAGGGGACATATTGATCACACTCACTGTGAAGTTAGTGAAAAAGAAAACAGAAGTATTCTCAAAAATCCTTTGGTTCCAGGAACAGCATCTTTAAAGGAAAGCAGAAAATGCCACAAAAAGCCTGGATAAGTCTCTCATAGTACAACTGCAATCCTATAACTTGGTTTCTCCATCAGACGCTTGCAATAGATTCACACTTCAAGAAAGCAAGGGATTGGCTCAAACCTAAAATTTCAGAGGAGGGAAGGAGGTTGAGAGAAGAAAGAGAATAGAATAAAAGGCTCACAACTTGAATTGTCTGTTTCTACGGTGTTGAAAGATTTCCAGTCCCAAAGCTCCAGCTCTGCACTTTGCAGCACACTTCAGCTTTCCAGGGGCACCTCAGCCTTGCTGCACCCAGCCACAAAGCAAAGAGGAAGGCTGTACAGTTGGCCATTACATGATGTTTTACAAAGAAATGTCAAATCCTCTCGCAAAACCAAAAAGCAGCATGTTTAATAACTCCTTCCTGGCGGTGAGTACAGCAGAACAGCACTGAAAATGTTCCTGTTTGAAATACTGAGCCTTTGGCTTAAACAGTTGGAGCTGCTCGTTTTTTAAATGCATGTTCCTCATGACTTGGATTCGATCTGCCCCATCGACAGATGGGAAATGGAGGTAAGGAGAGGTATATTACAGGGCTAAAATCAAAGGAATCAGTTGCAAGAAACCTCTCTCTGTGGGCAGCTTCCAGCTCATGGTCTTGCTCTGTGCTAAGGTTTCAAAAAAAATGAGAGGCAGTACATCCTTGTGCCAGAGGTGAGAAGACTGATGCAAATTCCCTCTTATTGCTCTTCTTGTAGCCTCCAGTTTGGCAGCATGCGAGTTCAGAGGCAGAAACAGCAAAAGGTACAACATGCAAGAGAAAAGTATGAGCGTAAAAGCAATATTCCACCCCATGGAGAATCTGGATGCAGTACAAGTCCCATGTCTAGGCAAAGCAAACTTGCTCAATGTCAAGGAGAACGTAAGTTCTCATGTTCTTCCAGGTCTGGGTTTCACCTTATCTCTGCAACCAGAACACCGTCAGACAGAAATCCAGAGACCCACAATTACGTTAGAGTGATTTCCACTTTCTTGTGGATGCAGCGAAGGGCAGATTCAAGGTAATGCCAAGGGTGGAGAAATTTAATAAACAGTGCCTTTGAGCTACTCTCCATATCAAAACAGTGAGATAAAAAATTACAAATGATTCATAACTCTGCCAAGCGGTTGCACAAACAGTGCTGAGGCAATGAGGCTGGAAGTGCATCTCCATTGGATGAAACGTGCTCTCAGTGGGGAGGACACCAGAGAAATGTGGTAGAGTGAACTTTTAGTAGGTGACAGTTCAAAAGGAAGATGAGATACTATGGTATTTTTGGAAGAGAACTTAAATACCTGTGACACAGGTCCCAGCTAGATAGAAGCTACAGGAGCCAACTGATTACTCTAATTAGCTGAAATTGAGGAATGCAGGAAAAGAAAACATTTGAGTCAATAAGATTTTTCAGTTCAAGAAATGAATGGGGCTCCTTGTGTGCAAAGTTTCTCATGCTGCCACTATCTGAAAATGATGCATGGTCTATAAACCTCTGGTAAACAGGGCTGTCCTCCTATCTTGCCAGTAAGGGTCAAATTCATTTGCCCGCAGAGATGTCCAGCATCATGTTAGGTATTGTATCCTGCCTTTTCCACCTGCTTTTCCAGGAAGAGAGCCTACTGGAAGTAGTGCCGCATCCACCAGTCTCATGTGGATTTCTCAGATACGCTATTGTGCATGAAATTATATCAGTTAGAGTCATAGAATCGTAGAATTGTTGAAGTTGGAGAAGGCCTCAAGCATGACCAAGTCCAACCCCAAACCAACCCCCCC
>JAOWBP010002392.1:57255323-57276930 GCA_028571105.1 Tragopan temminckii
CTTGGCTCATCACTCCCTAACTTGCTTGAGGTGAAACTAATTCTGTGAAGCTTCAGAGTAATTATTCCACAGGCTTTAAAAAGGAATTGGCTCTTCATTAAAAGGAGATTTGCGGAGAGCTTTGAACAATCATCTCTTTAATTTTGAAGAATGTTCATTTTCCCTTGCTGTCTTTTTCATCTTTTGTTGCTTTATTCATCTGTCTTCCTCCTTTTGCAATTTCTTCTCTTTCCAATGGCAAAACAGGCTGAGGAAGGGTGACAAAACTGTCCTATTTTCCCCTTTTTGGTTTCATTGGAAAAACACACAAAGTGCTGTGGGAAATAAAACTACAGTTGGGCTAAGACTTGTTCATGAAGCGATGGATTTCAACAAGCGTTTGCTATTGTTCTGCATCTTGCACCATTCGGGAATTTTGGAGAGTAGGAGATGAAAGGGTAGAGCTTCAGCCCTCATAGGAACGTTCAAAGGCAAAGCCTGCCTTACAACACCATCCATGGCTGCAGCATCTCTTGCTGGTACATTTTAGTTCCTGTTTGATAGGCTTCAAAATGTGGTGATGGAGCCATCGGTCCACTTGCAAGTAGAACTTTCTTACAGCACCTCCCGTTGCAGTGCCCAAATGCAATGCTGTAAGGCAGACCAAGAGTGCATCCGGGCTGTAGGCTTCAGAGGAATGGCTGCTTTCCCTCTTTCCCTCACATCTGAACAATCAACGTTTATTTCCAGTGGGGCCAAATTTAGGAAAGGTGGCAAACTGAGTCATACCAATCATCTGCAATTTGGGTGTTCTGAGTGTGTATGAACAGCTGGACTGCAAATCCCTTTAGACTGCATTAGAAGCTGAAGGTCACTGGCATATCTTTGGAGAGGTAATTACCCCTAATTTCTAATAAGGGCTTGGATTTTTAGCTGTGACCTCCATGTCTGTGTTACCACAAGCTGCAACGTATGTGCACATCTTTCTTTACCTCTTCCTGTAATGATTGTGTTAGGAATCAGCATTTTCGTGGCAGAAGTGATCTGCAGAAGCACTCCTGCCTAATAAAGTGAAAATCCCTTGACCGGAACTTCCCTGTCTTGATGTGGCTATTCCTTCTCGTTTATTTAGTCACCTACTTGTTGCCCTTTACTTGGTCCTTGCTTCTTAACATGAAACCGTCTTGCATGCAGATATTCTCTGTACCCTGTCCAGTCCCATAGGGCTTGAATTTCAAATTGGTCTGAAACCAGGCGGTGACACTGATGAACATAAGCAGTTCCCAAGTCTAAAGCTTTTAAACACTACGCATTCTTTAAAAGTCCCAAAACAGGATGAAAAGGAAATCTTGAGCTTCCCTTTGAAACCTGCATTTAGAGGCAGTTGTTCCTGCCACTGATATTAGGAACAAAAATAAAAAAAAATAAAAAAAATCCTAACCATCACCCCAATCCATAAATCAGAGGGGATTTACTTGGAGAGTAAGCTCTATTTTGGGTGGGAATTTAATTTTCTATGGAAAAGCTAAACGTTAGCCAAAGAAAATCCTCTATAAAATATGGTACCGGTTTTCTTCAGGCTCCTGTTTTCTCCTTGGGGCGAGGCGTGCAGCCAGGTCATCTTCCATAATGCATCGCTTAGCGAGGGGTAGAGACATCATACAAATTCCTGGTTGTTGAGCACTGACAGATGTAACCTGGTATGAACTTCCCCTCTGGTATGTGATGTAGACAGAAGTCTGGTTTCTTGGTTCTGTATTTTTTTATTATTATTGTTTAAAAAAAGAAAAGGGTTTTTTGTTTTTTTTTCTTCCCCCTGAAGCTTTCATATAGTCATATGATGCAAGATTTCACATATAGAAAGGAAAGGAAACCCGATCATTTCTGTCCACGGTAAACAAGTTTCTCCTGGCTATCTTAAAAAATAGAAAAATCTTTCTACCCTTCTCTTTTGAAGCCTGTACAGCTTCTTTGGGTGCTTACATAGAAACTAAACTGTCTGCTCTTCATGTGACTGAACCTGAAAACGTTGGGTAAGCTTGCTAGATGCAAGAGAAATGAAAGAAAGTGGGTTGTGTCCCTGCTCTCAACCCCTCCTGGCAATCTCCATGCATTTGAAACTCACGGGCTGAAAACCACGTTTGTAACTTATCCTTTTCTGAGCTATTTTAGTAGCTAACGTTATTAGTGTTAGTATAATTAGAGGCATTCCAGCTCAGTAATGGATTCCATTCTGGGAGACATGAGTTTGCTTAGCCCTGGGCTTCAGTCAGCTAGAGTTTCCCAGATTGAATGGAAGCTGAAGATTCAAACTTCCTTGGGGTGAAACTTTTTATTTCTTTTCCAAAGCCTTGTCTATCCCAATTTCCCTTCAGGTCTTTCACTCTTTCTGACACTGATGCAGTCTCAGAATTCAGAGCACCGTTGCAGACCTGCTTGGTCTGTAGTCCTGCTTGGTGAAGCAGTGGTCTTTGCAAGTGACCAGATGCCATGATGGTGGTTGAGAGGGTGATCTCAGCCGGGGAGCCTGCAAGAATGGAAGGAGTTTCTGAGGTTGGACATTAGGAAAAAAAATCGTCTCTGAAAAAGCGTTCAGACACTGGGATGGGCTGCCCATGGAGGTGGTGGAGTCACCATCCCTGGAGGTGTTCAGGAAACGTTCAGATGTTGTACTAAGGGACATGGTTGGTGGGGAAATATTGGTGGTAGGTGGACGGCTGGAGTGGATGATCTTGTTGACCTTTTCCAACTTTGGTGATTCTATGAGCTCTTAGAGCGGTAAGGAGTCTGGTGTGGAGCTGTGGTCTGCTCCCTTGTGCTTTGGTGGTGGACTGACTCATCCCAATCCCAGCAAAGCTTCATGTGCTGGGAGGGTAACAGACGGGGAGGTTCTGGTGGTTTTATTTAGCATCATTTCGCTCCGCCAAAGCTTCCCTCCCATTGGTGCTGGTGGGGGCTCTGTAGGGATGAGCTACCCCTCTACTTGTGAGGCCAGCACAGAATTAGGATCGGTTTTTCTGATGATGGGGCTTCGTGTGAAGCCCCTGGGAACGAAGCGGGACTGTTAGCAGTGCAGTCTCCCAGCTGGAGACGACTTCACCAGCTTGCAGGGAGATATTTTTTTCCTCCCAGCTCACAGTGCTGCCAAGCAGAAGGTAAAGTCATGAGAAGAGTTGGAGGGGGTAAGCAGGGTGGGAGGGAGCTCTGCCTCTAACCAATTCCACCTGTTCCTGTGCACACAGACTAGCTCTAATTTCTGGCCATCTGTATTTTTACTTTATGCTCTGCCTCAGAGTCTCCTCCAAAAGGTTTTTTAAATTACTTTCCCAGCCTCGTCCTTGCAGAGAGAGCAGCTGATTAGTGGCTCCCCCTATTTAATTTTCCTATCTAGACTAATTGTTTCTCTTGATGGTCTATTTATCAGGCTAGTTTCCCTTCTGGGCTGCTTTGCTCTGTGATGCTTTTCCAAAGAGGGGAGGAAGGGTAAATAAAAACCAGACAAGCAAAGTAGATGCAATTCCATCAACATTGTTTCTTATTAAATGAACACTAAATTCTTGGGCCATCCCTCTACACAAATGAGCCCAGCTTTTCCTTAATTTCAGTGGTTTCTTGTCCCTTCATCAGCCATTCAGTGTGTTTCTACAAAGCTGGGACTTAGCACTGTGGTCCAGAGCTCTACGGGATCTCAGTTCTGCTTCTGTCTGTTTTGGGTAGGTCTACACTGCTCAAGGAGCTGCCTGCTCTGCCTCTGAGTAAGAATGGATATCACAGACAGCACAGGCAGGCTACAAGAAAGACATTGAGGTGCTGCAGCTTGTCCATAGAAGGGCAGTGGAGATGTGTTGAAGGATCCGAAGCACAAGTTTTATGAGTAGCAGCTCTATCTGGAGAAGAGGAGGCTCAGGGGAGACCTTATGGCTCTGCACAAGTCGTTGAAAGGAGGTTGGAGCCAGGTGGGTGTCAGCCTCTGCTCCCAAGCAACAGTGATAGGACAAGAGCTGATGGCCTCAAGTTGCGCCGGGGAGGTTCAGGTTGGCTATTAGGAAACATTTCTTATCAGAAAGAGAGATCAGGCACTGACACAGCTTCCCAGGGAGTGGTGGGGTCACCATCCGTGGAGGTGTTCCAGAGCCATGGAGGTCAGTGGGCATGGTGGGATGGGTTGGGGTTGGACTTGGGATCTTAGAGATGTTTTCCAACCTTTGTGATTCTGTGATAGAAATCTGCTGGAGCAATGTGAGATGCTTTCAGGGAACATTTTCCATCAGATGATTTTTTGCTAGCATGGACAGTTCAGATTTTCATGGACATTCCAGGACAGAGATTGAGGTAGAAAGACCCCAGTTGCTCAAAAAATGTTCAGCTGTACGAGAAAGCCCTCTTCTTCCAAGGTGCTCTGTCATCCATTCAATGCACTCCACTTACACACAACCCTACCAGTGAGCAACTGCCTCCTGGGTCCTTCAGCAGGGGATGAGGTAGGGCTGGTGATGGAGCTCTGTTTTCCCCTGGTGCAACTTCGTGTTGGGTGCTGGATAAAGCCAGAGGTTTCTAGGAATAAAGCCTCATTTTCCTGGTTATTTTCATACGTTATTTCCAGGTTGTTTTCATTTTAGTGGCCCCAAACTACGGGCTGTCCAACCTCAGTGTTTATTATTTATTAATTATTATTTTTTAGATGTGTAGGCAGAGCTCGCAAAGGGATAGTTTTAAAGCAGTCAGCGATGACAACTGAACTCATCTGCTGTAATTTTTATTCATTTTACTCCACTGATAGTGCTGTGAATTTCTTCTTAAATCAGTCTCAGTGCCCTGACTCCAGATTTTCAGCATTCCTTGTTGGACTTCGTTTACGGACCATACATTTAAATAGCTAGCTCTGCCTTTGATGTCCTGGAAAAATGATTCATGTTGATTATATGCTGCTGTTCCTCTTATGCTTTAATCCTCTTAACATGATCTTCTTCCAGTTTCAATAATTTCTCCTATAATACCAGGGAGGAAGCATGTTTTGTTCTGCTGGTTTTCAATACATAGAAAGCTACTGATTTCCTAAAGGTGTGTTATACTTTTGTATGAAGGCTCTGGCAGGGTAGTAACTCTTGTTGCTCATCTCTCATTCTCTTTCAAGGCAGAGTGTCTGCAGTGAAGGCTCCTATCACAATCACAGTGGTGATACTATCTCCATCTTTTTCTACCTGATGTGAGATTGGCTTGGTTTTTGATTTTAAATGACTGCTGCTAACAGTAATGAGTGAAAGCAGGTAGATCTTTGTGCAGCAAGTGGTTAGGATAGGGAATGCTTGCAATGGCATGGATTTACCCCCATTTGTAAACCAGAGAAATAAATGGCAGAGACATTCATAATGGATATCCCCATCCTTCGAGACGGTCAAGATTTGACTGGATGAGTCCTGAGCAATCTGATCTAATCAGACCTGCATTGAGCAGGGTTTGGTCTAGGTGACCTAAAGATGCCCTTAGGCATGCCCTTCTGCTGCAGGATGCAGGGAAACCATTCTGGGGATTATTTCTCCAAAACTGACCCTCTTATCCATCCTCAATTCCTTTGTTTTTGGCTGGTGTTGGAGACAGGGTATGGGGTCAAAGAATTCCTGGTAGACTCAGTTTGGCTTTTCTCTCTTTAGTATTCTGGAACAGTTACAAATGTTGATGGTTGTCAAAAAGTCTGTTCCACTAAGTTCATGAGTAGAATTATTTATTTAAACTAAATCTCTTTTGTATGTTTAAGCATGTATATTTAAACATACACGTTGCATCTCAGTTCCTTTGAGATTTACTATGTTTTTATGTTTTTATTCCTATCTTTGGGGCAATATGTGGAGATCCTTGTCTTTCTTTCAGAGCTGTTTATGGCATCCAAACCCAGTTTACAGTGGAAATAATAGAAATGATTATTTCCATTTTCTGACATTTTTCTTCTTTTTGTTTTCCCAACTGTTCTTCACTTACCATTTTCTTCTTTGGAGAGGTGGACAAAGATGGTAGCATCTGTCTTTAGCTGTGTCTGGGGTGTGAAAACTTTGCACCTGACAGTTAGGCTTAGCTCTAAATGTGCTAGCATTATGGCCTAAGCAGTCTATTCCTGGAAATGAATGAATGAAATCTAGCTTCCAGGGCCTTTGAAAAAGGGTTATTAGCATCAATTAATGAAGGTAGAAACCTCAGTATGGGCTACATTAGAGTCAAGTGACAGTGCCCTGCTCTGAAGATCGTGGTATCTGCCCTGTTGTCTTCTGCTTCTTAGTCAGCCTGGAAAATAGCTTTTCAGCCACAAGGTAACTTCTCTTTTAGTCTGCAGAGGAGCGCCAAACTGGCATGTGATCTGGTCATCAAAGAAAATAAGAATTAAGATTCATGTTCAAGACTCAGTTGGACAAGATCCTGAGCAACCTGATCCATTAGACCTTTTTTGGGTAAAGAATTGGGCTAGGTGACCTCAGGATGTCACAGAGTCATATAATTCTAGGATCAGTTTGCTCAGGAACTTGCCTAACTGAGTCTTGAACACCTTCAAAGATTGAGATTCCCTGTCCTCTCTGAAAGTGTTGCACCATTTGGCCACTCATACTAAAAATAAGAAAGTCTTTAAATCAAATCATAGCTTCCCAGGCTTTAACTATTGTCTGTTGCCTCCTGTCCTCTTGCTGTGGGAAGACTACGGTGGTGTTCTGTGCATCCTTGTATGAGGCAGCTCTTGACAGTTGCAGGGTTTCCTCCGTCCATTTACTCTCTGAAGCTGGAAAGAATAGATTCCCCAGCTTGCCCTCATAGGATAAGTGCTCCAAACTTTCAACCATCTTGGGTCTCCATTGATTTCTTTCTATGATGTCCATGGATTTCTTGCACAGGCGAGTCCCATGCTGGGCACAGTCCTCAACCAGTGATCTCACAGAGATCAAATAGATGGGAAGGGTCATGTCCTTAGACTTGCTGCAGCATTCTTGTTAATCCAGTCTAAGACATAGATCCTATGGGAACAGGATTAGAATTCACACCCAATGGATTTGATGTCTTAGAATCGTGCTGATAGAATGGGTTATGTTGGAAGGGACCGTAAGGACCATCCGATTGCAACCTTCTGCCGTGGGCAGGTTGTTCCCCACCATCTCAGGTTGCTCAGGGCTCCATACAACTTGGCCTTGAGCACCTCCATGGATGGAGCATCCATGACTTCTCTGGGCCACATGTGTCAATAATTAAGTATTACGTCTATGGGATCTAAAGGAACAGTTTTCTTGGGCTGTGACATCTACACAAAGTGACATTCAGGAAATCTTGAGGAGGCATTAGCTCTGCTTCAGATTCTCTGAAAAGTAAAGAAAACAGTTTTTTTCTCTCACTATAAACAGCAACGCTCCCTTGCCCTTTTTGTCTAGTCTGCATGGATTTTGAGGCAGGACTACAAGATCAAGAGTCTTGCTTTGACCTGAAGATTCTACATTGTGAACATGACCAAAGACCAATGGGTAGAACTGGGATGTCTCTGGCAGTTGCATGCAAACCCATGCAGCTGGAGCCGTTCATTTGTGTGACGCGCGAAGATGTGGCTGCCATAAGAGCCTGAGCACAGAGAGGAGTTTGAAAGGATGAATTCACAGTCGCATAACGTGAATCAGCCTGGACCTTCCTGGAAAAATAGTCGACTTTGTTTAGCCATAAAAAAAAAGAAATAACCCAACAACTTCTTTTGTTCAGGAAACCTCTGGGCATATTAAGCGAAACCAGATACTGGAGGGTGGGGGTGTTGGGGGGAGAGGCATACAGGAAAGCAGTCAAAATCTACTAGAGGAATTTCTCCTTTCTGGAAGAACATAAACCAGTAACAGAATGTAAACAACCCGCCATATGTAACTTGTAAATCAGAAGGAAAAGGACTGAGTTCCCAGCAGGCCATTGTGAACAGTTGGCTGTTGAGTCTTTTTATTTTCGTTCTTCTTGTTTAATTTTAAATTTGTCATTCTTTTCTCTCCTCTTCCTGCTTCCCCAAGATGAACCACAAGCTGAACTCCTAACGCGTGGCCTCCTAAGTGGTGCCTGAAATAGTCACAGTATATTAATTTTGCAGCAGCTGAAGCGCAGGGTTTAATAAGGTCTGACAACGGTCCCTCCTGAAATCATGCTGAGAGCATTAGTTGGTTGGGACAAGGCTGAGCTCTCTTCCCGAGTTAATCAGTCACCTGTGCTAGTCAGCGCATGAGCTGGCTGTTTATTTCTTGTTTGCTTGGATTGCAAGGAGTGGCACTGTTGGAAAGGAGAAAGATTATCTCATTTTAAAGACTCTTGGGATTATATGTTTTGCAGCTTGAGAATGGCTGCAAACTTTAACAAATACAAAGCCTCTCTATTTAGATTTTGGAAGTCCTCCTTACTTCTCAATCCCTTTTCTAACTGAGGATGAAGAAAAAAAGAGGCACAGTGTTTAGAAGTCTGGTGGAGCCATCCATAGAGGACCATGTTTGGCGACTTTCACCATAATGTCCACCTGCTCCTTCCCAATAAGAGCTGCCCTGAGCAGTGGTCTGGAAGTGAGCTCAGAGTGAGCCCTGGGAGGCAGGATGAGTTCAGCTTGAAAGATAGATATGTCCAAATTACATGTTTCATGTAAAAAACAAAAAAAGAATGAATCACAGAATGAGTCACAGAATGGCTTGGGTTGGAAGAGACCTCAAAGATCATCGAGTTCCAACCCCCCTGCCACGGGCAGGATTGCCAAACACTGAATCAGGCATCAGATCAGGTTGCCCAGAGCCCCATCCATGATCTTGAGCACCTCCAGGGATGGAACATTTACAACCTCTCTTGGCAACAGTGCCAGGCCCTCACTGCCCCCTGAGTAAAAAATGTCCCCCTGACATCTAACTTAAATCTCCCCTTTTTTAGTTTGGGACCATTCTTCCTCATCCTATCACTATCTAGCCCTATCAAAAGTTAATTTCCCTCCTTCTTATGAGCTCCCTTTAAGAAAGAAATCACAGAATCACAGAATGGCCCAGGTTGGAAGGGACCTCAAGGATCATCAAGCTCCAACCCCCCTGCCACAGCCCCATCCAACCTGGCCTTGGACACCTCCAGGGATGGACGGGGCATCCACAGCCTCTCAGGGCAGCTGTTCCAGCGCCTCACCACTCTCATAGTAAAGAATTTAGGAAAAGGAAAGGACAGGAAAGGGAAAGGGAAAGGGAAAGGGAAGGAAAGGCACTATCAGGTGTCCCCTGAGCCTTCTGCAAGCTGAACAAGCCCAGCTCCCTCAGCCTGTTTCCATGCAGAGCTGCTCCAGCCCTCCAGTCATCCTCATGGCCTCCTCTGGACCAACTTCAACAGCTCCATGTCTTTCCTGAGTTGGAGGTCCCAGATCTGGACACAGTACTCTAGGTGGGACCTCACAACGGCAGAACAGAGGGGGACAATCCCCTCTCTGCCCTGTGCCACCCCTGTTTTTGCAGCCCAGGGTACTGTTGGCCTTCTGGACTACAAGAGCACGCTGCTGGATCATGTCCATCTTCTTATCCATCAGGACCCCCAAATCATCCTCCTCAGAGCTGCTTTCAGGGAGTTCTCCCAGGCTGCACGCATATCTGGAGTTGCCCCAACCCAAGTGCAGTACCTTGGACTTGGCCTTGCTGAACCTCATGAGGTTCACATGGCCCCACTTCTTGAGCCTGCCCAGGTCTCTCTGGATGGTGACCCTTCCTTCTGTTGTATCAACTGCACCACTCAGCTTGGTGCCATCAGCAAACTGCTGAGGGTTCACTCAGTCCCATCATTTATGTCATCAGTAAAGATGTTGATGAGCACCGGTCCCAGGACAGAACTCTGGGGGATATCACTCATCAAGGAAAGAATGAAAGAGAGAGAAAGAGAAACATTGCAGTGTTGCAGATGTCAGAAGTGCTGGGGGTTTTTTTCTATCAACTTTCATTTCTCTCTACTTCTCTCCCATGCTAAAAGGAACGCAGCCCTCTTGCTTATGGCTGTTGAGAAAGCGGGGGAACAAAGAGACCAAGCCAAACCTCTGGAACGTTTACGAACTTCGTGTCCATTTCAAAGACACCTCTCCATCACTGAGCTTTAGCCAGGGAACACTGCTCATTTGTATGATTTCATCTCTACCCCTAAAATGGGAGCATTTGTAGTAATTTGTTAAAATAACAATTAGCACTGATCCCTTCCTGGTCTCAGTGGCGGTGCTGTCAGTGCAATAGGGGCAGCGCTGGGAGCCCCCCATCCACCTGTATGGGTAGGATCGTTCCCTGCCCACAGCAAACCTGAAACTCAGAACAGATCCACAGAGCTTATCTGAGGCCTGACAAATTGAATATGTTGTGTTCCTGACAAGATTTCACATGAGATTAGAGGTGGGGTGGGAAGCAGGATGGTGAGCGGCTCGTTGGATTCCTCTCATCAAAAGCCAGAAAGGTCATTTACCTCTTGGGCTGCTGCAGGTAGCACGCTGTGACAGGCTGCAGATGAAATCCAAGATGTGCTTATGCTGCTCTTTTGCTCCAAACAGGCTCTTTGGATGACAGGGATGACAGAATTTGGGCATCTCACTTGCACACCAGGAAGACAGAGCCACTGGCAACTGCTTCAGAGTCTGAGAAAACAGCACTGCTCTTGCCCCATGCTGTGGGAATGAGCAGGCTTGAAAGGCAGAGGGGTTTTTTGAGCCGGGCTTGAGATGTGCAGGAGCAGGAACTAAAGGATTGCAGCTCAGATGGGACCGGTGTGTGTCCTGTGGTGGAGATGTGCAGCTGCTCTTCCTCCCATCCTGCAGTTTGTGTCCTGTGGAGGGTCTCTCAGGAGATCATAGAACCATCTTAGAATTACAGAACAGCTTTTGTTGGAAGAGCCATTTAAAGATTACTGAGTCCAACTCTCCTGCAGTGCACAGGGACTCCCACAGCTCCATCAGGTGCTCTGAGCCCCATCCAGTCTGACCTTGGATGTCCCCAGTGATGGGGCACCCACCACCTCTCTGGGCAACCTGTGTCAGTGCCTCACCACCCTTATCATAAAAACTTTTTCCTTATATCCAGTCTAAATTCCCCCTCTTTTAGATTGAAACCATGTCCCCTTGTCCATCACAATGTACCCTGCTATGTCTGTCCCCTTCCTTCTTACAGCCCCTTTAGATACTGAAAGCCACTGCCAGCTCTCCCTGGAGCCCTCTCTTCTCCAGGCTGCACAGCCCCAGCTCTCAGCCTGTCCTCATAGAAGAGGTGTTCCATCCCTGGGATCACTTTTGTGGCCCTCCTCTGGATGAACTCCAACAGATTCATGTCTCTCCCGTGCTGAGGACTTCCCATGTGGATGCAGTACTCCAGCTGAGATCTCCTTTTTCAGATCCCATCCCTCACCCTGCTGGCCACGCTGCTTTGGATGCAGCCCAGGATGCAGTTGGCTCTCTGGGTTGCAAGGGTACACTGCTGGCTCATGTCCAGCTACCATCTACCAGTACCCCCAGGTCCTTATGGACAGGGCTGTGTTCCATCCTTACATCCTCCAGCTTGTATTGACAGCAGGGGTTGACACAACCCAGGTGCAGTCCTTGCACTTGAACCTCACGAGGTTCTCCGGGGCCCACTGCTCTGCAGGTCCAGTAACTCTGCTGAGAAGCTTCCAATCAACAGGACAGAAGCTACAACACTGCTGGTTAAGGGAGACGAATCCAAAAGTTGACCTAAAGTATATCACTTGGCCCTTGCAAAAAGAGCACTACAAAAGTTCAGACGTAATTTAAAAAAAACAAAAAACAAAACAAACTTGGCCAATATCTTAATATAATTATATATAAAGAGCGTTCTCTACGTAAGAGGTGGTGTGGAAATGTGTGTTTCCTTCTTGGGTGTTGTTCATGTGGATGCTGCACAACCAATTACTCAGACAATGGTTATTCATCAGTAGTAATGGCCCACTGGGGTCAGTCTGTGATCCAGCACTGTGCACTATCCCAATTATCTAGAGGAAAATACAAAAGGCCCGGTAAAGTTTTTTGCAGATGGTGCAATGCTGGCAGAAAGGTCAAGTATGGACAGGACAGTTATATGAGGTGATTATGATGACTTGGTAGAAGACTGTCTCTTTATTGTGTTAGTGCAGCCAAGGGCAAGTTTGCACTTGTAAAAAGGCTTACGGAATGAGACAGCATCTTGGAAGGCAGCAGCTCTGGGAAGGCTTGGGATTAACAGCAGATAACAGATTGCATGTGTACAAATTGCTTTAAACAACAGGAAATCCATCAGCTATGGATATCTATGCCTGCTGTGGCCGGACAACTGCTGGGGACAAAGTGCATAGCAAAGGACATGTAAGGTGAACTGAGGGTGATGAGTTTTGAACTGGAAGGACAGTTAAGTCCTGTGGACGGGCTGTGGGGTGGGGAATCTCACCCCAGTAGGACCGTGGTGTCTTACAGGAACAAATAGTACTGCAAGCAGTCAGCTGAGCTTTCCCGGATGATCTGGGCTTGGACCTGGCTGGCTTTGCTTTTGGGGAAGCATGAATTTTTTTTTTTTTTTTCTGCTTGGGATCCTTCTCTTGTCCCTGACAAACCAAGGGATATATTTGGGTGTCACTGAAAACCAGCTAACTGATGTATTATGGTAAAATGTTCCAGTGGGGCTGGGAATGCTACAGATTCCTATTCTCCCTGGAAAATTAACAGTTCTGTGCAACATCTTTGTGCTTTTTTATGAATTCTTTTCCTGTCTGAGAGAGGGTGTCTGCATCCCCATTCTGGAGATGGTCTCCTTTTCAGGCCTTGTTCACAAGCACATCTTTTGGCCTGGCCCAAAACCACGCCGGGGACTGTTTTAGGAGCATAACAAGATAGGCCGTGGTGTTCCCATGCTTGGAAATGTTCACTGACACAATTTAATTTACTAGTGGAGTGGTAGCCTTTGTGTGTCAGAAGGACCCAGTACTCTCTGGTGGGACAAATGACTGCTGTGATAAATAGTTTTGGAGGTGAAGCAGAGTTAAAGGATGCAGAGAGCTGCTCCACTGGGCCGTTGTGAATGTTAGGACTTGTCTCCCATTTCATGATAGATTCATTCAGGCGCTGGAGTTACTTAGGGGTGGGGAAAAAGTGACCGCCATCTATTCTCAGTATTGACACAGATGTATTTCTTAGTCACGAACCAGCAGAGGCAATTTAGCATGCATCTCTTCTTGAGGAAAAATGACCACTATTGTGGGTTTTTTGTTTCTAGGGCCAGGCCCTTGGCTGGTATGAATCAGAAGAGCATTGCCAATGCCAGGAAATTATGCTAGTTTCTACCAATTGGGATTCTGGCCAAGGTTGTGCAGTCATTCCCAGTTTTCTTGTGCTGTGGAGGAGTGGTAAGGAACAGCTTTGAGGATGTATTTCACTCCTATAGGTGATACAAAATAAAACAAATAGAAGGGTAACAGTTGACTCATAGTACTTTCTCTCTGGAGCCTCCAGACTCGGATTTCATACGGAGACAGCGGAAAAAATATTTCTTCTTTTTAAGTCAAACATATACAGAGAAAGGTCACATTAAAAGGACTTAGCACCAATGGCTCTGGGCAGCCTGGTCTGGTGGTTGGCGACCCTGCACATAGTAGGGGGGTTGAAACTAGATGATCATTGTTGTCCTTTTCAAGCCAGGCCATTCTATGATTCTTTGAATGCTAACCTGGAACACACAGCTTCTCACCGCCAGCTCTAGTGGGATCCAAGCCCAGCAGCCTTGGGCTAGAAGGAGCTCTGAGCAGACCTTGCCCCACTTGGTTCCCCCCAAAGGATGGCCCTGGAGTCTTCACTCTTACTGTGGAAGCACATGGATCAGAGGATGTACAGGAGCTTAGTTTCTGGTGGAAGAAATGAGATTTACTTGTGTTTCTCTAGGGTGCTGGTACTGGACTCTGTGTTACTGAAAATCAGTGAGAAATGCATCTCTCATGTTTACAGGTAGAGGCTCAGACCCTTGGAAATATACAGACATTGCAGTAAAGAGGCTAAGAAGAATCCCTGAAGTAGATGACTAGATAATTTCTGATAGTTAATGACCTACTAGAAGATCTGAGAGCTTAAGGGCCCTTCATCTAGGAACTCATTAAATGCCAAATCCATTAACTGCCATCACTGCTCTTTTACTATCTTTGGAAATGTAGAAATGCTCAGAAAAATAAGGATCTTTCTGAAGTGCTGTTTAAGTTGGAGGTTGAGCTGCGCGTTGGTGCCTATGCATCGAGAGTGGACGTGGTCTCACTAGCATCAGGTTTGTCCTGAGGAACTTCAGTGGGATCTATTCGGACTGGATACTGATCCAAGGTGCACATCTGGTCCTTGGGCACAAATGAAAACGTAGCAGCTCTTTTAGTTTCGACATTCCTCCAGCTCAGAGCTCAAATTCGGAGGTGCAGTTTTGGTCCACGAAACCTCTGGTCTAATTTCAGTGAGATCTCATGAAAAAGGTATACAGCTCTAAATTTCTTCTGCAGATGAGACATGCAGACCAAATGCATTTGTTGGACATTTTCCTTTGTCTCAGATAGTTAAGATTAAGGAAAGAACACTGCTATTTGGAATCGTAACAATTAGGCTCTAACTTTCCTATTCTGTATGTAATTTTCATACCATTACAAATGCTCAAATTTCAGATATGCATTACCATAAGAGAAACAACACTCACAATTACTATTTCCTGAATAGAGGCATAGATGTTAAGCTGTTACCGTGTCTGAAGGGTCTCTTGCTTGCCTGCATTAGCACAACAGTTCCAAAAAGACCTTGCTCTGAATCTCTTCTGCCATCACCGACACATCGGTGCAACTGTACTTGACTTAATGATGTTGCACTGGTGTGAATCCAAATTGATCTGGGAATTAGATAGAGTTGCTTTGGTTTCATACTAACGTAGGAGAATGCAAGGCCATTGGCAGGCTTTCATGGTCTAGGGCAATTTACTGCTCGCTAGATGGCTAATGGGGTGAAAGTTGGGACCCTGCTTCATTTACATTTGCAGCAGAGGAAAAGTGCTGCTTGCCAGTGGCAGGAGATCCTTTCCAGACCTACATTCCCAAAGCAGGAGAATTTCACTGTTCTCTGTGGAGCTATGCCAGGGTGGAAATGGTGAATTCAGGCTCTGGGACCAGTGTTTTTTATCCGTGATATACTTTCCTCAAGAGTGTCATAGTCTAGAGCGGACAACAGGCTTTGGAAAGGTGTAATACTACCCCAGAACATCCAGTGATGGAGAAAGGCTGTAAATCCATTGCTTTCAGCACAGCTTTCTGTACCACTCAACCCAGCTGTTAACCTGCTTTGTTCAGAGATGAGCAGAGGTGAACATTGTCCTTTGGGAGGTCTCTGAGCATCCAAGGAGTGATCTGAGAAGTGATGGTGATATTTTGCGTGTAGCTCGGGTTGGCTATGCTGGTCTTTCGCTTTTCCTGTCTACACTGAGTGAGCGGTCACAAAGTCGCATTGCATTCAGATCTTTTTTGTGTCTTGAAAGATGAGACTCTGTAAATACACACCCTTTCAATGAAATGAGAGAATCTGAAGGTCACAGGGCAGAGCTGAGAACAGACAGGGCTCCCAGTGAACGGTGTTGTCTATCAGACCCAACCTCAGACAAAGGCCTTTGAGTTGATCCCTCGTTTCTCCTTTACAAAGTTGATCTGACTCATCTGCACTGAGCAGACACAATTTCCCCTGTCCTGTTCCCACAGCAACAACCCTTGCCTTTGGGTTGGGTTCAAGAAGGTTTCTAGGTGCTGAAGACCCATAGCAACTCATGGTTACTGAATGCCAAATGCCCTTTTGGAGTTGGGTCTTCTTTCTGCTGGAGCTGATGTGGCTGGTGGGATGCTCTGAAGGTTCAGAGATGCTGCATTTTTATCTTTGTCTCCCCTGGTTAGAAGATAGGAGTATCTATCTGCTCTGTCTAATGGCTGGTTAGCCATGCAGCCAAGCAGACACAATCAAATAGCTGTGGCTTTTCCTACTGAGTGCAGCTCAGGGTCACTGAAGCATCTTCAATTTATTTTCCTTCCCCGTGTAGCTTCTCAGACATAAAACTAATTTTACTAGTTACAGGGAGGGGATTTGGCTTTGAAAGCTGTCTCTGCTTCAGGAACAGTTCTTCCCTTCTTTATTTAGTCACCTTATTGAGAGCCAGCTCTTAGTCTGACACAGCAGCAGATGAACCAGGTGAGGTCTGTGAGATTTCATCCATTATTCCCATTGTGGAGATACCTGATACCAAAGTGCAGCTTGGCAGAGTGGATATGAAGTCTCCATGACCCACCTGACCTTTTGCCAAGGTTTTATTGCATGCCAGTGGGGAATGGGCAGTGAGTTTCAGCAGTGGGTCTCAGCAGGTAGCTTTCAGGCAGTTTGATGTGGATTTTTTCAGAAAAAATGGAATTGTTTCACATTTTTATTTCAAGTTTACAGATCTCAAATAGAAAACTTGCCCCAAATTAAGTGATGGGAAAGTGATAATTATTTAATCTTACTTCACTCCAAAAAAGAAAGGGGTTTTGTTTGACTCGAGACAGCACGTGATTTATGCTGGCTCCATCCAGAAAACCAAATAACAACCAAATTAGAGTGCTTGTAGATTCCAGGGGAGTGATGGCTCAGAGAGCACAACAACAAAAAGGTGAAGGGACTGTAACAGTGGGAAGCAGCAGGAGCTGCTGTGCCCACACAGAGGACTGGAAACCTGCCCATCTCTGACTAACATCTCTATCATTATTTATTCCTCCCCAGACTTGGGACCTCCCCCAGGAGATGCTGTGGATAAGATCTGTAAGAACGTTTCATTGGTAGCTTTGCCCAGCCACCAAACAACCCTTGCTTATCCTAAAATCCCCATGCAGCACTTGGATCAGCTTTCTTCTGGGTCCCTCATGACTCCCTGTTATAATTTCTTCTTTCCTTGAAAATTCAAACCGAGGACCATCTTTCAGCCCACCGAGGAGCTGATTTTGTAGTACTTTGTGAGGTGTGTCATTATGATGTAGGGAGGTGTTCGCAAGAGCTGTAGGACTGTGGAGGATGGATAGCACCAAACTTGGGCAAGACCCATCCAAGAGGGCAAAACTGGGAGCAAAACATCCTTAAAACAGTGCCTGGGTTTCGTTTCAGATAACACTGGTTCATTCCACAAGCTGACAGATAAAGTAGGGATGACCAGAGGTCCATGATCTAGAGCAAACCGGTTCCCTAAGCCATGGATGGTTTAGATGTTCCCAGTGGGTATCTAGAGATGGCAGGAATGTCAATGGACCGTCTCAGACTGTGGCCTGAATGAGTGCTCAGCTGGCAGCATTGGACGTCTGTACTGGCCCATCTGCAGCAATGTGCGTGGGCTGCAAACGCACCTGAGAAGCAGAATAAATCAGCTTCTACTGAGCGCCTCCTTCCTCCTGCTCCTGCTCTGGGTGGCTCCTCTGAAGCTGCCTCCAGTGTCACAGCATGGGGCAGATACCCCCTGAGGGACTTCTGGGAAGAGCTATTTCCAAAAGAATCCAAGGGATGTAGGCGCCTGATAGCCCCGGTTTCTGCTGTCTGTCAGCATTGCCTGGGCTGGAGCAGGGTGAGGAGTAGGCAGGGCTGTTCCACGTTGAGGCGTTTTGGCAATTGCCTCTCTTTAATCTGGGCATGGCCCTTGCCTCTTGAATCTCTTATCTCATGCGTATTTTATTTCCCCACATGGAGTACAGCTGGGGCAGGAGGTTTATAAGCAGGAAGGCATTTCCCCTCCCTGATCGTGGCTTGGGAAAGGGGGAGGGAGAGAGGAGGTGATTTTGTGGCTGACAGACCAAGGGGATCCGACGTGCCAAGCTACATCTGTGGTTCCTGAGAAATCAATTAGCGAGGGAGGGGAGGAGTGGTTGGCAAACCGCATGGTTGAAAGGAAAACATCACAAAAATGAAGCAGAGGGATGTTTTGAAGAAGAAGCGGCGCTGCAGGAGGATGTGAGCTAGTGGCTTTGTTTGGTAGCGGGTGCGTGTGAGACAGGCGCTCACCAAAAGGTTAATCACAACCTGGTAGGGAAGGATGGCCTGGGATCTGGGAAGCAGGCTGCTAATAAAAGAGAGACCACACTTATCCTGTGCTAAAAAACGTAACCGAAGATCTATGGTATGCAGTGGCAGAGATTGGAGAAAATGCTCGTTTGGCAACACTCCACTCCATTAGAGTTAGCTGGAGCATTTGGCCTTTTTTGTTCAGGCTTACGTTCCCTCCCTACAAGTCTGGAAGATTTGAACTGCACTGTTGCAATATTTTGGAAGTGAAAGTGTCCAGAGGTATTTAAACAAGTACATTTCTGATGCTGGTTGGGGTAGGAGTGGAGTACTGAAAAGACCCTTTGGGCCAGTGGCCATGAATGGCGGTCATACTGGGAGAGCTTTCCTGGTAGCAATCCTTGCTTCTTGAACTGCAATTGTTTTAAATTGACTAAGTTCTTGAGTGCAGGTCTCTCAGTTTCCAGCCAGAAACATCATCCCTGGTTTTCTCTTGCATCTCCCTTCTGCCCTGATACCTAACTCCTTTCTGTTTCACCAAAAGGAGGAGATAAATGGAGCAGGTGATGTTGAGGATTGTCTTTGTCATGAATTTTCTCTTCCCTCAGCCTTGTCCAATCAGTACAGCTCAGCAGCCCGGCTCACCACGTGGGTTTTGTGGTCTTCTGTGGCACCAAGGTGTAGTAAAGATATGTGACTAAGGGTCTGTTGGAGGTGTGATGATCCTTAATATCAACAAACAACTCCAAGAGCAGCTTGAAGAGATAACAGAGCTGAGTCTTTGACTGATAGGTAAATTGCACTGCAGGGAGGTGGCATACATGAATCTTAATCTTCTTCCCCAGGCAAAAGAGAGCAGAATCCCCATTTCTTTTGTCCCTGGAACTTTTCAAGAAAAAGGTAGAAATGGCATTGAAGGACATGGTTATTGGGCATACTGGGAATGGGTTGATGTTGGACTTGATGATGCTAGTGGTTTTTTCCAATATAATGATTCTGTGATTCTTACACCCTTGGAAATTTCTCAGAACCACAAGTTTGTTTTCTCTCCCTTTCCTCTATCAATGCCATTGCAACAATGGCAGGGGGGCAAGAATAAGCATTACCTTCAGGAGAAAGCTCCGGGGCACAGGGATCTTCTCTGTGGTTGTTGCTGCACGAAGCACCTGCAGCTCTGGTGAGGAGGGAGATTTGGGATGAAGCCTCAGGCTCGTGGGCTCTGGGATGCGCCCTGGCAGGCATCTCTGCTGCCTTGTGTTCTGCAGGGAGATAGGAAGTTCTATCTCAGGTTCAAGGTTGGAGTATGGAAACCAGGCCCTCGGGGTCAAGCACTTAAACTCTTGGTTGACTTTCCTGAATAAACTTGCTTATCATTCACGTAGGAATGGTAACTATGGGTTCAGCTATGGGTTACACTTTTCTCTATATTGTTACACTCAAGGCAGCTATTCTTCCAAGCTCCCTCCTGGTGGAAATACCCAACTCATAGGCCTCCTCAAGTCTACTTCTGCTGGAAAAACCCAACTCATGGGACTCCTCTGGTCTACATGTTTTCACTACTATTTTGTTCTTCTTATCAAATTCCTCCAAAACCCTTCCTAGAATTTTTCAGACCACTGCTTGTACGGTTCCTGAGAGACGAAGCTGCTGAGAGGGGAGAACTGAGCCACCATGCGATGGGATGCAGGAAAGGGAAGAGTGTGTGCATGAGCCTGAGGAGGAAAGGACTTGAGAACGAGAGCTGCCGATGCTGTGTGATAGTGTCCCTATGTGAGATGGAGTTCGTCTGTGGGTGTGAGAAAGGAGTTTTTGGAAGTGAGCAAGCGTGGGCGTGAGGTGTGTGTGAGAGTGTGCATGCATTTCCATCCCCACACTTTGAAAAACTTTTTAGAGCGCTGCAGTGTTCGAACAGGCCCCAGTTCCCAAAATAATCAACCCATCTAGAGAAGTTACAGAGTCTGTGGACACCTGGAGGAGACGGGTTTCCATGCCATGCCTCAAAATGAATTTCAAGCAGTTGATGCTGGCTGATGCAGCTGTGCTGTGCTGCATTGTGAGTGGCAGCAAGATGTGCTGGAGGTCAGGGCAGGTGCAAAGGAACGTTTAGGGGAGCATAGAACCAAATCCTCACCCTGATGATGAGATGAAGAAACATTATGTCTCCTTCCTCTCCTCCACCACTATAATGAAGGTGGTGAAAAATCATAGAATCATTAAGGTTGGAAAAGACCACTGAGTACATCAAGCCCAACCATCAACCCACGCCCGCTGGTCATGTCCCTCAGTTCCACATCTCCATGGTTCTTGAACACCTCCAGGGATGGTGACTCCAGCACTTCTGTGAGCAGCCTGTTCCAATGCCTGGTTACTCTTACTGAAAAGAATTTTTTTCTATTTTTTCCTATGGTCATAGGCCCATAGGATCAGGGCTGGGCTGAGTTCACAAACTCCCGAACTTTAAAAAAAAAAAAAAGAAAAGGGTGAAGTCATCCCTGTTTTTATGTTGGTGTGATAGGCTTTATTGTTTTCTCCTTCCAGAGCCAACACTGTGCTCCAAAACCAATGCAAGCACCACGTGTTCAGTCTGATGTTGCTGCTCTTCAGAGCCGTGTCCCTGGATGAAAATGCATGGGCGGCACGTACAGCATGTAAACCCTTTTTTTATCCAAAACCATATGTGTTCTGGCACCACTGCAAGGGGATAGGGCTTCTCCTTTTGTGTCAGCATTTCCCCACATCTCTAGCCCCAACATGTGTTCACGATGGGGAAAATGTGGGCTCGGGTCCCTTTGCTGTCAGAAGGGTTCAAGCTACATCTCCCACCATGCTCACCTACCACTCTCCCGGGGCTATGCGAGGAGGTGGCAGGTTGCTCTTGGCTCCCACTGTTTGGGGGAAGCTGTTCCACTTTGCAGCAGGGAAACACCAAACTCAGTGGGTCAGCAAGAAAGAACAAGCAAGGCTGTGTTAGCGCTTGGGGAAATTCACCTGGGAGCGGGGAGGACGGAGTTCCCGTTCCTGCTCCAAGGACTGTTTATGTATTTTAAAATTAAACAACCCATGGTGCTGGTAACTGGAATTCAGGTCTCCCCACTCCCAGGGGAGTGCCCCAATCCCAAGGCTGCGGAGTCATGCTCACTCTTGCCCTCTGGAGCTTCAGGTTTTGATTCCCTTTTTTTTTTTTCTTTCCACCCTGCTGCATAGCTTCCCCAGAACAAGGGTGTAAGCCCCTCTCCAGGCTGCTGGGCAGGGGCACTGCCCACGGTGGGCAGGATTTGGAGGATTTCTCCCTCCTACGTCAGAAGGAGCTGCGGTTTCCCACACCCAGGGAATACTCTCTAACCTTTCAGCTGTTAATTGGGGAAAGAGAACTTGAGTTTTGCCTCCTACTCCTGCGTGTTATAAGAATGGTGTGTGATGTGGTAGGCATGCGATGCAAACACCTACACGGGCCAGGCCTCGAAGGTGACACAGGGAAAGAACAACATGTTGGCCAGGCAAAGCCTACGTGGACTGAGGCACTTCTGAGCATGTCCCAGTGCCACATTTCAGGACTGGGGACCCTCATTGTAAAAATGGAGTTTTCTCATG
>JAOWBP010002392.1:57288380-57311604 GCA_028571105.1 Tragopan temminckii
TGTTTCTTCCCCTCTTTTTCATCTTATCACAGCCTAGAGAAGCACGTCTTGCAATGTGCCTCGAGATGCTGGAGGAGGATGCTCCCCTTGGCTTCAATCTGGGAGTGAAGAGCAGGCTGGATCCTTGCAAGGGAACGGTGAGTCAAAAATGGCAAATATAAACTCTTGGAGTGTAACTAGAATAAGTCTTCAGGAATTTTCACAACTGGGAGACGTGTGTGGAAGCAATGGGTGTCCAGGTGGTTTGGGTGGCTCCTTGGCATCTCTCTCACAGATTGTAGATGTTCACAGTTATGATCTTTGCTGACATTTAAACTTCTTAAGGCGATGTCTTGGGGTTCATTTGGCTTCTCTCCGCGTGTTGAAGGCTTCAGACAGCAGTCTGAGACACTTGTGGTGAAATAGAGAGGTTGATATGCTGTGTGCATCATCCCCCTGCCAGCATCCCAATAGAAACAGGCTGAGAACCCCAAACATAAATTCTGCTACCTCCCCCCAAATGTTGCAATTGGAAATGATAGTGCCTGGATAGCCTTGCTGTCTTGTAAATGCCCAATCTTTGCTTTTTAAAATGATTGACTGTGACAGCAAAGAGGGTGTAAAGTGAATGAACAGCAAACTGCTTTCTGGCAAATATTTCTTTCTGAAGGTCTCCCTCCTCTCTTACATGGGTGAGATTTTCAATTTATCCCAGCTGGCAATGAAAGCTTTGCTCTACAACAGATGACTGTGCTCAAATTCTGATTTACAGCACCTTCCTGCCTGCTGATTAATCTGCTGATGTGCAATTTTGATCTGATAAAATACAAACAATAAAAGCTTGTGCAGAAAAAATATGAGAGCAGGGAAGGGAAGAAGTGAGGTTGCCTCAGATTTTCAGTGTCCGTGAGCCTGTTTTCCTGTAGGCTACCTACAGGTCAGAGATGCAAAACTCACCAATGGGTCATTGCTGCTGAAGGTGCTGTCTCTCCATTTCCCCCCTCAGAGTAGACTTTTCTCAGTTACCCAGTTGTGACTTTGGAAAGTTGATGCAAGGGACTTGGTTCAGCAGGTATGGTGGGGATGAGCTGATGGTTGGACTAGATTATCTTCATAGAATGGCTTGGGTTGGAAGGGACCCAAGAATCATCAAGTTCCAACCCCCCTGCCACAGGCAGGACCACCAACCTCCACATTTAATACCAGACCAGGCTGCCCATCCAACCTAGCCTTGAATACCTTCAAGGACGAGGCATCCACTGCCTCTCTGGACAGCCTGTTCCAACTATCACAGAATCACAGAATGGTCTGGGTTGGAAGGGACCTCAAGGATCATGAATCTCCAATCCCCCTGCCACATGCAGGGCCACCAACCTCCACATTTAATACCAGACCAGGCTGCCCAGGGCCCATCCAATCTGGCCTTAAACACCTCCAACTACCTCAGTGGTCTTTTTCCAACTTTAACGATTCTATGAGTCTATGAAATTAAGACTGAACGTGCCTCTGAATATCTTACTAATGCTGGGGAGTATGGACTGCAAAAAACCAAATGGTTCAGGAAACAGCTTGAACAGTCAGTTCACTCACACTAAGAATATTTCTTTTTAATGGTTCAAGACCAGCATCCAGCTGACCTTACCTGCGTCCTCCAGGTCATGTTTCTGTTTCATGTCCTCCTCCAACGCTCAGTAAAGTCAGTGCTTGTCTTTCTTGTGACTGTGTTGGAAGCTGGATCGGACTTTTATATGCTTTTTCAGCATTATAAATATAGATGGAGTACATATGTATATTTGTTCTGAAGTATCATGTTTGACCATTTGTTATGGCATGAACAGTTCCTCTTTCAGTGTAATGAACACAGTTTTATCTGGCATAAGGGCTGTGTTTAGTCTACATTCACGTATAGCTTTTCCTTTAACAATATTTGTCTAATTATGACTACACGGATTCATTTTGCTCTGTAGGGAAATGTTGTTTTTTGGATGTGCTTTTGTGTGATGGTGGTGGTCGGTTGCATTGAGCAAACCCAAGCAGCCACAGATGTTCTTTTTGGGTGCTCCTGAAATGTAAGAGCAACTATAGCACTCCATCTTGACATATACCCAACACTGTGCATGGCTGTATGTCAAAAGAAAGGCTGAAAGAAACAGATCAGGTGTGGACTGATGGTGAGTTGATGGTTGGACTAGATTTTAAAAGTCTTTTCAAACCTTTATGGTTCTGTGATGGAACTTTTTATTTTTTTTTCTGGCTAACCCTCAGGTTGAGGCTGTGTGTTGGCTGGGGAGGTCTTGGCCTCCTGGAATACCAGAGTTACTTTGTGGTCTCCAGTGAAGATGCTCTCCATCTATTGGCTCCTTCAGTTGGATTTTTTTTTTTTTTCACTGGAGCCTTTTCAAAGGTTTCTTGGCGTTGTGGCCTGCAAAGCATTTTAGGGAAGGCTGGATATAGGATAGGAAGGTGAGGGAGTGGTGATGGCCAACAAGGCTTAGTGGGCATGGTGATGATAGGTGGAAAAGAACTTAGTGGTCTTTTCCCACCTCACTGATTCTATGATTCTAAGGTGATGACTAGCAGTGCTGCTGGATGACCCTGCCCGACTTCAAGGGCTGAGCTCCAGACCACCAAATTGCAGAGCCTGGCCTTATGCTCCAAGGTGGGTGTTGTGGCATCCTGGTCTCCCATCATGTTTTGGGGCTGAGCGTGGAGATGTGTAAAGCCAAGAAAACTCAATTTCAGGATGTGGTCGTCGTTGTCGTCGTCGTCTTCAAAAAAAAAGTGGAAATGCTGAGAAGCAGAGTCCGACACGTCTCTCACAGATTGTGTACACCGAGTTCCTCTGAAATCCAACCAAAATAGAGGAAAAATGGAACACTATGGCAGCAGCGACCCTGTCCCTGGCTAGTCTGAGCCCGCCAGCTTCTTCTACAGAAGTTTATTTAAAACCAGAATCCCTTGAGTACTAGAATTGCTTTTACAGGAGTCTCATTAAGACAGACATTATTGCATCTATTAATAAAGCGGAACATTTCCTCTGCTGGATGCTAATCGCTGGGTGGATACACTCAGTGGAACTGTGGAGGGGCCTGGTGGGCAAATCTGGACCAAGTAAATTAACTCAATCAGCTTGCTCAAAAAATGAATTCCCTGTCCCGTGGGATGTCCCAGCAGTTCCCCCCTCCTGTATGTACTCATCTGAAGGGGATGGAGCGTGTCCTAGAGGAGGCAAAGCCACCGTAAGTGGTGACATCCTGGCAGAAGTTTGGATCAAGCCTTCTCGTGTCTTGTGTTTAAGTGTGTTAACATCCCTCTCTGGTGACAACTGATTCTCCAAGTCAATGGAATGAGATTCAGATGCTGTGATCCTGAACCCACAAGTGAAACACAAAATGGGGTTTGTTTCTACTTTCAAGCTAAAAAAAATTTGGGAAGGATGGGAGAGTATTTTTAAGCCTCTTCTAAGGCTGTTCCATGAGCTTTTTATTTATATGAATCCATTGACAATCTGTGTTTGCTTTCATCACATACATTTCTAGTTAAAATGTACAAAATAGCAGAGCAGTATGTTTCAAGCTGATGCAGAAGAACTTGCAATTAGTTTTCATCAGCACTTCTGGAGACAGGCAGCACAGCCGAAAGGAAAGCAACCTGGTCTCAAGGAATTAGTCCAGGATTACTGGGAGCTGATATGAACTTCCTTTCTTCATGGGGTACCACAAATTCATCTTCAAGACTTGTTCATCTGCTCTTGTTGCTTGATGGGAATCATCCCTATGCAATAAGCAAGAAAGTCAACCCTTATTAAGGGTTGACTGTTGAACTAGATGATCTTAGAGGTCTTTTCTAACATTTCTGATTCCGTGATAAGGATTTCAGAGCATTATATACAAGATAGAAGTTATGGGAATTTCAACCCAAGTGAAATAAGTCCTTAAGAACATTTTTTTTTTTTTTTTTTATAGAGTAAGATTGAGGTAAGAGAAAATAATCTGGCGGGCTGATGAGCAGAGAAGATAGAAAGTAGCATTGAAGTTGGTTCTTGGGTCTAGCATTGATGATTCATTGCTTGTTTATGGATGACACCTCTCCACGGTGGTGTTGCACTCACATATCTCAGTTGCAGTCAGTAAATCTGACTTATTCTAACCCAGTTTTGATCTGAAGGTTGCAGGCAACTGCCACCTTTTGGCTTTGTATCCTCCCCCCTCCAAAAGTCCCCTTAGTCTTCAGTGGCTCCCAGAGCAATGCAAATCCTCTGATGCTCGTGATGCCAAACCAGCCAGAGACAAGACCCAAACTAATTTGTATGGGATTAAGAAGCCCATGTTGCAAGTGTCTGAAACAACCACCGTTTTACCCATAATAGTAGAAATGTTTGTTTTGGATACATTGGCCAAGATGATGCTGAGGTGTCTCATCATCATTTGCTTTGCTCTGATTTCTGTTCTCTTTCCTTTGCAGAAAGAGGAATAATTTTGAATCTCAGTTGGGCTTATTGGATCTCGCTTGAGATGTCACACTGATTTTTGGGGTGACTGGGATATGTTAGAGGGTTTTCTTTACCATTTGGGCATTGTCTGCCACTGAAAGAGCTGCTGTCACAGAAAATTAGCGAGATGGTTTTATTAAACTAAGAATGTGTGGGAGTGGACTGGAGGAATGTGTCTCTGCCAACTTCCACAGGTTTCCCAATTCATCAAGTTTATGACCAAGAAAGGACATTACATCATTCCTCTCTCATCTGCTCAGTACAGTCCTTACATGTCTGTCTTCTACCTGTGAGTTGCATCTTGCCATGTGAATTCAGAATGTCTTCCAGGAAAGGATCCCACCTTGAAGAAATCGGGCAGCGTGAATTCACCACTTCCCTTGGTGGTTTGTCTGTGTGATTGCCCTCACTATTTATTATGGCCCTTAGGACCCAGAGTTTCCTCCTCCTGAAGAGGTTTAGGTGACGTAACCAGACCAGCTCTCAGGTTTTTTTGTTTTGTTTTTTCCTTATCTGCCTCACTGGTGGAGAAATCACCAAGGAGAGCTCATTTCCTTTAGAAACGTCTTCATTCAGAAGCCTCTATGGATTTTGTTCCCCTCTTTCTCTCACTTATGATAGGACTCGTCGTTGGGTAGCTATGCCTCTTTGGCCCTCAGGTCCCTGTTGTGGTTGGAAAGGATTACAGTATCACAGAATGGTTTGGGTTGGATGGAACCTTAAAGCACATCGAGCCCCAACCCCTGCTATGGGGAGATCAGACTGCCCAGGGCCCCATCCATGGCCAAGGACATCTCCAGAGATGGGGCATGCACTCTTTTTTGGGCAGCATAAATTAAAATTGGCGTGGCTGAACCAGTAATAGAACAGTTGGACTTTTATCTCATTCTTTTATCTGGAGATGACTGGGCTGGGTCACCACATCCAGTTGGGAGAGAGGAAGAGGTGCAGGCAATTGGGGACAGCCGTGGTGTACAGAAGAGCCCTGTGGTTGGGCTGGTGGCTCGGTGGACAGTTCCATAGGGTCAGGTAGTTGCTCTATTAAAAGAGGGGAAAGCAGACATCAGACGTGGTCAGCCCTCGAGGCAGACACCCAAACAAACCAGCATGTGGTGGTGTTTCCACAGCCCCAAAATATCAGCTGGGCTCTCTGGGCTGTCCAATTCGGAAGTACTGTCCGTCCCTGCTGTGTGTCTCTGAGGAGTGCTCTCACTCTGCAGTTTGTGGTTTATTTACTCTCTGGGTGCTACCAGCGAGCTAGGAAAATATCCCAGCGTTGGCTGAGCGATGTAGTTGGAAAGAGAAGGATGTGTGGGCTCTGTATGGTTTTTATGGATCTCTGGTTATGGGAATGGCTCGTCCTCAGGAGTTAATGCAAGTAGTGAAGCAAAATATCTGCAGTAGTGAAGGGCATCTATCTATCAGTAATTTCGATCAGGACAGTGAAGATTGAAGGGAAGAACGTGAATGCAGCCTTTTTCTGTGTGTGTCAGAGAGGTGATGTTGCACTGGAGACTTGTCCTGTGCCTGTAATGGACATTATAGAATAGTTTGAGTTGGAAGGGACCTTGAAAGGCCATCTAGATCAACTCTCCTGCAGTGATCAGGGATGCTCACAGTTCGGTCGGATGCCCATACATCCTGATCTTGGATGTCTCTGGGGGTGGAGCACATACCACATCTCTGGGCAACCCGTGCCAGTGCTGCATCCCCCTTATTGTAAAACACTTTTCTCAGACCCAATTGAAATCTCCTTCCTTCTACTTTGAAACCGTTTTCAAACCACAAATATTATGGGCTACTGTAAATATGATCTGCTTTTGTCCTCTCTTGTAGATCCCAAAGCATATGATGAACACGAACTCATCTGGCAACACGCCCTGGTCTCATTTTTAGTACCCCAATATTCTCAGAATTTTGTCTTTGTTCCCTTCCATCCTTCCCCCTTGTTCTCTTTCATCCTTTCTCTCAAAGGCCTGTTAAAATGGAGTATTAGTGTTGCTGCAGAAGTTGGGAAACCCCAAGCAGCACTGTGGTTGTGTGGCTTTCATTTTGCTTGTTTTGTTGCATAAATGATGCTCCTGTCCTAAATGACACAGTCACAAGCCCAGTAGCTTTGCTACATGTTGTGGTACGAAGGGGAGGCGTTTGCTTAAGGGCCTGATCTAGCCTGGATCAGCCCTTGAAAGTCTCCAGGGATGGGGCATCAACCATATTTCTGGGCAACCTGTTCCAGTGCATCATCACCCACACTGTAAAAGATTTCTTTCTTATATCCAAGCCAAATCTCCCCTCTTTGAGCTTGAAGCCATTCCCCCTTGTTCTGTCACCACAGATCCTGCTAAAGAGTCTGTCCTCTTCTTTCTTGTACCTCCCATGGTCATTTTGGATGCAAGAGGTATTGGTGATTCCTCACTGACTCCCTGAGTGGGTCCAAAGGAGACGATGCAACCGGCCAGGTGGCATCTCTGGGGATCAGGGATGCTTTGCTTCAGTTCTTTTGTCCAGCTCACATTCCTCTATCTCCTTGTCCCCATTCAGAAGGGACTTGGCTGTTCGTAGCCTCCTTGCCTGTTTCTTTTTATGGTCAGGCACTGGCACAGGCTGCCTAGGGAGGTGGTGGAGTCCACGTATGTGACACTGTGTCAGTGCCAGGCTGTTGTCCTATGGTGGATTTGCAGCAAAGAGGTTCTGGCACATCTCATCTGCACACAGCCCAGGTTTGCTGTCGGGCGACACGTCCCAGCTGTGCTCAGTGTTTTAGGGTGATGCTGTCCCCAGAATCCACAAACTGGGAAGGTATTTTTCACTATACTCTCCTCGATGATGGTTTTGGAGATTGCTGAATGGGACAGAGGTGTGCCTATCTCCTAATCCTGTTTTTAGCCATCCGAGAGCCATCAGTGCTGGGGTCCAGAGTTGGACACGAGCACAGTGCTTGGCCGTGCTCCCTTACTGCCCTCTGCAGGCAACCATCCCTTGTCCACTGCTCTGCTGAGCAGTGCAGCCCTCCTGCATCCTTCCAGAAGCAAACTTGGTCTCCTTGCCACCTTATTCCCCCCGCCTCCATACCCCAAAATATCCACGCTCCATTGCAGACACTGCAGAAGCATCATTGCCAGCTGTGCCAAAGGGCAGCCAGACTGGCAGCCACACTGAGCAGCAGGGTGATGGCGTTGGCAATGGCTTTGGCTGGCAGAGCAGTGTGGGATGCAGTGCTGTGAGTCACCTGGCCAGCACTGCAGCCACTTGGCAGCCTCTCCTGCAGCAACCTACGTGCAGAGGCAGTACAGAAAGTTGCTCCAGGAGGTTGCTTTGGCATGCACGGGCTGCATTTCTGCACCACGACCAGCCCTGAAGCTTTCCAGTTCTTCCCTTCTGCTTATTTCTCTATCGGGTAAATCAAGGTTGCGGCCTGCTTGCAGGTCCTCACGCTCTGCATCGTGTTCTCTTCTGGCCCTGGAGTCAGAGCTGGAAATGGGGCTGATGTGGAGTAGCTGGCCCTCAATCAGACCCCAACCCATGCTGGGGTGAGGATGTCTGTAAGTCTGTCCGTGACCCAAAGCAGCAGCACATGGGGACCCTGGATGGGTCATGCATGGATATATATTTACCAGTGCTGGCTTGGGGAGATGTGATCTGATGGGATTCAGAGGAGCTTCAGACAGAACTCCCCGGGCAGATTGGGCTGTGCATGCAGTGAGGAACCCAAACAAAAAAAAAAAATAGGAGGCAAAAAGAAGGAAGAACTTGAAACCACCGCAGTTTTGCAACACTTCATTTTTCAGTTTCTGGGCAGGATTTGTATTTGGCATCTAATTAATCTCAAAACACACAGAAATCGTACAGTTTGGTGGTTCTGCAGTGCCTTTTACCTGGGAATTTTGAAACACCTTGTTAGGAAAGTGGGGCTTTGTAGTCATCCCAAGTGCTCAGATGGAAAAATGAAGCTGGGCTGCGCGATTTTGCCAAGTCTGCCTGGACAGTCAGTGGCAGAGGTGAGAATGAGGTGGTAAAGGCACTTTTCTGTGAACAGAAAATACAAATTAAAGGAAAGAGGGAGTCAGGATCACTGCAGAGCTTTCCAAGAGCAAGCCCAGCTCTAATGCTGTTTGCTGGAGCAGGTACTCAGCCTGACACTCCATAACTGTTGCAAAACAGCAGCTGAGTAACATGATAGTGGGTTAATTTGTGGTTGCACATGGAGCTCAGGAGCCCTGATTGATGGCACCTCGCTCTGACTGCCAGACTCCACTGCTCTGTGTAATGAGAACATAATCTTGCTCAGTTCCTGGATGCTGAACACCGCTTTGGTCTCCTACAGGGTGAGGATTTTGCATCCTGCTTTGTAGGCTCAGGGGCTCCACTTTCCAGGATCAGTGTTACTGAGATTGCACGGGATGAATTCATCTAAGGAGAAAGCTTTTTGTGTCTGAGCATCAAGGCTCTGCTCAATGAGAGATGGAGCTTTCCATGTAGCAAAATGACAGGACTGGAGTCTCAGCTTCATGGAGGAGCAACTGGGTTGGAAGGAGCAGAGTCAGGGTGGTGATCACTCACAGACTAAGAACAGCAGGGAACAGTTGGGTTTTGGACCATGGCTTAACAACTGGAGTTCATGGGATGAAGGATGCGTGGTTGTCACAGGATCACAGAATGGCCAGGGTTGGAAGGGGCCTCAAGGATCATGAATCTCCAATGCCCGATTGTATTTGAGCTTTGAACAGCAAGCTGGTGGTGGAAAAGGTCTGCTCCTCCACACCACTCAGGTGTGCCAGTGCCATGTCTCATGGTGACCTTTGAGACTTTGCAATGCTCAGGTTAGAGCTGTGATTGGCCCCTTCTCAGTAAGGGATGTCAGAGCTCTGCTTTAACTCATACAGATCTTGTGATGCTGAGCACCTGAGGACCACAGTGAGATGCCACAGGTGGGAAGCAAAGAAGGAACTCCCAGATTTAAAAAATTCTGTCTATAAGAGAAGGTGAAGCTGACAGCAAGGAGGGGTGGGACATGGAGAATCTCATGGCAGCTGAAGTGCTGGGTTGTAGAATGGACATAGAATGGTTTGAGTTGGAAGGGACCTCTAAACACCATCTGGTCCCACTCGCCTGTAATGAACAGGGACACCTGCAGCTCCATCGGGTGCTCAGAGCCCCGTCCTGCCTGATTTTGAGTGTCCCTAAGGACGAGCCATCATAGAATGGTGTGGGTTGGAAGAGACCTCAAAGATCATCCAGTTCCAACCCCACTGATGCAGGCAGGATTGCCAGTCACTAAGTGTGGCACCGGACCAGTCTGCCCAGGAGCCTTGGACACCTTCAGGAATGGGGCACCCACACTTGTCTGGACAGCAGCACCAGGACCTCTCAGTGAGGGACTTTCCCCTGACGTCTCATCTGTATTTCCTCCCTCCCTGCTCTGTGCCACCCTGAGGTCCTGTTGGCTTCCTGGGATCTGTAGTAGTGAGTCTGGGATGGAAGGCAGGCCTGACACGATGTGGAGAGAAGGTGAGAACCCTGTGGCTCGCCTGGTACCTTCGCCCAGGTAAGAAGAGGTCATTTGAGCTCTCACACAGTCAAGGGAACACCAATTGGAACCAGATGTCAGGAAGTGCGAGGCACCACGAACGTGTGGCAGGGCCTCCCAGCCATGGCGGCGGAGCCCCCTAACACTGGGGTCATTCACGAAGCAATTAGTTGGCATCCCGCGGTTTTGGCCCGTTAAAAAACGGGAATCAACCTTCAAGAGCTAAGTGGGCCCTGCAAGGAGCTTTCCCAGAGCAATGGGAAGTGCTGGCACGGGGAATTAGCGAGCTCTGGGTGGTAGGGGACAGGAGGTGGGATGAATGGGGCTACGTTGGCTGTGGACAGACTCCTGTTGAGTTCAGAGGGCTTTGCCTCAGGCTGAGTGCCACGGTTTGAGAAAAATAAAGGAAAAATTGGGGCCAGGACTTCTACCTCTCATTCAGCTTTCCTGCCAGTACGCTCATTAGGGCTCATATAAGTCATGTCTTCTGTGCTTTCTCTTAGGGAGCTGCTGTCTGTTGAATGGTTGATGCGATTATCTTAAGGTCACGGTGGGTCCATCGCTGCTTCAAGTCTCTAAAACAATTAGGGAGACTTCAGTAGGGACGTACTGCAAATCCTCTAAAAGTTACGGCCAAAGTAGGAATTCCTGGATGAGAGTCTCTTGCCTGGCTTTTGTAGGAGGCCAAGCTGGTTGAATATATGCAGTTCTTTGTGGTCTTATGAACGTGGTATCAAACCCTATATTTTCTTTTTTGCTCTCTCATACTCTTCCCTTTTACATTATCTTCTTTATGTGACATAGAGCCTGTGAAGACATATTGCCCACAGACTTTCCTATTTACGTTCATGCATAAACCTTAGAGAAAACCAAAGGGGAAAAAAACATTTCTGAGTCTGTAAATGCTGGTTTGTGGGATTTTGTCTTTTTTTTTTCCTCGTTGTTGCTCATCTTCTCTACTATTTCTGTTCTGTTTCTCTAGAAAGCTCATTAAACGTCTTCCAGTAGCCCAGTTTTGCATGCTCTAAGGGGTCAAATGGTTTTTCCGTCTGCACACTGTTCCTCCTGACCTAACCTGAGTTTTTTACACCTTGATTTACTGCAGGAAGGGAAAGGCTGGGGTGCAAAGCCATTACTTTTTGGTTGTGGAGGAACATTTGTGCAGGTGAATATTTGGAGTGCTACCAGCTCCAGTGGCTGCATGCTTGCCATTAGGCAGGTGCTGCTGTGGGTGAGGAGAAAGTTGCCCCAGCCATTGCTCTGCTGAGGTAGGAGAGAGGCTGTGTTAAGTCTCTGTTTCAGGGTCTGCAAGGTCAGTGGATGTTGCTCTGGTGAACTCAGTAAGCTACAGGATACACCAAGGGAGCAGTCTTCAATTGAATCGTGATTTATGAGTGCTATTATGGAAGACTATCCTCTCAGGAACCATAATGCTTAGTAACACTGCATGAAGAGACAGTGCTATATTGCACATCGTGAATGGTGTCTTGCACACCACGGGTGCTATACTGCACACCATGGGATGTCAGCTGATGGGGCAGCCTGAGCCTGCATCTGCATGTATCCTCACAGGGGGGGGCCCTTTCCAAGGGTGAGTCCCCAGGGTTTGACATAGGGAAGGTGTGTAAGATTTGACACTGTGGCTGCTGTCTGCAAGGCAAATGCTTAAAGCAAGAGCAGCCCCTCTGCTCAACACCTTGGGAGTACCTCTCCCATTCTAACCCCTTCCTCCCTGACATCTGGAGGGAGGTGAGAGGATTCCCAGCCGTGGGGATCAGTTCTGCTTCTTATTACATTTGCCCTCCTTCGAGGCAGGGCTTTGGTTGCTCTCCCAACATCCCTTCTTCCCTCAATGTGGGAGGTTGCAAACTTTTTATCGTTTCTTCGTGTGCTCAGGGCTGGAAGTCCTGAGCAGTGACGTAGAGCCCCGGGTTTCCTCTGCTTTGCTATCTGTGCAGCCAGGTCAGCACATTGCAAACAGGAGCAAAATACGTAGGGTACTCCAGCCTACTTCTCTTGGGTGCGAGTAGCAACATGGAGCTCGTGGGATGCTGTAGCACCATTGCTGGTGCCAATGGCAGAGTAAAAGATTCATTTTGGCTAAAAAAAACACAAAAGGTAGATTTGCTCTGCTTTTCCAGAATGCTGCACGAGGGTATGTGGGTAGGAGTCAGAAAGGAGGACTTGGGGAATATCTGGAACAGGGGGGGACGTTTTGCTGCCCTCTGCTTCTCCCCAAGTGAAAAAGTCTGGGGTGCAATGGCTTTATAGTCGCTCACATAACGGGATCGGAATGACTTATGAACTGTTCCTATCTGAACAAAAATAACACATTCTCGTTTCTCCCTCCCCTTCCAAGCTTCATGACTTTAAAAGGATTTGTGACAAGCCATGAGCCTTGAGAAAATAAACCATGATGAATTCCCATCCGTAGAGACAGCTCTGAAGGTATGTGTCCCCTCCTCCCTGCTCCCTGGAAAACCACAGTCTTGGCCAGAAGTGGAAGAGGAGCCATTCATTCAAGAACAATTTCCCAAATCACGCTGCAAAAAATGGACTTGCTCACTCTTAAATGAGCTCCATGGGGATTTTGCGTCCCCTTTATGTGCCAGGTTAGCTCTGGGGAGTGTGCAGGCTGGCCGACGTGCTCGGCAATGGGAGCACAGCATAGCGGGGCAGGCACGTAGCTGGGGAGTGGCTGAGAAGAGGATGGCCTCATCCGTGGGCTAATTGCCCTCTGGAAATACCAACACCTCCCAGCTCTGTTCCACTGCCATTAGCTTACAGAGGGGCATTAAAGCAAAAGACATGGCCTTACCTTTCTCTAAACACAGAATTGCAGAATTGTAAGGGATGGAAGGCACTTGCAGATCATCTAGACCACCTCCCCCAGGCAGCTAATGGGTTTTGGATGTCATGCTCAAAAAGACATTGGAGGAAGGCTGGGATGGCTTTTGAATTTTGGTCAGGACGTGTTGCTGCCTGTCTCACTGGGGTGATCAGGACAAATCTAACTCTCTCAGAGGTCACAAGCACCCTACCAATGCAAGCGAGAAAGTTGGCTTCTGTCCCATGTAGCTTTGAATTATCTGGGAGCAAAGCAGACATGCATCCATGGCCCTACATCAGAGTCTTGACCCTGAGGTAGGTACAGGGAAGAACCCATCTCTGGTTGATTCCCTGACATTCGTGATTTTCCTGCTCCCCATAATGCACTTGTTGAGCCACAGGGAGGTCAGCACGGGGTCTATGTAGTCTGCACACCACATAAAGCTCTGCGGGATGCCTGCAAATTTCTGTGGTTTGAGCTGTTGAGAAGAAGGACGGCATTTTGCGTGCAGAAATTAGGAAGGTTGTTTTCCCTTTGTGCGCCAGAAATCATCTGCTTGGTTTTGTTGCAACCATTGGTAGAGGTGGGCCAAAAAATGGTCATGTTGACAGCATGGTGCTTAGTACTTTTCTCATGGTGGCTTGTAGTTGCTAAAATCACACTGATTTTCTTTCATTTCCCCTTGGAGTTTTATTTGGACACCAATGAACAACTGAAAGCAGGGCAGGCAGGGAGTAGGAAGGACCGTGCAAGTGTGAAGTGCACTGGGAAATTCTCTCCTGGTGGATGGGGAACGATGACACATCAAAAGAGATGGGGAAAAGCAAGCCCCATGATACCAAACACATGGCAAGAAGAACCACCTACTGTTTAATGAGGGAATTAGGACACGTGAATGCTTTTTCTCAGGCTACTTCAATCTGTTTCTAATACTGGCCTAGGGAAGAGTGGATGAGAAGCAGGAGGCCAATATATATATATTTTAATGTTTCTCATCTTTAGCAAGTGTGTGTGTGTATTTATATTTACCCTAATTGCTCACAAAAACATGTTTGACACTGTTATTTCTGGTGTTCCTTGGCAGTGAGGGGCTTTTTACCACCAACCTATCAATACCACATGGTGGGTGGGAGAACCTCCTGCTCTCCCTCCCTTTTTTTGCTCCATTCTGGAAAAGTGCTGCATTGTCTCAGCTTGGCAAAGGAAGAAATACAAAAGGGGGAAGCGAAGCTATTGGTTTTGCTCCAGAGCCCTCCGTGTTCCTCCTGAGATCATGGAATCATTAAGGTTGCAAAAGACCACGCAGATCATTTAGTCCAACCATCACATGAGATGCAGGTCCCTTGTTCCAATGGGAGTATGTATGTGCGTATGTGTTAGCTGTAGAGCTTTCCCATGGCAGAGCTTCCACAGCGCTCTATTTATTTTGCTGAGTTCTTGCTCAGCTCAACCACAGTACTCTGGTTTGAATTTGGAGGTGGATTATGTGGTCTCCGTTACTGGAGATCACCACTTAAAGCCTGCCCTTGCCAAGGCCAACCAGCGCCTGTCATTGTCTGGCAGCTTTGCCCGAATTCAGATGAACTTGGATCTTTCTGGATCAAGGATCTTCCTGGCCAATGGAGATAATGCAGAAGTGCCTGTAGGATAAAGGATGAAAAAGAAAATAGTTCCTTATTCCTCCTGTGGAGAAAAAGGTCTATCCTTTAGTGGGGAGTTTTGTCTACAGGTTGTCTGCCAACAAATCCTTGTACAGCTTGGGAAGTCACCATAAGCAAAGGGAAATTGTATTAGTGGTGGCTGATGGTGTCTTGGAGGGCGTTGTAGAAGAGAGAACCATTTCATGAAGTACTGAGTAGATACACAAAATCTTTTTGTCTATGAGGGAGGAGTATTTCTGACTGATGGCTGGTAGGGCATTCAAGTGATTGTCAAAGATAGCAAAAGGATGGCACGAGGTAGGTGTGGGTTAACAGATCCCTTTATAAACTGACTCTTCCACAGAGCAATCTATCTCATCCAAAGGAGAATTGACTTTTGGAAAGGGCCTCAACTCTTCATGGGTTTTTAAGGAAGCCAAGTGTCCAGTTTGGGCTGCCTCTCATCTTTTATGCTCCTAAATGCCAGAGGGATGTATGCCACTCTTAACACCTTAATCTTTTAAAATTATATTGAACTTTCATGGTTTTCCATCTTAACATCTTTCTCTTGCTCTCGGATAGTTCTGTGGCTCTTGCCTTAACTCTCTCCAGCTTTTTGACATCTTTTCTATAATGTGTGCTGCAGACTGAACACGATATTTCACATCTGTGGTTTCTACAGACTTCTTCCTTGCTCCTGTTCACCAGCTTTTTTTGGGAAACTGTAGCCCATGGAATTCCCTTTAAAAAAAAAAAATAAATAAATAACTGTCCTTTAGCTCTCTGCTCTATGGGTATGGCAGATATCCTTTGTCCTCTGCATGTAACATGGCATTTTGCTACCTACTGTGTATGTTTGAGCTGGAGCATGTGACCATAGAGTCCTGAAGGACCTGACCGCCCTGCCCTCATTGTTACTTACTGCTATGACAGCTTCTGTGACCTAAACAGCATACGTCAGCTGAAAGTAATATATTTACTTTCAGAAAACTGACGACAATGTTGACTACCTCTGGGCAAGGCAACAGATCCTGACAACCACTGGTGATACTTTCTCACTGAGAAAATACCTTCCAGCTTCTACAAGCTAGCCAGCTCCTGATCTGTTGAATGTGTGCTTCGTTTTTGTAGTGTAGCAGAAGCTTTTCAAACAGAAGGTTGTGCAATGTTCAGTCATGCACCACATGAAAGTTTGTATTATGCCTGTAAGAGACTCTTTGATGAACTGAACTCATAGTTTTGTCAGAAAATGAAATCAGGCCTATTTCCCATGAAAAACATTGACTGACATTTGTTGCAAATGTAATTACTTTGCAAGGTGGAGTGGTGTCACCTCACCTAAATTTAACCAAATAATAGTTTGCTGTCTGATCCAAACCAGCTGCCAAGCTTGGTTCTGCAGTCAACGGAGAGAGATCAGCCCTCCAGCAGTTGAATCATCTAATCTACCATAGACATCTGTCTTACAGTAGGATGATTGCTGTTTGGATGTGCCTGCATGTCTCCATTGACTGAAGGAGCGAGGATTAATGTTGAGCTAGCCTGCGTACGGCTACTCGAGTGAAATCACTTCTGTTAAAATATTGGCACGGCGTTACCATTCCTTTCTCCAAATGTTGGGAAATGCATTATTCCCCTTGAGGACTCTCATGACTCACAGTCTGGGGAGTTTCAGGTAAGTCACAATTCGTAAGTCCAAGATCCCCTCCCTGCCCCTTCTTTTTATCCAGAAAGATCGGTTAGGTTTTGGTTGAGCTGTTAATAGGGCAGCATTTGCTAGACTACGCCCTGTTGCCAGCTAGCCACAGGCTTTGATCATTGAGCTCTGTGCATCACTCAAGCTGGAAACGAAAGTCTTGTGTTTGCCTCAGCAAATACCTTGGGATTAAGTGGTGAATTCAAGAGAAATGTGCAGAGGGTGAGGATGGAAGCGCGACAGCGATGCTTTGACCCTACATCAGGGGAAGTGTGCATGGGCAGGTTGGTTGGAGGGTGGGCTGCACCAACATAGGGCAGCCAACCCTATGGAAAGGAGGGTCTTTTCTGAGTCAGAAAACATTGACCATGCTCCTCAGGATAGCCTGGATGTAGCCTCTGGGCAGTGAGGTCTCATTGCAGATGTGGGCATCTATGCTTGGGTCAAGGAGTTGGCTCATTAGTACCTCATGCCACAGATGTAGTTTACAAAGGGTAACTTTCAAACCTACACAGTCAATGACGAGTGGGCTGGTGCTTTTCCAGTGAAAATGTATGGCATGATACGTGTAACTAATACAGCTTTTCCAATGAGGGAAAAAAACACACTTGGTTATCCCTGGGCTATTCCATTTTCAGTGTGCCTTACTCCAGAGATATCAGAATAGTGCTGGGAGGGCACAGATGTACAGCTGCGACAATGAAGTGCTAAAACCAGCCAAGGATTTAGAAGCTATTAGTTACAAATAAAACAAATGAGTGCATTTCACGACCTGCTAATTTGTAAGCGGAGAGGGAAACGCAAAACAAATCCAACTCTTGTTTGCAGCAAATTGCTTACTTTGTTCTAATAATAAATGTGACTAAAAAGTAATGCCAACACTCTGCCAAGGCAAAACAAAAACAAAAACGGTCTGTATGTGAGTGTAATTCTTCTCCTGTTTAAATGAATGAAACAGAACTACAGCAATCTCGTGTTTCATCCTTTAATCTCTTTGTACATATTTTGTTGATGCAGTGGAGGATGGGCTAGATTGCTGTAGTGTGGTTAATCATCAATTATTGTCAGTTGGAGCCATTTTGTCATCCTTAATAGATGGGTTGCTTTTTTTGAAATGAGTTTCTCTGACAATTCTTGTTATCGATTAAGGGAACTGGAAACAAGTTTTTAGTTATGTTGATTTAATTTAACTTTGTTTTAACTTTTTCCATCGTGCAGGGCAGCAAAAAATGGACTAGTGTTAAGACATTTGTGAACAAGAGATAGCTGGGTACAACAGAATTCCCTTCTTTCCTACTCAACTTGTTCTGCACCACAGCACGGGTCTGCACAGTCACAGGGTGTTCCATTCTTTGGGGACGTGGAGACAGGCAAAGTTTCTACTCCATCTTTCTTCAGTGACCAGGATGAGTTTTCAAGTATTTAACATTTCAGATATTTGCATTTCGGACATGGTCCCTGGTGGGAAAAGCAGAGCCATCCTAAGCACGGGGGAAATGTGGAGTTGGAAGCATATCCAGACTTAGTAACTTAAGCTTTCCTCTCCAATGGGCTGAACTGAGATCTCTGATCTGGGAAGTCCCAGAAGGCTTCAACTGGAGCCCGCGTGTCCGGTACGAGGCATGTTCAAGTAGATGAAGGCCAACTGGAGAAGGTCCAGAGGAGTGCAGTAGAATGGTCAGAGGTCCAGAAAACATAACCTCCAAGGAAGGGTTGAAGGAATTGGGATTGTTTAGTCTAGAGGAGAGAGGACTGCAGAGATTTGCTGGGAGATTTTAAGTATGTAAAAGGGTACCATGAAGAGAAGAATTTGCTCCCTGAGTCCTCTGCAGGAAAAAAGACGCGTTTCTATCTAAATTAGAAGAAAGACCACAAAAACAGGCATGTTTCTATCTAAGTCAAGAGAAAAGACGCTTGGGTTGGACAAGAGGAGAGGCTGATGATGTTAAGCAAATGTATTTTGGTAGAACTGATTATGACTTCTGGAAGCTCACTTGCAGGTAGATCTGTGTGTGTGTGTGTGTGTGTGTGTGTGTGTGTGTGTAAAAGGGAAGAAAGCACGAGATGAGAAAATAGCCTCCCTGTTTGGTGCAGAGTCTTCTCCACACGTGTTGTCAGTAATCTTCTCAGTTTGAGGTAGGTATGTTGCTGGTGTTTCTGATACTTCTGAATCTAATACATACAAGATTCCTTCACTCAGCATTGTTTAAGCCATGTCTAGGAACTATGTCCAGTTTTATGTCTCTGCTCACACTTGAAAGTACATGAAAAGTAGAGCAAGTTCAGCAGACTCCATTGAGATGTTTGGAGGCTGGAGTATTTGCTGCATGGGATGGCTGAAGTTTATTCATCCTTGGAGGTTTTCAAGATCAGAATGAATAAAACACTGTGCAGTCTGGTGAGATCTCCCAGGGAGCCCGGCTCTGAGCAAGGTAATGGGCTGTGGAGACCTTTCCACAATTCTCTGATTCCCAAATTCAAAATTTAAGTGTCTGTATTTGTCAAAAAACCCAGTGCTACTACTGAACCCAGAAGTGCTTTCCAAGCATCTAATGCCAAGTGGCAACAAAAGCATTGTGGTGCCAGTACCTCTACGTGTTCTTAGATGTCTCTGTGCAACCAGTGCTCTTCACTTTGTGCTCTCAAACTTTTCTCTGCCGGCAGGAAGAGGATGGACATGAGCTCCAGTTTGGATTGCTCTCATCAGTGAGGATCATACAGAGACTTCCAAGCAACCACAGACTTGTTTGGGGCTGGAAACAGATTTGAAGTTGCATCAGGGCAGCATGGATGGAAAAGTTTTTGGATTTGGACACAGTGCTGCTGTAGAGTGGCTTCCTGCTTATTGGATTCTAGTTATTTGCTTTCTCAGAGTACTCCACACTTCACGTTGAGTGCTCTACTCTTACATCCTGGGTTGTATAACCTATTACATCCTTATTGTTTAAGCCTTTGGAGCAGTTGAGATTATTTCAGATTAATAAGAAACTATGAAGATTGTTGCTGTCGTTTCTCACGATAGAGTAAGAGAGTGACAGAATGGCTTGGGTTGGAAGGAAGTTTGAAGGTTGTCTAGTTCTCTTTTTGGAAACATAGAAAGGCCTTGCCATAGATTTTAAGTCATAAATTATCTGATGTTCAGCTGATGCTGAACATCACAGATGCTAGAGCTTCCCTGATATTACAGAATCATAGAATCCTTAGAGTTGGAAGAGATCTTTAAAGGTCATTCAGTTCAACTCCCTTGCAGTGAACAGGGAACATCTACAGTTAGATCAGGTTGCCCATGGCCTAATCCAGCCTTGCCTTGAACGACTCCAGGGATGGGGCATCCACCACATCTCAGGGCAACCTGTACGGTATATGGTGCTAATTCCATAATCTGGAAGAGGTATGTGCGTCTCCAAACACAGCACACAGATGGACCTTTTAGTGTGAACTCTTAATAGCACTCTCCAGACAAGATGCCCATCCTTCTGTCTCAACTTCCCCTCATTTTCAAGTATTTGAGAGAGAAAGAAGGTTGGCATCTTTCCTTGCATTATGGCTGCTCCCAGCCATGAAAAATAAACTCAAGGCCTATTCCATTCCTGTATTTTCTTAGATTTGGGCAAGGGGCCTGCTTGGGTTCTGTGAATACCTTCCCATGGTGCATGCGTGCTCAGCATCACACGATGTGCTTCTTGCAGGGAACACCCTGCCCGGATCCAGTCCATCTCTGGTCAAGGGAGGATTATTCCCAACAGACCATGCTTCAGTCCATTTTTAAATATCTTAAAGAGCAGGGTTTCCACCACAGCCCCTGGAGAGGATGTTCTACAGTCCAGTAGGTTAGATCTCACTGTTAAGAATGTTTCCCCTGATATTCAGTGTTCATTTTCCATTCCTTAATCCTGTTTTGTGATTCCTGGTTATTCCCCTGTTGGGCTAACCTAAACAATTCCTCCCCCTCTTCGACATTTATGCCTGTCAGCTAGTCGGCAGACAGTTGTCCTCCTTTGCTGTCCTTGAGCCAAACTATACATATTTAGCTCCTTCTGTTTTTTTCCTCATAAGTCAATCCTTCCAGCCACTAAATCACCCATTTTGTCCTTCTTTGAATTCTCTCCAGCTCCAAGCATTCCAGTGCTGCTGAGGTGCCCAGAAATTAATCAAGTCCCCAGTGACCTCAGTCCAAGGAGGAGGTTAACAGAGGAAAAAGACAAGAGAGTGCCCCAGATGACAGAGAAAACCCTGTTTATGAGACAATCCCTCCAGCCATCTTCTTCAGCATGGAGTTGGAGATGGGGTGCTACTCCTGAGACTTGTCCAGCAAAAAGCTGCTGGTTTCTTTCGATTATTCTGTTGAATGCAGGTGCTGGGAACATCTTCAAAATGAAGTCTTGCTGCATCGTTTTCGTTCGTCTCATTGTGATCTACTGTGGTGGTGTTGAAAGGACACAAAGAAGAGTTAGCTATCACAGTGTCACAGCCTATCCATCCCCAGGGCCATGTCGTGAAAGAACAGCCCAGATTACCCCACCTGCTGCACTGCTTTTAGCTCTGGGTCCCCAGCATGGGGACGTGGAGCTGTTGGTGTGGGTCCAGAGGATGCTACAAGGACGCTCAAAGGCTGGGGTATCTCTGCTAAGGAAACAGGCTGAGAGCTGGGGGTGTTCAGCCTGGAGAACAGAAGGCTCAGGGGAGACTTTGCAGTGGCCTTCCAATGCCAAAAGGGGTCTGCAGAAAGCTGGAGGGGGACTCTTTGCTGGAGTATGTAGTAGGTAGGACAAGGGATAATGACTTTAAACTAAAAAAGAGTAGATTTAGATTAGATATTAGGAAGAGATTCTTCACAATGAGGGAGGTGAGGCTCTGGTACTGTTGCCTGGTGATGTGTGTGCCCCATCCCTGGAGATGCTCAAGGCCATGGATGGGGCTCTGGGCCCTCCCAGCATAGAGGTAATGTCTCATTCGTGGTTGGAGCCCAGGGTGCCATTGGGTTACAAGGAGATGCCATGGTGATACAGCTATTGCTGTCTGTGGTATAAAACGAAGTCCCAGACTGCTTATTCACATCCAAGGTCCTCTGCCATCACTGATATTCATTACAGCACTGGCGCCTGTTGTTTGCAGAAGAGTATTGTCTGCCACCAGAGACAAGAGAGTGCCCCAGATGACAGAAGATTTAATGATGTTCTGAGAAAAAATGACTGTGCCATCAAAATAGACAAGGAAGGAGGAGGAAGGATATTTTTTATTTCCATTTTAATGATAAGGAACAGAAAGGTGAAGCTAGAGGGGAAAATGTGCTCAGCCTCTCTGCTGGGCCAGGTTTTCTCAGGGATGCATTCTCAGCTGAAGCATTCTCCTAACCCCACAGGTCCTAGGATGCTTCAGCTCTTGTCCAGAGAGCTTGGTTTCAAGGCTAAGCTCGAAGCCAAATTGCCTGATAACTTTAATGGAAGATCATCCTTCCTTCACACTACTGTGAATGGACAGAGGCTTGAAGCATTGGCTGTCCCTGATGCAGCTTGAGGGATGAATTGCATTAAGCTGGAGCAGTCCAGCCTGTTTCATACAAATACCATGTATAGAATGGCCGTAAATCATGGTGAGGTTACTGTGCTTTGTACCAAAGCTGCAGATTACTATAGGTCAAGCCATCAGAAAATTCCTCTTCAGATTTAGAACACAACCACTAATTTTGCTCTTCCAGCCTATTTTAAAAATGGGAAAACAACAGCCTCTTTTAAAAATAGGAAAACAAGCACTTTACTAAAAACAGTGGTGTTTTTTTTTCTCTTGCTTTTTTTTCTTTTTCTTTTCCTATTTTAATTTGCAGGCTGCCTAAGCCCTGACTCAGCAAGGCACTTCTCCTTTGTGCACATCTTATGCCTCATACAGCACATCCCACCTCAATTTGGGTTCCCTGATGGCTTCAAGGTGTTGGCTCCTGAGTACAAGAGCAGCTGGTGGAAACTTAGTCCCCAAGGAAAGCTGAGCAAACAGAATTATAAAAAAGAGGAGAGCTGAGATCAAAATCTGCCAGGTGATGGTGAGGAAACACCTGGAATTCTCTTTCTGTAGAGGAGATAGATGTGAAGTAGGTTGGATGGCTAACTTAAAGGTTAGGTGGCTCTGGGCAGCCTGGTCTGATGGTTGGTGACCCTGCACATAGAAGGGAGGTTGAAACTAGATGATCATTGTGATCCTTTTGAACCCTGGCCATTCTATGATTCTAAGTAGAGGGCAGTGTGATGACATCAGTAGATGATGTCAGAAAGACGTGGAAGAGCAGAGAGGACAAATCTTGGTGTACATCTGGGTGGTGGACCCAATTTCATGTGCTGTATCCAAGGCCATGCCATCCTTCCCCTCCCCACCAAAGTGGATGAGAAGTATTTGAGCTCCTGTGGGTTTCCATGCTGATCTTGAAAGAGAAAGACTCCTTGCTAAATGTGGAAAAGTATCTTTAGTTCTTCAGCTCGTGCTAGGAAACTTTGTCTCTGTCTTGCAAACCTATTTATTACTTGTAGTTGAGGGTATTACATCCTCTTGTGTCTGAAGTTGAATGTGACAATAAGGTGCTTGCCTAGGTCTGGTCCTACCTGGGGATGGACAAGAGCAATCTCTGTGCCACGGAGACTGCATGACTTGGGCCTTTGGTCTAACCTTGTCCATGGATTTGTGGATGGACTCTGGACTAGATGTTTAGGAAGGCCCTGCCCATCCTTTCTAGATTAACATTCAAGCAATGCGTTTGTCTGTGGGCTCTGGGTGAGAATGTGATACGCCCCATAGACAACAGAATCATGGAATGGGTTGGAAGGGACCTTAAAGATGAACATATGGGAAGAACTTCCCATGAAAGTATGGGAAGTATCTTCAAAACTTGTTGTATTCAAGAAACATTCAGATGTGATACTAAGGGACATGGTTTAGTGGGGAAATGCTGGTGGTGGGTGGATGGTTGCACTGGATGATCTTGGAGGTCTTTTCCCACCCTGGTGATTCTATACTTCTAAGAAAAGCCAACGTCTTGCATACTTCCTAGTCTTGTTATTAATTCCCCTGCCAC
>JAOWBP010002392.1:57330321-57345769 GCA_028571105.1 Tragopan temminckii
TTCCCCCACAAATAAGGAATATTGAGTGTCATATTTTTGGGTGTATTCATCACTAGTTCTGTGAAACATATTATTTCAAAGAATCAATAAACAGAATCTTATATTGCAGGAGTCTTCTTTCACCCCACTTACAGCTGATTTGAATAACAAAAATGTGAAACATTTATAGTTTATACCTGATAATAGTTGTTTATAGTTAATACTTGATAATTATTGTTACATATTTCAGTGAATATACATTAAATTTTGCATTCTCACGACCTTTTTATTTCAAGCAGCACACTTTAAATATTGGATTTCTACGACAAACTTTAGGAGCATGAATGAAAAGCACAGCAGAATTCTGTCAGGTATTGATAAAATGTATTTTTTGTGGATACACCTTCACATGCTCTACTCATGGTTTTGCTTACTACAGTCTTTAAACTGTAGAAACCACCAGTAGTCTCTGAAAAGTTGTAAATGCCTTAAATGAAATCTATACTGCATTTTCCAGAGTCTCTCTCTCTCTTTTTTTTTTTTTTCTCTTGTTAGTTTTCTGTTGTTATAGCCATGACACGATGCCCTTACATGAAGTCTGACATGAAACATGATTCTTACATGAATCATTTCTGGTACAGAAATGATTACATCAAGAGCCTGGATCTATGAGAAATGTTAAGTCACTCACTCATCCTGGTGTTAGAAATGCCAGGTAACAATCATTTTAATGTTAATATTGTGAAGTGAATCATTTCTCCATATTGTGATAGCATATGGGATGAACTACTTCCAAAAAGCCAAGCCAATGGAGTCCAGCACTGCTGGTGTAGTTTGAGAACTTCATAGAACCTAAAAGAATATATGCTACCATACATGAAAATATGCACTCTGTTTACGGAGTAGTCTTTCATAACGATAGTGCAAAGGGTGGAGTTCAATGTTAAATCAGTCAAGATTCCTGAATATTTAATTCTATCAGTAGCATCATAATAATTTGCCTATAATTTTTGCTTGTGATGCACAAGGAAGATTAAAATGAAAGCAGAAAATGCAGTGGTTAAAAGTGAAAATAATTCTTCCTTGCCCTCACCAGGCTCCAGTTGAATTCCTAATGCAAATAGTATACAAGCAGCAGTGTGGAGAACAGGTTCAAAAAAAACCAAACCAAACCAAAAACAAAAACAAAAAACAAACAAACAAACAAACAAACAAACAAAAAAACACCAAACATTTTATTTTCTCTTGTTGTATCACCTACTATTTTGATAAATCTTTAAGTAATCCTTTAGGGAAGGGAGTTATAATTTACTCTTGCAAAAGCAGTTCTTCCCTTGTATTGTGCAATAATATTCAGGCAGTCTTGGAAAGATTAAATAAATGTTTTTTTTAATAATAAATGATTACATACCAACATGGCAAAAAAAAATCAAGATAACTGATATATTGAAGTACACGATATACAGGCTTTTGAAATCAATCAGATTGTTGATCTTACTGATTTCAATGGCTTTGGATCAAACTCTAGTATTTATAGAAGCTTTTATTTGCACGGCATTTAGAAACTAGTTCAGATAAGAATTTGCAAGTGGCATGAATGTTCAGCCTGCTGATAAGTTTGAGTGAACATTCAATCCATAAATAAACATTTATAGGTCAATTTTTGTCACATTACATAATGAAACTTTGTAGAATTTTCTGTTAATAGATTTTTCATAACAGCTATATCATTTAAAAAGAAACATTTTTACTTATTGCCAGATATTCAAACTGGCAGGGAATTAAATAACATTAAATTAAAGAAAATGATCCTCTAAGAATTTTGCTATGCTGCTGTGGCATTCCTACTGGCATTATATTTCTGTATTTTGCTAAAGATGTAAGACTGAATTAAGAATTTTACTGAACATCATTAGATGGCACTCTTGGACATGTTGTATGAGAGATATTGAATGTACCAAAATTCAGAAAATGGTATGCTGGATTAAAAACTGTTTCTGTGGATGTACTTGGCATCCTCATTTAAATGGGTTTAGATCCCATAACTTCTGTCATCTGTCACAATAATTAAGCTCTGGTCTGAATAGCAGAAAAGGAAATACTGAAATATTTTCTTTTTTTTCCAGACCCATTGTTAAAGTATTCTTTAGAATAATGAGCTTACATTTTTCTTTTTAGTAAATAGCTGCAGGTACTTTTCAAGTGTTTTTCTCTGTTTTTCTTTGATTTAGTAAATAGCTACATATTCTGTGACGGTCTGCACAGATTTTTCAGCTACAGGTCACAAGAAACTTCTATCAGTTTGATTGCATCAGACCCACAGAAACTGTCTGTTTCCTTTGAAATTCCTTCATTTTCTCAAAAATTGTCCTTTGTCCCCATTGCTGAAGTGTCCCAAAAGAACATTCAGACTACAAATAGAGAAAAAGCAGCTTCATGTCACACTTCTCCTGTGTGTGGGCTCCTCCAATTATGACAGCTGCCAATATCAGTTGTAGCATCTGGTCATCACATATGGTTTTTGGCCATAGCTCATTATTCCTGACTGGTGTCCTTGCAATAGTGACTTTGAAATCTGGTGGACTGTTGCTTTGAAGCTGGAGGTTATTTATCCGTACAACACATTTTGGATTGCAAGTAGAAATGTTTATCTTTGCCCATTCTTTGATGTACTTCAGGCTCAATGTGTAGATCATTCATTCCTCCTCCATATTTTTCAATCACTTCATTTTCCTGCTGGTTGGTTTTTCTAGAAAAGGGTTCCAGCATATTAGCTGGAATACAGAATGATGAAATAACTTCTGATGTCAGATTTAGAAGTATATAGGACACAAATAGTCATCAGATTGCTACCACAAGTAGTGAATTTAGGGCTTAGTGCTTTAAAAATCAAGAGTGAGGTTTTAATGTGATATGATCATATAATTCCAACTCTCACTATGGACAGGTATTGGACTTTGGGACTCGGACTACACAGAGATAAAACTCAACTGGAGAATGAACTTTAGCTCATACTTGATGTGCTTTAACTGTCTGAAGGTATTTGGTCCTTAGAACTAGGCTGAACACTACTAGTACAAAGGTGACTACAGAAGTAAAACAAGACAAAGAAGAAAAGGTCAGTTATTTCAAAATTAGTTATATTCTCTTAAAAAAAAATAAAAAATCTTGAGTGTCTTATCTATACCTGGTACATACAAGTTCATTTATTTTCTTATCATTTTAGTAACTTCAATACTATTAGTAATATCTCTTAGCTCCTATGTAGACCTCTTATGTAGATCCCACAGAACTTTAAAAAAACAGGATTTCTAAATATTTTCCACTGTACAGAGAAAGAAAATAAGCACAGAACAGATGAAAGGATTTCAGAAAAGTCATCTTGCAAGCCTTTATTATACCCCCAATTAAACCAAGACCAATGCAATTACACTCTAGTATACTATCTAGTACACCATAATCTCTTTTAGCACAAGCCGTTTGCCTGGTTTATACTATATAAAATGCATGATTATGGAGATTTATTATTAATGACTTTTTTTTTCTTTTTCATTTTAGCGGAGCAAATATTTGTATGGGGAAAACTGCCTTTCTAATGCACAGTATAAAGTTCTATAAAGCTCAACTCTGCATACTGGAAGCAGTATAAGTCCTCATTAGCATGGCCTTTTAGTACGTTTATATACCCCATTTTACTAACAAGGATAAATTGGATGCATTTTCATGGGGCTGCAGAGTTCAAGGAAGGAATAAAATGAAGGACCTACCTGACACCAACTGATTTTCCAAAGAAGTAGCACTTGTCCAAAAAATCCCCATACATTCCTGCAGATTGATTTTCCACTGACTTTTCCTTGGTGTTTTGGATGTATTAATGAGACAACACCTTACACACATAAAAGACAACAAACAGTACACAAAAATCCAGTTTGTAAGTACCCAGAGAAGTAAAAACATTAATAATCTAGATCTGTATATTTCAGTTTTCCTTTCTCTTAAAATGGGGAGCAGTGATACTTATGTTTATAAAGAACTTGGAAAAAAATAGCTGAAGTGTACTGAATAAGATCTAGGTAACCAATTTTCATAAAACAAAAAATATATTAATATAAAATTTCCTGAAAATGTTGTTAGCTTAATATGTTCAAATTAAGAACTTCCAAAAAATATTAAGAAGCCACACTTTGCGAAATAAACTCTTTTTAAGTGTCCAAAACTTTGAAAATCAGATGGTTGCCCCATGATTTTAGTGGTTTTAACATATTTAGTTCAGAAATACATACCAAACCTCATTCATTTGTTTACCCAGAGACTTAAAATACTTCTTACAATGGAAACTGACAGCTCTCATATAAAGCATTAATGGACTACATGTTCACAATGACAACATAGGTAATCCTCCTTCAAGGACAATTGGCTTTTCAAATGACTGATCGACCTGTTCAAAACAACTCTCATTTTGGTATGTGATTTTAGGAATATAAATCAAAAATGAGGGAAGATGTGCAGGGGAAAATCTTGATGTGATACAGTAATTATGTTGACATCAACATAGGTGAGCACTGTAAAAAGAAAAAGCTGATTAGGAAACATAAAGGCCTATCAAGAAGTCAGTATACTACACAGTTTGTAATAGCATTTTTGTTCCTCCTCAAGTTTTACTCAACACAAAATGGAACAGTAGAGTAAGGATCAGCTAATACAGTGAGAAGTTCAATTTTCTCCCATGCAGGGCTTTGCTTTCAGGGAATTATATGACTGTCTTTGAGCCACACTTACACTTTATTTTTAATGCTTTTTTTTTTTTTTTTTTTTTTTTTTCCTAGTTTAGACATGTAGGTTTCATTTGAGAAAAATAAAAGGAAAAAGGAGTATTCTTGATTAGATTTTACTCATACAAAAAAAACAACCAAACAAATGAAAAAACAGAAACTACCAACAAAACAACCAAAAACACCCAAACACTTATGGAACCAGGAGGGGAAATTATTTTCTTATTCCTACACGCTGACAAATATTAAACTCTGTTTTTCAACAGTTTTGATTACTTACATGAATAGAGTAATACATAAGAAATGCTTGCTGTCCCCCAACTGAAGCCTGTATCTGTGTAATAGAACCACTTAATTCAAGTTCCTGATATTTTTGGGGATGTGGTAGAAGCGTAATATGTGATTCAGTTCTTTTAGTATTAGTTATCTACATTTGTTTTAGCTGTCTATACAATATCTACAATCAATAAACAAGAGTAAAAATTCCTGGATATGTTTTGTCTCATCCTAAAGTAGTTTTCTAAAGCGGATGAGTTGAAATGGCTTCTTAAAGGGCCTATTTTTCAACTGGTATTAACAGTGAAATTTGTTTGTATCAAGTCTTAACTTCTACATGACAGCTGAAGCTATGTGAGATTAATTCCATTCATGAGTGACCGAACCCTGAGGCTGCAGTGGAATGGAATGTTATTTTTGGACCAAAATAAATCCATTATGTACCCAAGGTCTTTTCCTAATTGAAAATGACATGTTCTCATGCAAGATTTTTTTTCTTTTTCTATTGAACTAGCACTTTCCAAAATATGTTTTCTTCTATTTGACAAAAAATTTCTCTGATTAACTCTCCCAACAGATAAGAAAGTACAACAGTAACTTGTCCAGGGCTTTCCAGGTCCAGTGCATACAGTATGCTTTAATTTTATGGATTGCTGTACGTTTAGTTATTGTTTTGCTTCTTAATTTAGATTTTGGTCAAAAACATCAGCAACCAATTGATAAGTTATTGCAAACACTGATAATGTGTGAAATTCAGTGGAAATTTCCATCTTTGACATTAAAAAAAAAAAAAAATAGAAGTTCAATTTTTTTAAAAAAATAAAGTGCTTCAGATTATAAAGGATAGAGATATAAATTCTAACATAAATAATGGGAATTACTCACAATTTAAAAATTAGATCAGAGAACTAGATTGAAATTTGACAAATAAGCCTTAAGCTTTAAGGAAGCACAGCAAATTGAAAGAATAGTTTACGTGCACCAGGCAATGGAACATCTGATATTCGAATGATCTTTCAAATAGTCTCCCTTTTCTGTTGTTGTTATTGAATTGTTGTTCGTTTGTTTTCTTTGTTTGTTTTGCTTCTAGGCTACTTCTTGAGTTTTTGGGTTAGAGGCAAGATCCGTACAGTGCCTCTTTTCACCCAGACTTTCAGTGGATAAATTTCATATTCACTAACATATCTCAGGAAAAAAAACAGTGGATTAGGAGAGAAGGAAAACCCAAGTAAACACAAGATGGAGTTAGATAATCCCCACAGATAAGCTAAAGCTTTTCAGATTCCTGAACAATAGAGTTTTGTAACAATTCTTCATTTGCATTGTATAAACTGCAATCTTTGCATTGTTGGCAGAAGCGTTTTGTATTCATGAACTATGTTAGGAATGTGAATAGTTTAGTACTGCTTAGAATTTCCTTTTTCACTCTAAATGCCAATAGAATAGAAAGACAAAGTAGTGATATTAGGCTAACATAACACACAAGCTCTTGTTTTGATTACTCGTCTGACTACTAGCCATTATGTTTGCCCACCCATCTACTTTCTGCCTGTTTTACTTTATATAGTTTTGTGGAGCAGCCAAAACAGCCAGATACTTTCCAAAGCAGTTCATAGTGCTGGTACTAGAAAAGGAAAAAACACAGCAGTTGTATTTGAGGGAGTGAGGGAGGTAAGTTACAGTTTCAATTTTCTTTCACTATGATTTTTAATTAGTAGAATAAAAGCTTGTATCTGTAACATGTTTGCATAATTACAAAAACCTTTTCCAGCTTCATATAGGGCCATGGCCAGATTTTTGAACTTACTCGCTGGCAGGTATAGAGTAGGTACTTAAATGTGTTATGATCATATTTGAAATTCTGCCTTTAATTTCTCCTTCAAAATCGTGATGCAATTGTTTGTAGAGTAAAAAGTCTAATCGCCTTTGTTAGGTTCTGTATTTTGAAAATTTTCCTGCTTGAGTGCCTGAAATTAGCCAACAAATGTCAGAAGTTATATAATTGAAGAATCTCTAGTATTTGGAGATGTCGAACAATCCCTGCTCTTCTCTACTTGCGTAAAAGCAATCACAGGAGCAAACACCTTACACAGGAAGGTGGGAGCCATTCAAGCATCTCCATCTGCTAACGAACACTGAATAAACCTGAATGTTACAGAAAGATAACAGTAAAGTATTTTTGTACAAGGTATGTATATTTCATTTCCTGTAAACAGAACTACTCAAGCAGATGGGAATAGCAAATTCTGATCTATTCATCAGCCACCAACTGGAGAAAACTCAGATGAACACATCCCAGATTTTAATTGTCAAGCTCAAGTAAGAAATTGTATTTATGTGAGGAACCTACTTATTGCTAATATATTAGTATTTAAAATTCTCTTTTGACAATCAGTTCTGTATCAGGTATATTTGTTTAAGATATTTATGTTTCCAAGAAGTACATTATTAAGACTGTCCACTGTTACTCCTTCTCACTTGAAATGCACATTCCACTGAAGAACATAAATCTGTTATAAGAATCTCTTGCGGAGATTCTGAATTCATTATTTTATTTAGTATTTGCTAAATATGGTTTGCCTCTGTCCTGTCCTGTTTGAAAATTGCTTTCCATTATCTACCTCAAACACATTTTGGCTACCTGCAAGCAATCCATTTACTCTTCTGAAATTCAGAGCACTGAAAATGTTAGGAGGTATGATTGAGTAATGCTCACATTTGACAGTTCAGCAGAGCAATGCGATTTTGGGTTACTTGGTGGTTACTTTCAACACAATACACTTAGAAACAACAGAAAAAAAGCAAGGAAGGAAGCGTGTCTAAGAGTGAATTCATTGTACATGTCAACTTTTCTGAGGCTCTAAGCACAAAAAGAGTGATTTTGAAATGGCAAAATAGACAATCTATATAGAGTCTGATGAATACTTATGTCTTGAAAAAAATCCTCCTCCTATAGCATGCAAGAAAGAGTATATTTAATGAACATAATAACTTGGAAAATTGTTTACAAATCTTTTGGTTCCATTATAAGAAATGATATGTCAAAGGTGATTGTTAGCTGTGAGGGCGAGAAGTGACAAAAGAGAGATGCTACAACAATGCTTTATGAAATGTTTTTCGTACATAGAATTCAAAATCTCTGCAGAATCTTATACATAAGATTAACCCAATCTTAGACATGAATTTCAAGAGCAGTAACTTGAACAAAGTCATGCATCAAGTTAAAGGCAGAGATAGGAATAGAAATGAAGTAATAGAACGAAAGTGAGAGAAAAGCTCTGTCTGGTAAAGAACAGGATATTTTTATTTTTTTGGTTTTTGTACTCTCATTGAGGTTTCTCTTTTATGCCTTTAGGTTTCTCATTCCCTGCTCTTGCCATTGACATTTAAGGCAAATAAATTTTTTTTTCAGTCGGCATTATTATGTAATTACAGTCTTCCAAGAATTTGAATTTAATGGCACCATTGGAAGATTGGTCTCTGAGACCGCAAAATTCAAGTTTTCAAGCTTGATTGTCATTTTATCTAGCAGCCTTGTTTCAGACTTACAGTGAACATTGTAGGTGTGATTAACTAACAGAAACCGAAAACTTGCCTTCCATAGCCCAGTCTTAAAATGACAGTGAATTATTTTTAGAATTTAGTAATAGATAGTATTTTCCTTAAGCTTTGATGGACGTGTTCTGACCCCATTGTCCATGCAGCTAATAAAGGTGTTAAAGTACCTTTACATCTGTCTCACATGTACATTATTCGTTTAATATTACAACAACTCCAGTACTTTATTTTTCCCCTAAAGAAAGTAAATTCCTGTTGAGATGTGGACTGAGAGACATACAGAAACTTTTGCTATTGTGTGACACTGAGTAATGAAACCAGTCTTCTGTGTTTGTATAAAGAGAACATTCAACTCAGGAAAATGTCAGTAAGATTATTTTCTTTTCTTCTCTTTTATTTTTACTTTTGTTTATTATTTTATTTTGCTCTTTTTTTACCATTGTTTACATCCAGTGTGAATTTTGGGAACTCCATTTTTATGTAACGATGAATAGTTTTGAAAAATGTGACAATTTTGCTTATTTTTTAAAAGCCAGAAATGAGGGGGGGAAACAGTAAATGCACTATAGGTAAACAATAAGAATGCCTCTCGTAGTCATAAATCTACTTTTTGCATATACAGAATGCTAACCTGCATGCACTTACATGCAGTGTAGCCTAGCTGCTCACAGAGAAAGTCACAAATACGTGGGATCTGAGTTAAGGCTTCATTCACACAACATCACCAAAACCAATCCAGCTACATAAGACTCAGATAGACTTACGAAAATGTAATTTATCCTTAGTGGTGTTGGAGACTGGACTGATTTTCAGTGGTTCTTTAGTCATCTTTTGTAATCTTATCATGATGATTAGAGACTACTTGAATTACTGAGAAAAGGTAGTGGAGAGAAGAAGTAGAAAAAAGGTATAATCAGTTTGGTTTTGTTATTTGGTTTTGTTACTGTCTCTTACAGAAAAAATGTGAAAAATATAACTGCGTTAAAAAAAAAGTCCATAGTATTTTCTTTAATGTAAAAATGAAAGAAAAATGAATCCTAAGTTCATCATTGTCAACTGGCAAATGTATTATCTGAACTGAAAGAAACAGTGGATTGAAAATTCCTCAGGAGTATGGAGTAAGAGCTCACATTTCTTAGCTGCATGTCTACTGTTGTGTATTCCATCTGCTCATGAGGAGGTTTTATGCTTTTTGGTTTTATCCATGAGTACTGTCCTATGATGTACAAGTTCATTAACATCAGTACCAAATAGCAGGTGCCCCACTTCTAGGATAAATCTCCTGATTATCTTAATAAGGAGCAACATTCTTCATCTCAAAATACTTTTAAGTACTTAATACAAAGTAGAGCAGTACTAGTGGAAAGAACTGAGGAAGAATGGCCTTAAAGCATCCTCGTGTCAGATTCATTCTTCTGAAAAGCCAGACATCTGCATACTAGCCTATTTTCCAAGAGAATATAAAGATCTTAGTAAAATGGAGCAATGTCAATAGAAGACTGAGCATATCCCTCCTTCAAACACTCTTTTAGATACTACCTGTTGGTTATGCTTAGTGAAGGGTCATCAGATGGAGACGGACAAAAAAATAACATTGCACAAACTTAAAAAACAAAAGCATCATACTTTAATTTGAAAAGAGTTTCAGAATGTTCAAGATTGCCTTTTTCAGGGAAAGGAAAGATGCAATGTGAAAAGTAAATCTGCTATAACTAATGGTTGTAAGAGGAGTTGTACTTTCAGAGTTCCTTTGCTGGTACACGCAAATGTGAGGACTAGACTCCTGGTCTCACTTCATATCTAACATCAGAAAAATAGGCACTTTTCTAAGTTAACTTGATTGACTTCTTTTAGATGTGTACACTGTTGTGACTTCAGCTGAGCTCTTCCATTGCCTGTCCCCTTTGATTACTCAGAGTTTAAACTGCTAGACTAAATGTTTGACAAGATTTACCCACGTAGGAAATGTACACTTCTGACTCCCATAACTTCTAACACATCTACAGCGCTTCATCCAAACTTCCTACCCATCTTTCCTTTTACAAGAGCCATTTCAAAGCTTACTGAAAGTCACGTCTCCCACCCACACACTCCAGAGACTTAGCCCATCCTTAAAAATGCCTACTACTTTGACCAGTTTCCTGTTGCTGACTGAAGATCATTGTGCCATTGTGTATTTAGTAATCCTACATATCTAGAGTTCGGTGTAACAAGAGTCATCACTGAATAAAAACTTGATTTGAAACAGATTAAGACATGTTTCTTGCAGTGAATTGTGTGCAAAGGGGGAATTATGCAAGGTGGACTGAGTAACCAAAAGACAAAATAACTAAAAGCTATAATTGCTGAATAGTCTTGGTGCCTTAAGAGTTGATCAAGGAAGTGAATAGACTGCCAATGGGAAAAATATCCTTCTAGTTTTGGCTTGATGACATCTAAAAGCAAAAAGATATGTGTGTTCAGTACTTAATTTAATTTTAAACTTGGCCACCACTATAATCCTTGTGAGAAGAATTGTATTAGTTTGAAAAGATTGTAGGCTTAAAATTATGTGAACACATGTTTCAGAGAAAAAATGGATTTAAAGTGGTGCGTAAGTGGGGGGTACACAAGTACCTGGTGGACAGTATATAGGAACTTCCTATTTATTTTTCGGTGTTTCAGAAATAATATAGTACATTTACTGTATGACCCTGAATCACTGGGATAAAAGGGAATGTGATTGCAATGCACTCAGAAACTGTCCATTACAGGTTGGTTAAAACTAATTCAAACAAAAAAAAACTCTTGTTAACATCAAACTTCCAACTGTCAGCAAGCTGATTAAGAAAAGGTCCTTCATTTTGCTCTGATATTTCAATCTATTTTACAGAGAGACAATCTCAGAAGTACTAATGCATTCATTACATGTTGAGACTCTCGTCAGTGCAAAAGGTTATATAGTGCTCTGTGTCAATTTGAATTCACAAATATGAGCAAGCAGTGCAAATCTATGTCGTACTTGTACAAATGCTACTATTCCATATTGTCACCTCAGATTGCCTTCATGCATCTTGCTGGTTATATCGAATGAAAATAAGATATACAGTAATGCTATTTCCTTTTGCACAGGGAAATGAGATTCCATGGAAGACAGCATATCCTAGTTTCAAAACTTTTCACTAGTTCTTCTTCATAAATGCCTCAGGTTTCCATTAACCATCAATTAAGATGAGAAAACCTGTTTTACTGCTGTCAGACAGTACGAATTCAGAATTATGTACTGTTGCTTTGAAATATCCTTCTATTGTTTCCTCTTCCTTTCTTTTCTGACATAGATTTTATGCCTTGTAGAAAGTTCTTTTTGTGTCTAACTTGATCTTCACTAAGTGCATCAGCATCGATGAATTTCTCAAATGATATTCAATGTAAAAGGAATTTCTTCCTAACTGTCTTAAAAATAAATTTGATAAACCACACTAAAAGCATTTAATGAGGTATTGTTAAAGTGCATGTATAAGTGTGCAAAGAGCATGGAATATGTGTATTATATGTGAAGTTGGAGGCTCCAGTAGAGCTTTCAAGAAAATATGTAGTGGAGTGTATGGCCAAGCTTGTGTACTCAGCCAGCAACAAACAGATCTCCCATGCACGGTTTCATTGTAGGCTGGTACCTTCTCCACTGCATTTGATTTAGACATCCAGTCACGTATGACACGTGCTTAAATGAGGCAGATGTGGGTGTGGAAATTATCTTACTTCCTATCTCAATGATATGTAGGAAACATACAGTATGTATTTGATCAGTGCTACAAATCCTTATTAACAGTGCAGCAATGATGCATGTTAGTCTCTTTGCATGTGTAATCACATATGTACAACATATGGACTCCGCCACAACCCTCCATGCACTGAATGTGTAGAATGAACTTGTTTATGAGGAATGGTGTTCAAGCTAAGACACCTCCTCTAAGAAGTGTTTATGAGTTGGTTTGCAGTTACTTACTGCATCGTAGAATATTAGATCATTGCACCTAAGAAATGCTTGATTAGATTCCAAAGTTTGAGGTAGAATTTGCAGCAAATTTGGGTGAGGATACTCAAAGAGACCAAAATGAGATTTAATTGAAAAGTACTGGCACAGCACAAATTATAGGCATTCTCCTCTTGATGTAACTCTTCTGGTGTATAATTATTTAAAATAAATGTGACAGTACTTACTGTTTAAGCATTTTCGAGATAGTCAAAGCTGCCCAGCCTTTGAGGGAGGGAAATGGCACACTGTGAGTTTAATATTGCTCAGATTTATATTGGTTTTCTCCTGGCCTCACAGTTAATAAGAGAACACTGCTGTGAAAAAGCAAGCAGTCAAAATAATAATAATAATAATAAAAAAGATATCTCTCCCTGCTGCAGCTGTATAGAGAGAACTTCACAGGATTTTGGGCACTGGCTCTTATCTTTCAGTGGGGAGGAGAAGGAGAAAGTAGAAAATAGCGAGCACAATTCCGTTCTGTTTCTCTTAGTTCCATGAAATATTTGATGCTTTGACTTTCCCTGCACTGATATGCATAGATAACTCCACAATCTAGTGTTCTCAATACAGGAATTATGATCCTCTAAATCAAAATGTGGTTCCTACTAAATGTATTATTCTATACCTTTCCTGTAAGTGGAGAGAAGCTTTGCAAAGCTATTACAGAAACTCTGATAGAAAACAGTTATTTTATCATATTCTTACCAAACTACCCACGGTGCCTTAATATCCCCTGTGGTTAAGATCATTGTCCTTTCTTCCAGAGTTTCAAAAATCCATTAGGTTTTATCATTAAATATTGAAAAAGAAGAATTTGCTGTTATAATTGTACCCTGAATTGAATCACATACGAAGATAACACTGAATATTAAAATGAGAGAGTCATGGAAAAACGGATTAACAAAAGGGGCAAATTTATTCTTTTTTATATCTTTCTTTACTGAAAACTTCTACCATGCAGTATTTTTAGAACTGGGACTAATACTTTTGTTATGGTTTCAGCAAGATTAATTATCTTTGTAGAGGCTTGTATGATGCTGCGTTTTGGGGTTTTTGATGAAAATAGTGGTGATAGCACGTAATGCTTTTAATTGTTGCTGAGTATAAGACTTTTCAGCTTCTGATGATGCCCTCATTGAGGAGCTGGGGGTGCACAAGGAGCAGCCAGGGGACTGAACCAGAACAGCAGACCTAAATTAGCCAAAGGGATGTTCCATACCACATGGCATGATGCTATAAAAGCTGGAGAAAAGAAGGAGGAAGGGGGGATGTTCCAATTGATGGTGTTTGTTCTCTCAAGAAACTATTACACAGGATGAACAGCTGCCTGCTGATGGGGAGTGCTGCAAGAATTTCTTACTTTGCTTTGCTTGCACAAACAGCTTTTGCTCTACTTAGTAAACTGTTTGCAACATGTTAGACTAAAAGAGCCCTCAATTTACAGCTTCTTTATTTTGTCAAGTTATCTATGTCACCGTGCTTAACACATACAGGTTATGTTTTGTGGTGGCCAGTGACCTCCGTGTTCTCTTATACACTGAATTATTCACTGTCAGTTTGGGATCTTTTACAGCTACTGGCCTATTATATTTGATAAAGAAATTACGATTTCAATCTTCAGGTGTAAAAGGAGAACTCTACCACATTATACTATCCTGAAAGAAGAGAGAGAAGCCAGGCTCTGTCATCAAGATGTAGCACATCATTCAAAGTTACACAATGAAAAAAAATGGAAGAATAGAAGATCACCTAAGTGAGCAAAAGTTTGAGCTGTATGCAGAATATATTGATCTCATCATAGGTATAGCATGTCACAGCCGATCAGAAGAGTAATTAAGAGGAAAACATAAAGATGCGCTCTTTCCCTCTGACCCATGGTATGAAACAAGGCACTAAAACTCTTCAGAAACCTCAGAAAACATAATACCACAAAGTACCTCATTTTGCTCACATAAAAACCTGAAAAGAATCTGAATGGCAAATCCCTGGTGGATTATATGCCTTTAGAAAATGTGAAGTATGTATTTGCTGAGCAAGCAAGTCCTTATTCCTTGCTAAGCCAGTTGGGTCTGGACAGTGGACAGAAGAAGCATCAGCAATCTGTGTGATTTCTGAAAGTCTCCCACAGAATCATAGAGTAATAGAATATCTCAAATTGGAAGGGACCCATAAGGATCATTGAGTCCAGTTCTTTCCTTTAAAGAAACAGTTTGATATTAAGTCAAGAAAAGACATACAGTCTACACAGGGAGAAGTGGGAGAGACTTGGAATTAGAATTGCCCACATTAGAAGTGGGCAAACATCACTGATTTGTGTTTACCCTCAATTACACCACTGCTGAGGAGATGAACAGGATATTTATGAGAATGCCTACCCAGACCATTACTGCTGTGCATGAAGCATGTGACAGCCCATAATGGAGATGTGAGGTGAATGCAAAAAGATGCTCTGTAACGAAATAGAGATTGGTTGCCATTAAGGCTCTGCCAGCACCAGTCTTGAAAATATTAAGAGAAATAATGAAATATAATTAAAATATAATTTTCTTCTAATGAAGCAAAATTAAATGCTAAGCTGATGCCGCTGTGCAGGAAAACAAAGTGTAGGAGTATCAGCTTCAGAATGTTTCAGTGCTTAAGGGACAAACAGAGCCACTCATTAAATTCAGCCATGCTGTTCACCTCCAGAGCTACAGGAAGGATGCAGAGGTGAGAAGACGAACTCCCTCTGGTGAGGAGAGGATGCAAAGTGCAGAGCACTACAGCTCCATTTCTGCCACATTTTTGCTACTGACCCTTCCCTGTAATTTGAAGCAAACCTTCCATTCCCCTCACAGAATCACAGAAT
>JAOWBP010002392.1:57346607-57357219 GCA_028571105.1 Tragopan temminckii
GCATCCCTTCCTTCCACCGTGTCAACCGCACCACTCAGCTTGGTGTCGTCAGCAAACTTGCTGAGGGTGCACTTGATTCTGTCATCGATGTCATTGATAAAGATGTTAAAGGGCATTGGTCCCAAGACAGACCCCTGGGAGACACCGCTCGTTACCAGCCTCCATCTGGACAGAGAACCATTAATCACCACACTTTGTCTGCTGCCTTTCAACCAATTTCTTATCCGATGGGTGGTCTACCCATCAAATCCACATCCCTCCAATTTGGAGATAAGGATGTGGTGGGGGGCCATGTCAAAGGCCTTGCTCAAGTCCAGGTAAATGACATCGGTCGATCGGCTCCCCTCTCCATAGTGTATCTGTCTAGAATATACAGATGGCTGGATTGAACCACCAGAGTTTGTGTAGCTTTGGGGCTTTCTGGGTGCACAAAAAGGTCAAATATCATTTTTGTGAAGACGTGAAGAATGTGACACACTTTAAGAGTGAGCAGCAAAAAGCTGAATGGTCATGGTGGGTCACTTATGCCCTCTCTCTGTGAAGAGCTATGCTGCTCCAGTTTTTTATCCTACTTATTTGAATTGCTACTCAGGATATGAAGACAGTGACAATTAATTTTTTAACAGTGATATCTGGAATGTGGGCAGTCCTTAGAGCATAGCAATATAACAGGCTTTATCTTTAACAAATATTTCCCTTTTTATTTTTTGTAGCTGTAGTTGTTTTGTCTTTCAAGTTTCTGATGAATCCCAGAGGTTCTGATAGACTGCCTTTCTTTGTTATAAAACAAGATTTCAATGAAAAGATTATGAGCTTAGGAAGAATTAAGTCCAAAATGAGCACAAAAACATAGCCATTTCTCTGTCCATCCCTCCAGCACATCCAAAAACTATGCAGAATTACTCCCTGTGTCCTTTGCAGCTCACAGCTGTTGGTGCTATGAGAATTCCAGCCTAAACATTTTTAAGTTCCGAAAGGAGTCATGGAAGGAAGATTAATTTTAAAAGCCAAACTAATAACACATACCATTGTTCCCATAAAAGATATCTCGGATTTTCAGGCAAAAGCTATTCAGTATCATTTCGCAGGCTGAACTCATGTGATACATACTGTAATACAGGGTTACCTTTAAGGCATTATATTCCTCTTCAAGGAAGAGTTTTCTAGCTTCCAAACTCAGTGGAATAAGGACATAATTTCAGTGGTAAATGGGAACGTACTTCCAATTTCTTGTTATATTTACCAGGACACAAGTATACACACATGTATATACAATATATAATTATGGCAAGCTTCAGTGTTCTGTGTTTAGAATGCTGCTAGTCTGCAGAGTTCCAGTGTTGGGCAGGTCCTCTGATGTCAAATCCACCTGTTTTTGTTGAAATGTTTAACATAGCAAGCCAGCAAATCACTTGTACAGCATTTAAAAATAAACCATACTTTTAGTTTTGATTGCCTTAATTTAAATCAAACATTAGCTAGGCTTAATTTCAACCTCAGTCTTAAATTGCTAACGTAGATTATTATAGCTCAGTTTTTAAACTAGTTTCCTAATTTTCTTGGAAACGCATATAATACACAGTTTTAAAAATTATTTTCTCTTTTTTTCCTCTCTCTTTTTTATTATTTGCTTGAAACATTCAGTATTGGAATATACATCTTTAATAATAAAAGATAAATTTTGAGATGTTTTTAATATTCTCAGTGTGAAAACTCTATCATAGTTCAAACATGGACATACTTAAGATATCACAGATTCAATCTATGGAGCAATCTTTATTTTCTATACCAGAGCTCTTCTGGAAGGAGGTAGCATTATTTATTGAACTCTTTATTTATTCATTGCTGTCTAAATGTAGGATTTGGAGCCCTTGCTTAAGTTCCTATTGATGAAGGTTTATCCTTTATATGTGTAAAACTTCCCTATATCATCCATAAATCATTAAGATCCTTCTGCCACAATTGAGACATCATATAAATGTATTTTATATCCAAGTTTGTCCCTAAAAGAAAAGAATTCAACAGAGAAAAAGACAGAATAGAGTATTTTTGCATCCTAAAATTGATGATGAGACAGATTTTGTGAACCATTCTATGCAAATACTTAGTTTTCACTATTGACTATCAAGAGAGCTCACAGTGACCCGATCAGATTTAGCTCTTTCACATTTCCAAAATCAGGTGACGTGAATTGCACATGAAGTGACTAACATGGAACAGCAATTTTTGGATTGACAAAATTCCAAAAATAAAAGTTTTGAGTATAAATTCAGGTTTAACAATTTTCCTGCTAACTTATTACAACAAATTTGGAATAAAATCACGACTTCTGACAACAATAAACTTACTTATATACAGGAATTCACATTTATGATAAGGACCAGTACATCTTATGTAAAACCTGGCTTCAGTAGCATTGAAAACTTGGAGTTTAAAAGAAATGTTGAGTGTGATTCTTTAAGGGCAACATTTTCTTCTAGAAAAGAAGAAGGAGGAATTATGTTTGCCCTGAAGTAAAAGATTAGGCAATGTTAGCTCAGGGGTCAAGATTTAGCTTTCAATATTTACTTGAAATTCTTTCCTCATGTAAGTCTGACACACTTTGAGGAAGACACCAGATCAGCAGTGACATTTAACAGAATGTTTAATGTAATGAATTAGTTATTCTAAACCATCTTAATCTAAGTAATATCTCAAATTTTAAAATTAACTTCACATTTGTTAAAGCTACAAGCGCAAACAATCAGTCATTTTTAAATCACTCCATCTGAGAAGTTTGAAGGCTTGCTTGTGCCACACATCTAACTTAAATTTCCAGCCTTTACTTGAGCAAGAAAACCACAGTTCCCTTAATTTTTCCACTTCGATTTTCAATGCCAGAAAACAGAACTTCTTTAGCAAACAACTCCATGCTTCTTTCTATATTAATCTTTGTACTTGGAAAAACATCCTACAACATTGTGTTTATCAAGTCTACTCCATGGTGGCAAAATTTATCATAAAGTCTCACTTTTCTTGTGAAGCATAAGGGGAAGGATGGGGAGTGAATGTAAAATGATGGGTTATGTTCATACAGACATATCATTCTCAGCAAGCAAATGCTGATCTTCTCCTTCTACCTCCTGAAATTGTGTAAGGCACTCCACAAGCAAACTCATGTATTTGTCTTTAGCTGGAATTCAAGCTAAATTTAATATGACACTGTAAATTTCTAAAGACAGACAAGAGTAAGGGAATGAAAAAAAAGGTGGGTGAAGATGTCAGTAATAATTCAGAGACATGATCAAGGAGTTAAGAGGTGCAAGATGTAGTCTGTCTGCATAGCTGAACTTGTGTACTGATTGTACACTGAAGGAATAGCATTAAGTAGATGTTAAATAAGATTGATATGACATTGGTCCCTGTTGAGAACTTCCACTCTGAATTACTGCATGTCATTGAAGCATACCCAAAAGCTTTGATTAGAGATCAGTAAAGCAACCTTTGGTGCTAGTCAGAGTGACAGCAGCTCTGATATTTTCATCAGAACTCTTACATGACACATAGTCTCAAATGCAACTCCTGGATCAATAAGAATCTGCACTAGTCTTCAGTTTTGATTGAAAGCCATTCTCAGTGTGAATTGTTACTGTGAAACCTTTTCACTGGTATTGGGGTGGAGAAATGAGCTTGGTGAAGTATAAATGAGCAGTTTGTTAGAAAATATATTTGATGCATTACTAGTCATTCAGAAAGCTCATTCTCTGAAGACAGGTGAATGTCTAATTGCGACAAATCAGCTTCCTGCTTTTCTTTGGGTAGAGATTATTTTAATGTTTTATCACAACTTTGGCACAAACATTTTCCTGGGAACAAAAACAGTACTTCCTGGGAAAATCTCTTCTAATGCTTACTTAAATACTATTCCTTCTACATACAATCAGTACACAAATAATTCCCCTTCCCAGCAATTGTACCTGAATTTACAACTTCATCATCCAAATCAACACAGAAAGCATAACTAGGCACTGGTTTTGCACAAGCCTGTTTAAAAGCATCCTCCCAGTATGGCAAGGAATTGCCCACTCGAGTTCATTCATACAATCATAGAATCACCAAGGTTGGAAAATGCCCACAGGATCATCCAATCCAACATCCACCGATCAACAATAGTTCTCATTAAATAAGTTTATCAACTGCTGCAAATTCAGACCAGCCAATGCAGAGGAAAAGGAGGCACAGAGACTTGAAACGAATTGCTGAAAATCAAAATCGCAGACTGTCTTGATGAAGAAATGTACCTATAACAAAGCTTAAGCTGGAAATTAAGGTTCAACCTTAGTACCATAGCAGCTGTCACTGCTTCATTCTTTTACGATTCACTGCTGTGCTGTTGCTGAGAGGAAACTACCCAAAACAGGATTTTTCAAAGAAAAAACTAGTACTTAAAAGAAGCTCTAGAGCAATTGAGTGTCCTTTCAAACAAACATATTCAACTCCTTGCTTCTTCTACACACAGGGAGACAAAACTATAATAAATTTTAAGGAAATGTATTTGTGTCTATTCTGATTTGTAATTGCAAAGATTAACAAGCACAAGGGCCAACAATGTGTTGCTTTTTTGCAGGATATTTTTTTCCTCCTTTCTACTCTGTACTGAACCATAAATACTGTTCTAAGATGCATTATTTTGTTGGCAGTATAGTTTGCCACTGTTATTACAGAATCATAATATTTTGAAATTGCAAAGATCTATTAGATCAGCAAGTCCATTTTCACTCCGTGGAAGAGATATGGCTTCCCAAGGGGAATGTTTAATATTAAAGTAAGTCTACCTATTGACTGCACCAAACACTACTCCTTGCCAATATCGACGTGTGTTATAGTTTGCTTTACCTCACCAAGTTCGTGCTGCATCAAAACCTGAATACGTTTTATCATGGGCTGTGGGTGTTTAAATTTCTGTCCTACAGTCTACAAGCAGCAGAGTCAAAAAATGAAACCAGATCGTAATACCTCTGCCGGGGGTAAATTATGAACAGACTGCAGAAGCAACCAGCTTCTGGACTCTGCATTTTTTGGGGGGAGGGTCTGTTGGGTTAGATTCTTTGCCAATTTCTTGGTACGTATGCAAACTGTGATGGTATTGGGCAGGTAGAACATAGTCATTCAGCACACATCCTGCAAGGCTAGCAACCCTCCACATACATAGATTTACCACCCACATGCAGGCAGACTTCTCCCGCAATTTCTGTTCCTGACAAGATGAATTGTTCACACTTACTCAGCCTAGAGCTTCAAATAAGAATCAGTGCAACTTGTGGATTTTGCAGAATATGTCTCTTCAATACAAACTTCTACCAGTCTGGAGATAAAACTTGGTGTGGAAACTGCACTGATTGCACTTGAGAGCCAGCAGAAGCTGGACAACCCATCTCGGGCTTTTTGGTTAGAAAAAATTCTGAAAAATGGAATATGTGACTTTAAATGTCTAGCCTAGAGCCTCATATCTGGGCAAAATTAAGAGAAAACGGAGTATGGAAAGTACAATCCAATGACCATGTATAACTTGGCCCAGGAACAAGAGCTATTTTCAATACACATTTGCTTTTGCTGTTAAAATGGCCCTCAGGGACTTAATTTTCAAAACACAGATACACATTAATTACCAAACAGGGAGTAAAAATGGTTGTTCTGCAATACCCTCCGTTCTGCACGATAAATGAGCTAAGTCAGAAATGGCTCTGAAGTTCATTCAAAAGGGGATCATAAAGAAAACTAACAACAGCAGTCAATTCCAGGTTTCCAGATTTATTCATTTACTTATTTACTGTCAGAATGGAAAAATTTGCTTTAAATGTGATCATATACGCAAAGCCAGAGAAAGGAAATATGATGCATATTTTCATTTTCACTATGCTAGAATTGGTTGCCAAAACCAACTGCTGGTACTGCTAATGGACAAATAAGCTCCCTTTTAGCAGAACTACTAATCTCCAAAGGTGGGTGATACAGTATGTTCAAAACTGAACTGAGATTAAAGGTGACATACTGGAAAGATCTCACTTGATCTGTGAATAAGAGGATAAGGCCAGCAATCTGTCTAGTAGCGCTGCTTAACAATTGTTAGTGATCTGTCAGTACAAAGCAATGACGATATTATTATTTTTCATTTTGGCATCTAGATAAGGCAGCTTACAATGAATTCTAGATCTTGCTGTCTTCATTAGTGGATCAGCTCTCCCATTCATCCCTTCAAGCAAGTTAGACTCCTTCATCACGTCTGTGCACACTGATGGCTCTTTGAAGATAATTTGTCACTTTGCAGTATTCTCTGCTTAAATTATCATAACTTGTAGGTGCTTCCTTAAATCTCATGCTTTTTTGTCACTATCGGTAGTCTGCTGTGATGTTTTCTTATCATTCTAACATGAAGAAATGCTAGGAAATATTATCAGTTCTTTCTGCAGGGAAGGGAAATGATAACTGTCAGTCTGCCCTATAGTCTAGAGAGCTCTTCCACACCCCAGAAACAAAGCATTTGCTGGCAATTTGACAAGCCTTTTTCTTACAGTGAAAAGGAAAAAAAAAAATCAAAAAGATCAATAGGAAGTGTAAACTGCATGAATTTTACTGAATCGGAATGACTTTCTTATGTCAATCAATCCACTGCTTGCAGAGACTGGTTACAGATTCATATGAGGTTTGAATGCAAGCTTTGGGCAGTGTTGTGCTGTTAGGGGGGAGGAGACTTTGGAAGTTGGAGTGGCAGAAGAGGGTTTAATGAAAGCTAATTTTGCATCATTTCATACAATGAAGAAGCCGTTAGGCAACAGATCTCCACTGCTTCGAGGTAGCAAGAACACAACTACTTCTCACATTTCTGTTTTCAGAAGACGTAGAGGACAGTCCCATTGACCATTTTCTTTTACATCACTTTTCAAGACCATTGAGACTATGAGATTCATAACCTAGATTTCTAAGACCGTGGGCATTTAAGTAATATATTATTCATTATGAACATTATGTAAATTAAACACTTTTTCAACTAATAGGAAATTCAGTGGAAAATTGAGTTTTAAGAGGATTCGAAACATCCACAAATACAGTTAGAAACAGACTACAGATATAGCAGGAAAAGGAAAGGTTACATGGATACAGGATAAAATAAATTTTTATTACATAAGAGCTGTACAGAAATGTATCTAAGAACATGAACACATCAACGTAAGTCATACTAGGTCAAACACATTGTCATATACTGAGCTGAAAATGCATTTTCCCTCTCTGAAAAACAAATAAATAAATATCTATATGCTTTTTCCACATTCCTTTTTTACTTCTATGTTTGCTTTATTCAACATTTTACCTGAGCACCCTATGCTGCTTTCAGATATGATTGTTATCACGATAGCTATTCACTGAAAGATAAAGCCTCTGTAGTTATTATTTAAACAGCACACACTGACTAAAGATCTTAGTCTGAATAACATAGGGAGAAATGATACAATAAACAAGAAGTATCCTATACATAAATGATGTTCTGCATCCTTGTACTTTCACCGAATTCCTGATTACCTCATTCTTTATTCTTATGTTAGGCACAAGATCTCATTTTGTAGAAATACTTTACAAGAATACCTAATATTACTCGCTGCTCCATTGACCACTGCAAACTCAGGAACAGTCCTTTTACTAGAGCAGGAACTCAGCATCGTCACTGTTTTTAACAATATACCATTTATTGCCAACAAACAGTCTGCAGAAATATTCTCCTTAAAGAACAAACAAAGCAAGACAAAACATTAGTAGAGGTTAAAGGAAATATTCAGCTAACTGACTAATGGAAGGAAAAATCAATTACATGGACATCTCTTCAAAATGCGGTCCCTTTTTTTTTTTCTTTTCTTTTCTTTTTTTTCCCCCTTGAGGATGTTTTATCCAATGTAACACTGCTATTAAATCTCCTAAGCTCAGCTGAAAATAGTATTGATTTGGATATTGTAAATTCTTCAGCACTAAAACCATTGAACCATTTTTCTCTTTATATTCAAGAAACTTAGTTGCTATTAGGGCTTCTGGAGTGTACTTTTAGATAAATACATTGTACCACTCTAAGACAATAGGGAATTTAAACAATGTATTCTGAGGATGGCAGGAAATAACAGTAAATCACAGGAACATCGTAGGGTCATAGAATCATAGAACGGCTTAGCTTAGAAGGTACCATGGAGATTATCCAGTTCCAAAGGCCACAGTGGGTCTTCCCGGAGCCTTCTGCAGGCTGAAAAAGCCCAATTCCCTCAACCTTTCTTCACAGTAGAGATACTCCAACCCTCCAATCATCTTTGTGACCCTCCGCTGGATCCACTCCAAACTTGTGATGCTTTCATAGGAAAGGGGAGGTGCAAAATGGGAATAATAAGCTCAGAAGAGATGTAGGAGAACTGTAATGAGGATCTTTTCTTTCTCTCATGGCTTTATAGCGCTGCATAGCAACTCAACTTCTAAACCCTATTCTTGTGAACTCAAAAACAAAACAAAAAAATGTAAAATCATGTAGAGTCAACAAGATGCTCTTTTTGAGGGGTCGGTTTTACTTGTGGTGGTTCTCAGCAGACTTGCTTCCTTATTTTCTTTCCTTTCTTATATTTTGTCTGTTGAATTCCTCAAATTACTTAAAGCCAGACTTTTCTTGTATTTTATTTGACTTTTCTTTCAGCTTTTTGGTGTTGGAAAAATGTTGACACATCAAAATGGAACATGCTATTTTTTTCTTAAACATTTAGATTTGCAGTTAATTAAATCACCACGTTTAATATTTATGCATATATTTGGTATTATGTGTTATCAAAGCAGAATAATGTATTCTTTTTTTTTTTTTTTTTTTTTTTTTTTTTTTTAAGCATTTTAAAAATTATGGAATACTAAACTTCAAGAAAAAAAAAAATTATTGGAGCTATTTAGGAAAAATAAGCAAACAAAAAATCACCTGATTAGTAATCTAGAAAACAAAGAAAAGAGGAAAGACTGAAGGAACTAAATTTATTGAGGTAACTATCTTCAGATCTGTAAAAAAGTTGTTGAAAAGCAAAACAGAATATACTGCTTTCTGGTTTCCTTTTTAATGGGTACTCCATTATATGCACCACAAAAGGTATATCATTTACAGAAAAGTAAGAGATTCAGGTTAGGCAGGAGGGAAAATATTAGAAAGACTAATGAAGTATTGAAATAGATTACCTGTGAATTCTCATTTGCAGATAGCTTTAAAAATTTGATCAGAAGAAGAGAATGTAAGAAATTACAGAAGATACTACAACTGTATTAGTACTAAGGAACTAACGTGACTTGTAGAACTCTTTTTGTTCAATTTTCTGATTTTTGTAATTGCTCCTTATTACAATGCATATGTAACAGTGACCATTTATCACAAGCTTTTGTAATTCTTTTGTTTCCATTTGAATTATCAGAATTTCCTCTATAATGGGGGCTTCAATTTTGAACTACTAGTGGTACCATTAGGGATCTAAAGACAGAAGAAAGGGTCAAATGGTTGTATACGACTATACAAATGCTGGGTTCCTGAAGAGATTTTCTTGCCAGCTAAAAATCACTGCAACTCTTGCTACTCGTTAATAATATGGAGAATATTTATCCTGCAAAAAGATGGTTAAAAGGTCATGCAATAATACTGCTGGAAATAATGATTTTAAGTATTTATAAATACATCACATTCTATCTCAAAAGAAGTCTCTCCAACAGTGAAAATTAACAAATGTTTTGATTTAATTCCAAAATGTGTTGGTTTCCTTTGATCACTGTATCTTCTTCACAAAGAATGACCAAGGGAATGAAAAAGGCAAGTGGAGGATGTTCAGAAACAGTTAATGTAAATTGTTCTCATGAGCCCAGATATTTTTGTATGTAACAAAGTTAACGTTGATCATTCCACAGAACAGACATTCCAAATTTGATTTGTATCCAAAGCAATGGTATCTGTCTCAGTTTACTCTGCTGAACACTGGTCCAGACACAGCGTTACAGATCAGTCACAGTCACTTATCAGTCTCAATATTTCAACTTCCTCTCAGTCGTATTGGTTCCTGGGACCTAATACTTCAGAAGAATTTCAAGAGCTACTAGGAGCTGAACAAACATACAATTAATGCTACAGATAACTTTCTTAATATTGTGTCATACTGTTATCAGAGTAGGCAGAAAGTGGCAAGGAGATAACTATATTACTCCTATAGCCAACAGTGGAATTTGACCTCAATAATGGCCAAAACAGGGAGAAAGGTGCACAAAAATAACAAAGTAGGTTGCACACATAGACCTTAAATTATTAATATATAGTTTATTTATGTGTGCGTGTGATCAGAGAAGTCTTGTCTTTCAAAATTTGCTGAGCAGAATTACTGTAGAAGAAATTTACCCCCATCAAGGAGGAGACTCCAATGATACTGAAGTTATCCAGAACAGATTGACTCCTACAAACATGGAGAAATGCACATGTTACACTGTAGATGTTTTAAAAGCACACAGGATAATTTTCACAGAATCACAGAATCACAGAATCATAGGGGTTGGAAGGGACCTCCAGAGATCATCGAGTCCAACCCCCCTGCCA
>JAOWBP010002392.1:57367063-57377397 GCA_028571105.1 Tragopan temminckii
CAGGCTGGATGTGGCTCTGGGCAGCCTGGTCTGGTGGTTGGTGACCCTGCACATAGCAGGGGGCTGAAACTAGATGATCACTGTGGTCCTTTTCAACCCAGGCCATTCTATGATTCTATGATTCTATGGTAAGGATGATGCAGCACTGGAACAGGTTGCCCAGAGAGGCTGTGGAGTCTCCTTCTGTGGAGATATTCAAAATCAGTCTGTACTTCTACCCGTGCGACTTATTGTAGGGATCCTGCTTTAGCAGAGGGGTTGGACTAAATTATCTTCCAACCCTGTGATTCTGTGATTCTGTGTGAGACATTAACCCTTATTTGGAGGCTAAATATGATTTACTACCCAGCAATTTCAATTGTTCTTCTTTTTCCATAAGAAATCTCAGTAAAACTTTCAACAGAGTACAAAAAAAGTAGAAAATAATTTCTTTTTGTGCTGATTCACTAGAGTCAAGATATTTGAGAGGAAGCACAAAACAGAGTAACTTTTTGCAGGCCCAACAGCCTGCAAAAGCCTACAAGCAATATGCAGAAGTGGTATGTGAAAAGGGCTAACAGACAGTAGTATAATCAACTTTCATACTCCTTTTTTGAGTCCTTCAGGTAGGCAAGCCCTGTTAATCTCTAGCTAATCTCCTTCCTGATTTATTTCAGCTCAATCCTTTTTTTTCTCACTAAAAGCAACCTCTTCAACTACTGAATCAAATCCTTTTGCAGTCCTACTGTTCTCGGTAGGAGGTAGCCATTCATTATAATGACATTTAGATAAAAGAGTACATATTTTAGTTTACAGTAGAGTCTTTTTAGATGGTTTTAAAATACATTTACAACAGAGTAAAGTAGAGTTAAATAGCAAAGGATTTCCTCTGCACTTTTCAATATGCAAAGAAAGACGGACATGTTTGGAAGCAGCAGATGCTTCATTGTCTGCATGAGAATTCACTGAAGGGGACCTGAGAGAATTAGGAACATTATCTGTTAATGATTAGTCTTATGTATTCTTTATATTTTAGTACAAAGTCTTTTTGTTTGTTCAGGGAAACACAATACACAAGTAAACTTCAAAATATTTATAAACAGGAGGGCAAAAGTTTAGGAACAGACTGTCAGCTTATGTAAATCCAACTCCTTGTCTCTGATACTTCCTACAAATTCTAGACAAGACTTTTGAAGTTCTGTTAGGGTCTCTAGCACTGACATCTCCATGTGATTATTTATATCCATCATCTATATTGAAATTAGTCTTCAAAAGACAAAATGTTTTTTTTCTGCATTTTCTTTTTCCTCCTGAGGGTTTTTATGTTATGAATTTTTTTTTCAATTTTTTTTTTTTTTTGTGAGGCATAACTATCTATTGTTAAAAATATTATCAATTTATAGATAACATATTTTAACTGGAAACTAGAAATTTTTATCCTCAGCTGCAAAACTTCAAAGTGTTTCATTTTATGATGAAAAAGGGGAAAAGGACTTATTCAGAGAAAGAAACCAAAAAAACAAAACATAACCATATTCTTACCTCTGTTAATAGCAGCTGTTATTCTTATCTGAATAGAATTTCTCAGAATTTCTCAGTAAAGTGAAAAGGATTTTTATTCTTTAGAAATTTCAAGAGACAAATGGTTCTTCACATTTCGCCCATGCAAAGCAGAACAAACATGCCTACTTGGAAATGCAACACTGTCTGCAGCAACTAGGTGCAAAACTATTTTGAAACTGCTCATTTCTTTTTCTGGCTTAGCAAAGCCTCTGATCATTCTGTAACTATAGCAACATAACCACAAGCTGCTCACTTTTAGACACTTTGTGCATTGTCTTTTTTTTTTGTCCAGAATATAAAAAGATAATGAGATACAGGCATTTTGCTTTGTTTGCCTTGTTAAGCTATATTTAAATAATAAGTAATAAACAGAACAAATTAAAAACCCTCCTATCTCTAAATGCTTTTAATGTTAATTATATTTACATATAGACTTAGGGGAGGTGATTCATTTTCCTGAATGTAAGCACATAGAGACATTCAAGATGTCCTAAAGGCTCCCACCTGGTATCCAGATGCCACAGCAGAGGAGTATATGTCTGGAAGTCTGTACATGTCTTAGAACTAGACACTTATGTTTAGGTGACTGAATTGCATCAAAAACTAAGTAAGTATTTTTCAAATTATCCTAGACTCCTGTCGTATGCTAACAAAACAAATGAATATTTGTTTAATCTTAAGCATTCAGTCCAGGTAATGGCAAGATACACCCTCCTGCAACTGAGCATGACAACATCACATCTCATAAAATCCAATAGGTTGCCTTTTACTCAAAAATTTTCATCTAACGGAGTCTTCTTAAAATACTACAAAGCATAAATTTTGGAGAAGAATGTAAAGATTTGCCTGCCCGCTAGAGGCTTAGTTCAGCTTTCCATATAGAGGCTTCTAATGCTTTTTAAGAAGGTGCTTTTTTCCATGCCAGAGTGCTGCAGATGTCCTTCAGGTCCTGTGTTATCTTTGCCAGTCTGTGAGGATGTCTCATTGTAGAGCAATTATCAGTTCTGCAGGAACTACTCAGGTCACACATATTCATGTTCCTTTAAACTATGTCATAAAGATCTAATCAGGAGTCAGGAGACTACATCTATATATACAGGAAACAACACCTATAAATAAGCATATGTCTCTCAAGCTTATTTGATTCAGTATTTAAAACCTAAGACTATTTGAGGCATCTTAAGGTACCTGATACATCAACATAGGAATGGCAAATAAAACTAGATCTGTGAAAGATTGTGGTTCTCTACAGTAGCAGCTGAAAGAAAAGTGGAATACACTAGGACATTTCAAAAGGTGTAAGGAATTCAGAAGTTGAGTTAAACTGTGAAGATATGTGTGGGCAGCTACAATCTTAAGAGCATTTATTCATTGTTTTAAACATGTCAAAGATACGTAAATAAATGGGCAAAAGCACAGAGCCTATGAAAAATATCTACTCTTAATACTACAGTTTAAAAAAAAAACAAAACACAAAGTAAAACACTAATAGTAAGCATCTTGTTTTGCTCGCAAGAGGAAAGGTATATTAAAGGAGTGATAAGTCACATGCTCTGATGTTAAAAGTCTCAAATCCATAGACAGGCTCAATAAAAGCCATGTGTCCTCTCAACTAGACAGATGTAAGCTCTGATCATTATCTGAGCATTCAAGATCCAAAGAGTAAAACAGCACATATACAGCATGGCCATTCACGATTCATTTCTTGACTTTCTTTGTAGTCACTAGAAAGAAGCAGAAAAGCTTAGGGAGCAACTTGCCACTGGTCTAGATTTGTTGGAATATGTTGAATCACAGATGAGAAAGGTTTATATCTCTGCATAACTGAGGCCAGAGTGATTTGACTACAGCACATTCATACTCTGAATGAGATGGATCTCTGAGAATGAAAGAAAACATTTTGCAGCATGTTTTCGTACTGACTGCCAAAAGACTTAAAGAATAATAATTATCTGCAATTAAATGAATTGTAAAATGGTACATTAGGACTCTTTCTACTTCTTTGTAAAAGAAATGTTCAAATTCAACACAATATATATTTTGTTTTTTTGCAATCATTCTGATAAAGAGAAAAGCTTTTCCCCAACTTTTCAGTTTTTGAATCAGTTTCTCCAGGTGAAATGCAAGAAAATATGAAAAACTGCCCTCCATTTTTTTTTTACTTCCAAAATTGTTCTGATACAACAGATACGAAGAAACAAAAACTTTTTTTCATCTTCTACTTCTTAAATTACAATAAATTACATCACATTATCTGCATATTACCCTCATTATCCTTATTTCCTGTTGGAGAGCATGAAAATAGCTTTATTTATTGTTTATACAGAGGAAATTAAGGAAATACATATTTGCAAAAGTAGGTTATAGCCATGTAAGTTTCCCTCTCAGTGAAAGTTTCAGTAAGTCTTTTTGTTGGTCTTTCCAGTGTTAGTTAAAGAAATTACTAGTATCCAAATCAAGAGAGGGAGAGATTTGCTTTATCTTCCAGATCACCTGAAGTCAAAGAAAGAACTAAGTGATTTAAGCGACTTTCCAATGTATGTAAACCAGTAAACAGTGAGTTATTGTGGGAAATGAGCATAATCAGTGGCTGACCATGGTAGTGCTGGAACAGGCTGCCCTGAGAGGTTGTGGAGTCTTCTTCTATGGAGATATTCAAGACCTGTCTGGATGCCTGGCTGTGTGACGTAGGGTGCCTACTTCAGTGGGGGAGTTGGACTTGATGATCTCTTGATGTGTCTTTCTAATAATACCACTCATCATCAGATAAATAGCTATAAGCACTTGCAGTCTGATTCCTCACTTTTTAAATTTTTTTATTTCAGTAATCACCAAAAGGACTAACCTCAACTTTCCCTCCTTGATCAAGGGATAGAAGCATCACTCTTATGAGCAGAGGCTGAGAGAGCTGCGACTATTCAGCCTGGGGAAGAGGAGTGTCAGGGAATCTTATCAATGTCTGTAAATGCCTGAAAGGGAAGTACAATGAAGATGGAGCCAGGCTCTTTTCAGTGGTGCCCAGTGCCACGACAAGATGCAGTGGGCATAAACTGGAACACAGGATGTTACCTCTGAACAATACGAAGAAATTCTCTGGTGCATGGGTGGTGGAGCTCTGGCACAGATTGCCCAGAGGGGTTGTGAGGTGTCTTCCTTGGAGATCTTCAAAAGCTGTCTGGTCTGTTGAGATTACACAGTTCTGGTCTTGCTAGCGTAGTTAACAAGAGTAAGTAGAAAAAAAAAAATAATTGCCCATTCAGTGATATTGATTTTTTTAATAGACTCATTTCAGTATACTAGTGCTTTTCGTATAAATTGCTAAGGAACACATTTGAAAAAAACTGACTAATGACATGTGAGATTATATATATGGTTAAAAACTATTACATAGTGTGAAATGTGTCCTTGCAATGTTATTAAGTGAACTGGCTTCATTACAAACATAGTATAATCATCATGGCTGATGGAGCTTAAAAAAATGAATTAATCACAGTTTATTTTGGTTCAGCAAAGATAGCTATGTCAAAGGTTTCATATTTAGCTACAAAGATTTAGACCGAAGGAGTGCATAAGGAGAGCCAATATTAATTCAATATTATATTTTCTTTACAGTTTAACAAGTACACTAATTATTTAATAAATTCACCAATGAATGTGCTCTGAAAAACAGGATACAGTACAAAAATTGAATATAAACATTTTAGGATTCAATGCAGAGATCTTTCAGTTTAAACTGTCTTTTGAACAGCTAGTGAACCTTCTTTATGCAGTATAAACAACATGTGAAATTACAATTTATATTAGTCTATATTCATTCCTCTCCATACATAGATCAGGAGAATAGGAAAGTCCTAGCCCTTGATTTTAGGTGTACAATTCAAGTCAGGTTTGGGGCTTAAGCAACATCTATCTTTCATATCTAAGTTCTGGCTCAGTCTCTTCTTTCCTTAGTACTCTCATTTATTTAATTTAATTTTAATTTTATTTATTTATTTATTCTAAGAATGTTAGCAATTAAACCTGTACAAAGGTTTAAACTGATTTTGCATTTCATAAAATTAGGATTTTATTTAGTGTTAGGATTTCACTGTAGAAGGAAAAAATGACTGTCAGGGGACTTACAGTGAACATTATCCCCTCGATAGTTATTCAGATTTATACTTCATCTTACATACAATGTTATTGCCACTTAGGCTCTATTATCCTATATAAGCCATTACTGACTTTTAAGGTGCCACATGTTTAATTGCATATGTCTAATGGCATATAAAGAAGGAACTGCAGGGAATGTTCAGATAATCTTCCTTCCATTAATATCATTATAGAGCAAAAGTGAGTCCTTTTCTTAAGAGTGAACCCAGTGCAGATGTAGGATCACCTGTCAGAACCTAGCCTCAACCACCCGGATAGATTTTATTATAGTGAAGATGAATGTGAAGGGTTTCCTGGAGTATTTGCATATTTTAATATGTGCTTGTCTTTGTCTCCAGTTGTTATCTTGGCTTCTCTGGCAGAACAGGTTCATTGTATGCAAGGATAAAACATTCGTAATCTTTGTCTTAGATATGATCATACACTTCACTTTGATGTCATTACAAATGGTTTCTTAGCATGAAAGAGTAGAATTGGGTTCACTTGATGGATGACATCGTTCACTTCTTTTTCTTTCTTTCTTTCTTTTTTTTTAAATTAAGAAAAAAAAAGATAAGACAAAACTGCACATTCAGTCCTTTCAGTCAAGCTTTTTCTGACACCAGGTTTGAAATAACTACATCGCCTCCGTATTTGGAGTAAACTTACAGTACATGGAGTTGTTTTTTTCTAAACACATCAAAGATTTCCTGGTGGAGTCTAACACTCCAGAAGGCCATTTAAATAGATTCTCTGGATTGTTTTTAAAAATAAATTTATTTAGATTTGTGTAAATAAGATATGTATCAATTGATGAAGCTTCTAGTCTGTTTCTAACTGCTGGTATCATTGCAATATACTATCAACACATAATCTTGTTTACTGCTGGTATGGTTGACTTTGAGTTCATAGTGTCTACTGACTAAAATAAGAAGGGCTTTATATGAAAAATAACATTGTCATTAAACTTAATGTTCTTATTTCTTGTGGTTAACACTGGTGTACTGACGTTCACATGAAAGAAAGCAGCAAAACAACAAATGTCAGCTGAGAGGAAATGTCATTGTTTAGCAGTGAGAGCACAGACCTCTGCAATTTTTGATTGATTTTCAAGGACTGCTCCAGAAAAAATGCATTAAGATACCCAATATCAGAGATTTTGATAAAGAAGAACCACAAAATCCAGATCAGGAACAAAAGGTTATAAATAGGTATAAGTAGGAAACAGTTTCTGGACTCTCAACTGAAGAAGAAAAATGCCTGCAAACAGAAGAGAAACAAAGCTTTTAATTGTGGGAATCAGGCACACAAAACAGGAGCATAAGAAGGTCAGAGACCTATTATAGCCTGTCCTGAAGAGGTCTACAAAAATGACCAGTGGGCTAGAGCAACTCTTTATGAAGACAGGCTGAGAGATGGGGTTGTTTAACCTGCAGAAGCAAAGGACCATGTCAGAGGGATTGAAACTAGATGATCTTTATGGTCACTTTCAACCTATGATTCTATAATTCTAAACATGACTGCTTCTTCTAATGAAATTTTCAACCAAATGGTTTTTATCTACCTATCAACCTCAGACATGTATGGGGAGAATGTGTTGCTTTATGCCATTACTGCTCTGATAACTGTCAGCTCAAATCACTTTACATACTTACCTGTCCGTTCATCGAACATAATTTTGTAGAATGCAAACTTCAACAAGTCTACATTTCCAAATGAAGAACTGCTTGCCATCGTTTTGCATTTCTGAATATGGGAAGCCATTTCAGAGCAGTTTTGTCTTCCATGACCCCAGAAATCTTCAGAATTAAATGAGATCCATTCTATCTTTAAGAGAGGGAAAAAAAAAAAAAAAAAAAGGCATTTTTGTCTATCTGTTATATATTTTCAGAAGCTGTAAAATACTTAAAGCTTTGTTCTGCACCTCATCCTGGACAGAGCAAGAAGTATTAAGGAAGCCTAAATACTTCATATACTATCTTTTTACATCTTTCTCAGTAACGTATGATAAGAAGGAAAAGTTAGATACAACAAGAAAGTATTAGGGTCTGCCAAATATTTTCTGTGAACTTTTTTGGACAGAAAATCTCATTTTCATTAAATACATTCTTACAACATCTGCTCTCCTCAAACTTTCACTTTTAATCAGATAACAAAAACTTCAAGATTTTCATCAAAAAGGCAATTTTCCACAGGAAAGAATTCTCCTGTTTGACTGTACCTGGGAATTACCAATTTCAAAAGGTAATTTTAACCTGAGTCACAATGAATGTGATTATTTACAATCAACACTAGCCCTCACTGAGGAATACAAGGAGTCTTTATTAAAAGCAGAAATAAATAGTACATGCAAGCCATAAAGTGAATAAGCCTGACATACTATAGAAGCTTGTAACTGCACGCAGTGCTCTGAACATGACATTCTCATTTTTCATATTGCAGGTATCGACCTAATTTTCCCCCCTCTTTAGTGCTTGAAATGCATTTTCCTTCTCTGACATCACTATTCAATCAAAAGTGGTTTGTGAACGAAGAAGCTGAACCAGAGTGACTAATTTAAATAATAATAAAAAAATCAAACACTTAAAGTCAGTTATAATGAAAGGGTTTTTTAGTTTCTTCTATAATTCTAAAATTTTAGTGTACATTTGCACTTTAATTGGCCACCTTGCAGGGAAAGAATACATTCCATAAAGCTTTATGTGTTGTATAACTACAAGATGCATACACAAAAGGGATATCATGGAATGGACAATCTTTGTTTGCTTTCAGTCTTAATTGGTTCAATAACACTAGCTTTTCTGCTTGACTGATGGCAGAACTGGAACTTTGTAAAGGAGGCAGTTATTCATTTTCTTCTATGTTTTAACTGTAAAAAAAAAAAAAAAAAAAAAAAAAGACTCCAAACAAACCCTTCCCAATTTCTTTATTATCTACTTCATGTCAATTCCCTCAGGTTTCTAGCTTCATTCTAATTCTATTTTTTAAACAAAGGCAGTTGGCTCTTGTTCTTCTTTGCTACCTTTTACTTAACCCCTTATTTGAATTTGTCAGTCCTTCCTGTATGTCATTTGGAAATGCACTGGTAAGAAAAAAGTTCATTCTACAGAAGAACAAATGTCTTTTTATTCCCTTTACTGTCTTGTCCTGTGCATCTTGATGAATACTTTACTTTGTGTTGTATAATATCAGGCAGTAAATCCATCTCCCTCCAGCCACACATACATGTATAAATCGGTCTGTCACACTGTCATTCCCTTCACCAGGTCAGGATCATTTGAATTTTTTTAATTTATTTATTTATTTATTGGTCATTATGATTATCATTATTATTATTTAATGTCGCATCTTTCAATACTTATATTTAAAATGTCAAAAGGAAAAACCAAACAAATAAATGCCGCCTGCCCATGGTAGCTACAGTATGTTACACCATTTATTTATTACAGTGATCTAAACTATTGTTCTTCCCCTTTAAGACTTTAGGGATCATTTAAGACAGATATTTCAAATAGTTTTCCTGCATTATACATCAGAACGTGGAATCTGAGATTACTTGTCTCTTGCAGTCAGGGCTGTAACTAAAACAGCAGGTATCTTGAAATTTGCTGTAACTCATGAGAAAAAGCATCTTCTACTATCACAACTGGAAAACTAAGGATAGGAGTCAGGGAGAAGACAGGCATGTGATAATGAACTGTAATCCATATAGATTTGAATAACATGTAGCCAAAAATCTTTTTACAAAGCACACATACATAGTTACTTCATTCTCTTAGCAAAGAAATAAACTTCCTAGTAAACTTCCTACGCTTATGTGAGATAGTAATTCTCATTATCTCATGAATGAATACTGGCCCATTTTTTATAACATTCCAATTAGTCAAAATTGATCTAAACTTGAAAAAAATGTGTGTTTTGTTTTGGATTATTATTTTTTTATTATTATTATTTGAAATTCATCTACAAATCTTTGTCTATAGAATTTACCTGTAGCATATTATGGTTAAAAGAAATTGCTGCCCTACTGCATGATAAGATTCTGCTTCCCTTTCTACTGACATCTCATGGATTTTCTAACATTGACCTAAGTATGAGTAGGCCCTGGAATTAATTTAGAGTCTTAGTTTGAAATACAAATGCTTATTTCATAAATTGAGCTGATTGATGATAGTAAATATTCTCATGCTGGAGAACACAACAATGAAGATATTATATTCCAGGTAACTAACAAACAAGTGTTTCACTAGGAAGAAAATTCATGCTTGTGTTCAAAGCAAGTCATGAAAACAATAAAATGGTGTTTCTGATTTCAGAAATGTAGTTCAGAGGTCTGAAAAAAAAAAAAAAAAGATAATAGAAGTCATTAAAAAATTCAAATAAAAATGGTTGTATGATCTGGAAAACATTAACTCTGTGGAAAAAAAAAGTGAACTTAGAAAACTCTAGCTGTTTAAAAAATGTTTAAACTAATTGAGGGGTGGAGATCTTTTATTTCCTAACTTTTTATTTTCATGACTGTGAAGAGGAAAGGGATCTGGGGGTGTTGGCTGATGCTCGGCTGAATGTGAGCCAACAGTGTGTCCAGGTGGCCAAGAGGGCCAACAGCATCCTGGCCTGCATTAGAAATAGTGTGGCCAGCAGGAGCAGGGAGGTAATCA
>JAOWBP010002392.1:57396805-57410040 GCA_028571105.1 Tragopan temminckii
CAACACCAACCCCATACCCCATCGCCATCCCAATCCCCATCACCATCCCAATCCCCGTCACCATCCCAATCCCCAAAACAATCCCCATCGTCATCCCAATACCAACCCCAATCCCCATTGTGATCCCAATTCCCATCACCATCCCAATCCCAAAAACAATCACCATCATCATCCCAATACCAATACCAACCCTAATCTCCATTGCGATCCCAACTCCTATCACCATCCCAATCCCAACCCTCATCACCATCACAACCTCAACACCAATCTCCATCCCAATTCCAACCTCAATCCCCATCCCAGTTCACATCCCCATCCCAGTTCCCATTGCCATCCCAATTCCCATTGCCAACCCCTATCCCTATCCCAACTCCAGTCCCCATCCCGTCCCTCAGTGCCTACTGGCTGCTTGTGTTGTTGCCTTTTTGAGGGGGAGGAGCGTGATTTCGTAAACTAATGATGTGGTGAAGACAGCTTTTTTTGCACAAGTTGTTGCACAATAAGGGGAAAAATTAGTAAATTAGATTTAACTTTAAAGGGAACTTTTTTTTTTTTCCTTAAAACTCACTAGCAGAGCTACTGATTACAAACAAAGAAAAACTGATTGAAAAATGGACTGCATGGTTTACAGGTTAAATTGCGTTAGAAATTAGCATGTTGACTTCGACTGTACATTTATCCTATTGTAACTTCCATTAAACAATACAGCATATAACTGTTTAAATAAGTGCCTGTGCTTACGTGGCTGTGTTACTGCTGCAAAGGCACTGCCTTTGCCTTCACCTCTTCCAGAAAAAAATCCCAAATTGTGTAATCCAGCATCCCTTTGTGCACCTGGAGGAGGTTTGCTGCCTGTTTGTATGGTCTGCCTTGGGAAAACCACCCCACTGAGTCCCATACTCCACATCACATTGGCATGCTGGGGGCTAAAGCCAATCTTTGCCTAATTCTGTGGCTATTTTAATTGGTTTCCTGCATAAACAAGCATGATTAAACCCAAGTGTTGAGTAGCCACCTTCTATGTCTGCAAATATGGGGGAAGTAATCCTGAGCAGGAATTAAGATTTGGAGGGCAGAGCGAAGATAATAGGCACTTCATCAAGGCAGAGGGGATTGCATTAGCTTTCCACGGGGAATCTTTTTGCCTGCTCGCATTGCATATTTTCTATCGTGGTATTTATCATCCTTTGCAATATGATGATTATATTAGTGGGGTTTTTTTTTTCTGGCCCTAACCACATTAGGATATTAGATTCCCCACATAACTCCCAGCCTTGGCACTGGGATATGCAAGATGTTTGACCACACGGCACGTTGATTAGGAAATTAAAGTGACACCAAATCAATGTGACACACTCTAATTAAAAAACAGCAAACTGGGAAATCACAGCACGGAGCTCCCAGGGGCTCAGCTTCCATGGGGCATCTCCATGAGTTGGGTGACACTGCACACCTGCCCCACTGCAGGCAATGGGGAGGAACACAGGAAGGACCCAGGAGAATGGTGCAGGAGGAAAGGATTTAGGGGACTCCTTTCTGGAAGGACATTCCAACCCAATGGCAGGTTCAGGTGGAACCTCAATGTGAAGTCCTCATAAGCATCTCTTAAAATAAGAGAACGGTCTTTCTCAGTTTGACATTTTTGGGATGCTGCACTTCTGTAACCGGGATTTAACATCTCCATGCAGAGGCTCACTGTTTTGCTTTTCCTGTAAAAGCACCAAGTCAGGTTGGGCTGTCACCATCACCGTTGCTTCATGAGGTCTGTTCCAGCACACCCTTAACACATTTGGACCTTGTAATACTGGTGCTCCTGCCTTCTCCAGTACAATGGGATTTCTGCTTAAAGCAGGACTGTCACTAGAGCAGGATAGCTAGGGCTTTATGTGACCAAGTCTTGGAAACCTCCATGGATGGACATCTCTTACCTCGTTGGTTGCCTGTCCCAGGGCTCCACCACCCTTCCAGCACAGCTTTTCTTAATATCCAACCTGAGCACCCATTTGTGCCCTGCTGTGTTCTCTCTCACTGCCTCTCTCCTCTTTGCATCAACCTTCGGTGTACTTGGCCATGGTGAGACAGCAAACCCACAGCTTGGTGCAGTCATCATAGAATATCCCAAGTTGGAAAGGACCCATAAGGATCATGGAGTCCAACTCATTCAGTCCGTGTTCTGCCCCATTGCAGCTCCATTCCTGGAACTGCCTGGAGGAGGAAAATCCCATGGGCTGGATGGAGACAGGCTTATCTGACAGCCTCGCTTTCCTGCAACCTCAGCCAACCTCATCAAGGAAGGAGGTGAAGAGGTAAACCGAGGTGAAGGCAAGAAGGGACAGAGACAGCAGGAAACAAGAGCGCAGAAATATCTGCTGAAAAGTGTTTGTCTCGCCTGCCTTGATGAAAAATAGGGAGTAACAAACCTCCCTGCTTGTGGCTGCTTGTGGATTTGAGAGTCAGCTCTTCGGAGAACTCCAGCAAAAGGCAATGGGAAAGAAAACCTTGTTGGATGGTAAGTGAACTCTGAGTCTGAGCAGAGACTGGAGGTGGTTAGGGAGCCAAAAGCTTCACAGCCAAGCCCCAGGTCAATGTGGGACCAGCTAGGGGTGGCCCAGAATTCCCCATCTCATCAGATGCAGGTCACATGTTGGGAACACTGCCCAAAACACCTGGGCTCCCATCAGACCTCAAAACCTCTTCTGGCTGTCTGCTTCTCGAAGCTTGGATTGACCACATTAGGTCCTGTGCTGTTAAATTGATACCATACTGGTTTAAATCTCCACGTTAATGAATGAGGAGTTTTTGCCCCAGGACACCTATTTGGATGCCATCCAGCATCTCAGTTTTCAGGTGCTTAGAAGTCTCCATCCTGCATCCTGCTGCTGTTTGTAGCCAATTTGCACTTTCTTGCTTTTGTATCAGCTCTTATTCTTCAACTCCTGGCACTGAGAGACATGGTTTAGTGAGCATGGTGGTGATGGGTTGATGGTTGGACAGTCGTTTAGGTTGGAAAAGACCTCTGAGATCCCCAAGCCCAACTCCACCACATCCCACCATGCCCATTAAATCATAACCCCAGGTGCCACATCTCCATGGTCCTTGGACACCTGCAGGGGTGGTGACTTCACCATCAGGGCAGCCAGTGCCAGTGCCCATTTTAAACTGAAGGCTCTTGTCTTGGTGCATGACCCCGTGCTTTTCACCCTTCTCATCCTCCTGCCTTCACACTGCTCAGTGAGGCTGTTCAGCTCTTCCCAGCTCACACCACCACAATCCCTGTTGGTGCTGATGGCGTTCTACTGAACTTCTTCTGGCATGAAACAACACATTTTGGGCAGGATGGACATTTTTGGGTGGATGAGAGAATATGGCCAGCTTTATGAGGCTTCTTACCCACGAGAGCAAGGTGAGCAGAGCGATGCTGAGCCAGAAGGGCTGCCCTCCAAGGACTTAAAGTTTGCAGGACTGAAGAGTTCAGAGCAAAAATGGAGGGTGAAATCTGGTAGAAACTGCTGTCATCACACACCTGGAGAGCTCAGGTGGAGGCTGTTAGAGCAGATAAAAGAAATGTGAGAAGGGAGAAAGGCAGATGGGGAGTGTGGATGGTGTGGCCTGTGTTTGGAGTGGGTGTGAGAGCAGCTGGCAAGGGGAATGGGTGAACTCCAAGAGGAGCAAACAGGAAGATGTGGGAGAAGGGTATGTTGGATTTGAGAGGTAGAAGTGGGTCATGTGGGGGGTACCCTGGCTTGGGAGTCACAATGGCAAGAAAGGTGCAAGATGGATGGTGAGTAGGGTGAGAGTGCAGGGAGGGAGGAAATAGGATGGGACTGTTGGGGGGGAAGCAGGGCTTTTCTCCATCCCTCCTCCATGCTTCCCCAGTGTTTTGTCCCAGTGTGTGGCAGCATGTCCGACCCCCAGGTGGGATCCAGCAGCTGGTGACAGCCCCTTCATCTTCGCTGCGTGCTGTGATTATGAGCCCCACGTGGCTTTGCGGCCCTGCTAATTGCATTCTGCGGGGCAGTAATTGAATGAAGGCTCACGAGAGCCATGGATCAAAGGCAGGCACCCATCAATATCTGCCTGCCCCGCAATCCGATTAGCGGGGAGAGGGCATAAATCACAGCTGCCCCTCCCTGACCCGGCAATACTTAATGCAGGTACGGCGCCCAGCCAGCGTCGGGGAAATGGGATTTGCCCACGAAAGGTTAAGCAGTGCTGCAGATGAAAAATGACTGCGTTGCCACATCCCCTCGGCGGTCATTCATCTCCGTGCCGCTTGCCATGGGACCAGGGGCTGCCCGAGCAGTGTTTGGGAGGCCATCATTCAACGTCACAGGGATGTGTGAAGCGCTAAAGACCCCCCCCCATTGGGGCATGAGGTGGCTATTTGGGCTCGTTAGCCATTTGTACTCATTAGCCAGCCCTCAGCAAATGCGGGGTGGTTGTTTGAGGGGCTGATTTCTCTTTTTCTGGTCTCTGGCCACTTGTTGCTCCACCAAGATGCTACTGAAGGTGTTCTGCTTCTTCTCCAGCCACGGTCCTGGGAATGAAGCCGTGCTGCAGGGGACAGGCTGCAAGAGGCCTGGATGGGTGCACCTCAGGCTGTTCCCTTCTTGGGGCTTCCTATAAGCTGTGTGGTCCTAGGAGATGCTTACAACCCCATCTCATCACCATCATCTGAAGATCTGGCAATGTTTCTCCACCGTAAGGAAGCCGTGGCTAAATACAATGCTTGCCTCTTCGTGTCCCCAAAAGTTTTTTCGCTGCCCTGCCATCCTCTTTCTAAGCCAGAGCTGTGGGTTTTCCAGGGCAGAGCATTTATGGTGACTGGATCTCCAGGTATGTTTCTGTTCCCATTCTGTTTCCAAACAGGATGGCAAACAGTCCCAAGATGCCCCATCTGAATGCATCATCCCTTCCTGCCTGTCTGTGCTCTTCCACTTCCTCACGACATCATGATTGGAATTAGAATAAACGCATAGAAGGGGAGAAGTGTCCTTCAGGTGAGTGCCCCTAATATTGCCTGCACTGAGGGATGGAGCCCTCTGCAAGACCTGATGGCAGGAGCCCCCCTCAGCTCCCACCTGAAACTGCAGCGAAAGGTCTCTCTGAGGCAATGAGGTTTGCTTTATAATGAGAGGCAGATTTCCCAGATTTGCTTTTTGTGGGGATTGCCTACGTATGGCTGCACTGTAGAGAGGAAGATTCTGGCTGGGGGGCTGAGGACAGGGTAAAGAACAGCCTGCAGTCACTGCATTTGGAATAGTGTGTGTTTGCAGCAGGTGGAGCAGAGAGTATGGTGCAGGAACTCTGAGTTGAGATGCATCCACCTCTGAGGAGTCCTCCTGCTTCTCTATTGAAAGGTAATTCCAAAGTCAAAGATGTAAACTGGGGTGGTAAATTCCTGGAGATAACAGGTGTGGTCTCTTGGTTGGGGCTGGGTGGGCACAACTTGAATGCCATCCAGCACAGGGCTGGTGAGCTGACCATCTTTATGCCTGGTTCTGGGTTCAGATCCTATTGGATACTTCATGGGAAGAATATCTGTTCACCTCGAAGCAAGTGGTGGAGGGAGGGATCTAAACAGCTCTTGACATGGCCACAAGTACCCCATGCTGTGATGCATGGTCCTTTGCACCTCTCAGCATTGCAAGCTTGACCAGCGCAGGGAGAAATCCACACCAACCAGCTGGTCCTGCGCATCCAGACCCCAGCAGAGGTGAAGCTTCAGCTTTCCTGCCCTCAGCTCCAGTGTTCCCCAACATCATGTTTGTGAGCCCTGCCTGCAGCCCGTGCATGTGGGGGCACGCAGGGGTAGATAAGCATCTCTCTTGGGTTTGGCCCCAGGGTGCAGCCTTTATGGAAAATCCAGCCTGGCTTTGGCCACTGAGTACAGCATGTGTCAGGACTGGCCTTCTGGGGTTCCTGGCACAACATTTCCCCACCAAGGCTTCGGCTCTGGACCAAACCCTTCATTCCAACCCAGGAAAACATTTCACACCTGCTCGAGTGCTTTCAAGCCACTGGGATGCTTTCCCAGGTCGAGCTGCAGCAGGGGCCCTGGGGCTGTGTCTATCCCAGCAAATTAAATAGTTCCAGGGTTCAGACACCAATTATCCTCGCTGTTTAAATTATTAGCACTCACCCAGTTAATACTGAGACGTGGTTCAGGAGCTTGCACAGCCCCAAGTGCTGCGCTCAGTGTTGGGCCCTTCACTATGAGAAAGACATTGGACAACTCCAGGGCCTCAGAGAAGAACAACGGTGCTGAGAGGGGTCTGGAGCACAGCTCTTACGGGGAGAGGCTGAGGGAATGGGATGAGTCAGTCTGGGGAACAGGAGGCTCAGGGGAGACCTTACTGCTATGTACAACTCCCTGGAAGGAGGTTGGAGTGAGGTGGGGGTTGGTAACAGCAACAGGATGAGAGGTGATGATGGCTTTAGGCTGCCCCAGGGGAGGGTCAGGTTGGATATTAGGAAACATTTGATCTCCAAAAGAGCAGGACATGGTCAGTGGTCATGGTGAATGGGTTGGGCATGGACTTGGGGCTCCTAGAGATCTGTTCCAACCTTAATGATTCTACGAGCCCTTCTCAGCAGGTGGGCTGGATATGGCAGCTCCATTTTTGGCGTGCAGAAGAGGATAATTCCATGGGTAATTCCATGGATAATTCCAAAGGCTTGTTCCTGCCCCATGGCCTCGGGGCTGGGGATGGACCCGGACACGCCAGGACAGCCACGTCCTCCATGGCTGCAGTCAGCCTGGCGTATTTACAGCTCAGATCTGGAGTTTGGGTGGCTACCAAGCACACTGCAGTGAATAACTGAGTGATAGTAATTAATTATAATTACCAACACCCATATGCATTAACAGTAGCATCTCTTCTTTATTTTACGTTGTTGTTTTTTTTTTTTTCCCCCAGGATGCTTATTTTTAACTATTATGGCCAGGTCTGCAGCAGCTGCTGGTGTCATTGCAGAGAAAGCACAAACTCCTGGCTCAAAGAGAACAAGAAGCCCCTGCTTTCCCACCGGAGCCTCAGCCAGCTCCTGCCATGCCTCCCAGGTTCACCAGGAAGCCAATTTCTAAATGACACTGCACATGGTGCATATGGGGACTGTCACTGGAGAAGGCTCCACGTTCGCTTTTCTTTCACTTAATCCAGGGAACCACTTTCTCTTTTATGATTTTATTCTTCTATCATTTTAACTTTAGTTGACCAGGAGCTTCTCAAAAGCAGGTGAAAGTGATTGTGATGAAGATGTGAGGAATCCTTAACCCCAGAGTCACCCTGCTGCCATTCCCGCATGTGTGAGGCCATGACTAAAGGACACCTAAGTTACTAAAGACACACCTAAGTTGCTTGGCTCCTTTCTAAATATTTCTTACAGCTGCCCTCCCCACCCTGCTGGGGAAATCGCACACGAGGAAAGTGGAGTGCCTCTGCCATGCCCAAGTAGAGCTGGAGAGACCCAGTGCTAAAGGGATCCATTTTCCTCATCAAAAACTAATGGAAGGAAAGCAAGGCAAAGTGTGAGCTTGGCTTAAATATGGATCTTTTTGATGAAGTCCTGTGGGTAAGTCAGCTAGGAACAGGGCATCTTAAAGCAGTTTTGCTGCATTCTTCTTTCACAAAACTAGAAACTAAGTAGTTCACTGCAACGCTCATTAAATCTGCAGTTCCCTGGTTGAGCTTGCCTTTGAGGTCCTTCTAGCCTTATCTCAGGGGTATTAAAGAAGGTTTTAGTTCCTGGTGGATGGGTTCCAGCTGGACACTGGGCAAGATCCAGATCCTAAGATTCATCTCCCAGACCCGTACACCAAAAATTTAGAGGTAAAACTCAGTTACAGTGATCTTGGATATAAACGGGACCAGCATAGAAGCCTAGGGAGCCCCAGGCTGATGCTGTATGAGGAGGATGTTGTTCTCATTCCCTGGCTCTTTGTGGGCATCTCAGGTACTTTGCACATCACTAGGGAGCTGAGCGTGGGCTGCTGAGACTTGTCTTTGAGTTCTGCAATGGAAAGCTATCAGCATTGGCATGAGTTGAAGACCTCCATGGACTAAAATTTCCCAGGAGGTGGAACAAGGTGGAATTTGCTCTCCCCTGCTGCACTGTCTATGGATGTGCTCACGTGTAAGACAGCAGGAGTGGCATGGGACCCAGGGGGCCTTTCTTGATGCCATGTGGAGGGCCATCTAGGAACACACTGGCTTTCTGAGTAAGGGAAACCACACTGGCATGGGATGATGCAGGAGAGGCTGCTGGAGCAGCCAGCAAGCAGGGCTGAAGGTCAGCCCTGGTCAGAGAGCTGCTCCCAGCTCTTTGTATGTTGTCTACAAAGCAAATGCCTTGTTCAAACACGCTCCTCCATTGGCAAACAGGAAAAGAAAAGCAATAAAATAATGCTGCTTGGGGCTGGGAGTGGGGAGCTGCTATGGCTCCACAGAGCTGAACTGGGGGGAAAGGCAGCAAATGAGAGAAAGCCCTCCACGGTGGAAGAAGCTGGAATGTCCTCTTGTGCAGCATGCCTTCACCTTCGGCTCTGATCACAGCAGGGATTAGCTGTGAGAGAGGAGGGTTTGTTGGTTCTGTCCCATTTCTGAAGCCCTTTGGGTAGAAGTGGTGTTTTCTGTGAGTTGAGTTGGGCACTTCTTCAGCCACGTGAACCTATTCTTGGGAAGGTGATGCCCATGCTATGAGGACCATGAATCAGAATAATAGAATGGCTTAGATAGGAAAGGGACATTAAAGATCACTATTTTCAATGCCCCAGTCCTGCTTGCTCATCTAAGTAAGAGAGGGATTCATCTCATCCAACTTTAGATCCCTGGGTCACTTCTACAGATAACGGGTAGGAATAGTCCCTTCCAGCCAGGATTCAACTGACTGATGTTGGTGGCTAATGCTGGATGGGATGGCTTGTATCACTCTGAGCACAGAGGAAGACTCAACGGGTGTTTTCTGTTGAGGGTGAGATGTCAATGTTCAGTCAGAGGAAACTCCTGTGATGCGAATCTTAATGTCTTTCCAGTGAATTTGCTTGGTAGGTCATAGGGTATGGTCTACCACTTACCAACCCAGACTACACTGGCCACGTTCCTTCACTGTTCTTATCTTCTTTACATATATATAATCTATACTGTGGTCAAATGACCCTCCAATGGATAATTGCAGTGTTGGGATTTTATTCTTCCACCATAAAGTGATGCCTTCAGCACTTGAAACATGTTGTAGGCTTCCTCCCATTTCAAATGGTGTCTCTGGATGCCAAAAAGAGTGCTCTAGTAGATGCTGGGAGAAAGCTTGTAAAGGTAGGAAATACCTGATGGAAGGAGAGGAGAGATCTTTGTAGGCATTAGATTCTTGCTGTGGATCTCCATCCCCAAGGATATCATGGGAGCTTAAACAGAGAGACACCAGATGCTGAGCAGCATAAGTCATGGTAAGAGTCTTCAAAGTTCAACTTTTTGCTATGGTAATACAAAAGCAAAGATTAAATTTGACATTTGTCAGTTTTTAAAGGCTTGCTCTCCACTTGCAAGGTAGCATAAACCTTACAGAAGTGGGTGCAGTGATGTTGGCTTGTGCCTGCTGACTTTGTAGGCTGGTGTTTGAATGAATGACCTTGTTATATGATGATATGATGCCCTCGTGTAAAAGCATCAAGCTGGCATCCATGCAGAGATGGATAGGATGATGGATGAGATATTAAAAAAAAAAAAAGTGTTGATGCTCATGGTTGTCAGAAAGGGGATGGAACCCAAAGCTGGCTCTCCATTCACTCCATAGGCATCTGACAGTCATCACTGGGCTTCTCCAAAGGGGAGGAAAGCTTGGGCAGGGTAGAGAGGGAGAAATGCCTCTCCCAAAAGGATCATAGAATCATACAGTAGCTTGGAATGGGAGATACCTCAAAGATCATGTTGTTCTTACCCCCTGTCATGGGCAGGGTTGCCCACCACTAGCCCAGGTTGCCCACAGCCCCATCCAGCCTGACCTCAATGTCCCTCTTAACAAAAAACTTGTGAGCAGGCCTCTGAGCAGCTATGGAGGATGGTGTTGGGGTGAGCTTTCCAACCAGATGCCATCTCTACAAGAGCGCATCATCTCCCAGTCTCATGGATTCCCCTCTCTTCACTCTGCCTCCAGTGATTGGTATCCCGTTGCATACACCCTCTTCTTTCTTCACCCACCCCTCACCATCCTCTGTCCTGGAGCTCAGCTTCTGCAGGCTGCACCCCATTGGCCAAAATCCCCTTTTTCCCCAGGCTCAGGGCAGGAGCTGCATGCAGGGAAGCCGGGCAGAGGAACAGTAGCTTTTTCTCTTTCCCGGTGACACCGACGTGGTGATCAGAGGAGCTGGCCAGAGTCCTAATGAAGATAAATGAATATCCCCTCTCCTCCGCTCCTCTGGCTTTTATTGATGGGCTGCGGGGTGAAAGGCGAGAGCCTGAGTGTTCATTTAAGCAGACGTCACGAGTTTCTTTGGAGGGGAAGGTGTAAGAAAAACCGCCTTGTGCTTGAAAGTTACTCCAAGATGAGCACGCTCGGCTTTACAAGCCTTTCTCCATTCCTTCCCCATCCATCACTTCCCAGGAGCCCTTTGTAAATGCAAATTGCACTTTGATAGAAATAATGCACTGAGCCTCTATTAGTGTCTGTGTAATGGAGAGGGCTATTTTAAGGCCATCATTCTTAAGGGAAGCTCCTCTGTGCCTTATTTTAGGCTGTGTATCAAAAACCAATCTGAAAACCTGCTCCTCCCCTGCTCCCTCCTGTCTGTGCCCATTGCAGGCACCAAGCCCTGGACCACAGGCACAACGATGGGCCAACCTGCATCCTGCAGGCCAATGGGAGCTCCAGCTCTGATTTTTGGGGCGCAATCTCACCCACTGCAGCCATTCCTTCTCCAACTCCTACGTGTGCTGTTTGGCTTACGGAGTCCCAGCTGTAAACGTGTCACGGCATGGTGAGTTGCCCCAATGATTTGCAGAGCAGCCCCCGCCATCCCTGGTGTCTTTCTGTGCCCAGCACACTGATTTTCTCATGTCCCAGCCTGATCTCTCCCTCCCAGAGTGTGGAGCAGCAGTTCCAGCACTGAAATCAGTTTAAGCTGCTTTAAAAAAAAAAAAAGAAAAAAGAAAAAAATAGTATTTTAAGCTTATTGGGATCCCTTTCCATGCACACACACACACACACACTTTGGGAGGTCAGAACAAAACTTCTTTGAACAGTTTAGAGGCAAATCTGTGTCTTCATTCATCTTCATTAATGAGATATTTAACAAGTTCTTTTTAATAACTTCTTGATGTGTATGCCAAATGAGAGGGGAAAGAGAAAAAGGATGACAACAATCAACAGAAACATATTTGGGTCTTTTTTTTTTTTTTTTTTTCTTTTTTTTTTCCTGTGAAAGGCCATTATTTTGGTTGTATTTTCTCCTTAAAAGGCCATTCTGCTCCTAAATGCTGCTTTCCCTCAGTATCATCTCACCCCTCAGAGCAACTCAGGGTCCTTTTGCATCCCCTGTGAGCACCACAGAGCAGGGAGGGAGGTGCCATTGCCATCACCTTGGGACATGTGCAGCATCCTCTGGGAGTGTTCCATGGATTGGTTTCTCTGCCTCCTCCCACCTCGTCGGTCTGACTCCTGTTGGGTGCTGGATTGGTTCCCTTTTCTGCAAACCAAAGCTACTCAGCGGTGTGCAAATCATAGAATCATTTCATTTCAAAGGGATCGTTAAAAGTCATCCCGTCCAACTCAAATGGTTTGAAGCCCCTTCCCAAACCAACTACAAAGATGTGCTCCTCAAGCACCTTCCCAATGGAGACAGACTCTTCTGTGCCAGCCCAAAGCCCGTTGCGTGCCGCAGGGCAGCTCCACTGAACTCTGGGGTGGGAGCGGCCCCTTTTTGGGGGTCCTCAGCTCACAGCAAGAAAGATACACGAAGAAAAAACTCCTTTCATAAATCACACAACAAAGGGAGGAAACATAGAAAGCAGAGGGGGTATTCTCCTGTTTCTCGAGGAGCAGAAGAGGAATGGGGAAGGCAGCGTCGTTAAAGTGAAATCCCCGACTGGAATGAAAAGAGGCAAAGAAATTAAAGCCAGATTTGTTCCCCTGGGCTGGAGGAAGGAGGATCTCTTTTGGTTTGTTCCTCCTTTCTTGTTTCCTTTAGAGACAGGAGATCAATTGCGGGGCTTAATGAGAACCGTCTATGGTGAGAGGTAGGCAGTGCAGAGCGGGGCCGACCCAGAACTGCAAGCATCGCTCTCCATTCCCATCCCTTGCAGCCACTTGGGGAACACTGTGGATTATGACCACCATCCATCCTCCCTGCTCCAGGGGTGCAATTGACATGGATAAAATCCCTGAGCTCCAATTCATGGGGACAAGCGGAGCTGGAGCAGCTCCAGATTTGTTGCAGTCCTACTGATGGTTAGGGGAGATGGTCCAGAGTACTGTGCCCACCTGGGTTCTGGATGCAGGAGGAGTTTGGGGGCACAGATTTCATAGAATCATTAAGGCTGGAAAAAGCCTCTAAACACCTCTAAAATCACCAAGCCCAACCCCAACCCATCCCACCATGCCCACTGACCACATCCCTCAGTGCCACGTCTCTACAGTTCTTGAACACCTCCAGCAACAGTGACCCTACCGCTCTCTAGGCAGCCTGTGCCAGAGCCTGATCATTCTTTTGGAGAAGATTTTTTCCTAATATTCAACCTGACCCTCCACTGGCACAACTTGAGGCCATCACCTCTCTTCCAGACCTTGGGGACACCCCATGCACACAGGAGCTAAGCAGGACTCACTGGAGTGCTGTTGGGATGTCCCCTTGGGGAGGTCCTGCTGGGGACATCCCAGAAAGCATCATCCCTTTGAGATGGGAGATGCTGGGAGGAGGAGAAATAACAGATCTGCCCTTTGCTTGTGAATCTCATGCCAAAATAGGTGCCTCCGTTTCCCCTAAACTGGGCGTCCATCTTTTTGTCTTGCCTGGACCACACTGAATGAAAAGAAATTGTCTTGCTCCACGTATATTTGAGGAACATGGTTAGTGGGTGATGGGTTGATGGTTGGACTTTCATCATAGGATATCCCAAGCTGGAAGGGACCCACGAGGATCATCTAGTCCAACTTGTGGCTTCACAGAAGCCCATCCAAAAATCAGACCACATATCTGAGTGTCGTCCAGATGCTCAGGCAAATGATCAAAGCTCAGTGCCACC
>JAOWBP010002392.1:57410140-57432863 GCA_028571105.1 Tragopan temminckii
TCAAGGCCAGGCTGGATGTGGCTCTGGGCAGCCTGGTCTGCTGGTTGGTGACCCTGCACATAGCAGGGGGTTGGAACAAGATGATCTTGGTGGTCCTTTTCAACCCAGGCCATTCTGTGATTCTGTGATTCCATGAAATGAACACATCACAGCCACCTCCTACGGCAGTAAGGCGATGCCATGTCTGAAGGTGAGAAGGGCAGCCTTGCTATCACCAGGTTCCTCTTCTTCAGGATCTCACAGGGGGCAATCAGCCCGTGACAGGGATTGGAATGGAATGATCTTTAAGGTCCCTTCCAGCCCAAGACATTCCACAAGCCTTTGATTCTGTGGTTCTTTGAGGATGTGTATTGGAACAAGTTGCCCAAGATGTGGTGGGTGCCCCATCCCTAGAGACTTTCAAGGCCAGACTGGACTAGGCGCTGAGCAGCCTGGTTTATCTGTGTTGTTCCTGTTCATTGCAGGGGAGTTGGACAAGGTGACCCTCAGAGGTCCCTTCCATCTCTAAGCATTATATGATTCTGTGATACTATATGGACAACACTTATTCTCTCCTTTTTCTCTGCATGGTAGAGCTTTCATTACCTTGGTAGGTGTGGATCTGAGTTTCTTGTTTCTGTGTAAGATTTCCTGGTCTGCTCTGCCATGGCAACTCACTAAAAATAAGACTTTCCACCTTTGTCGAGCAGTCAGCAGCTCTGGGGTTGAGTGCAAGGGAGAGTGATGGCAAGGTTGGTGTTGGGAAACAGCCCTGGCTCAGGCTGGTCCAGGAGGGCTCCAGCTCTGCCACATCTCTGCCTGCCAAGAGCTCTTGTGATAGCTGGTGTTAGGTACTGCTAATTACAGTGTGCTTAATGGGGTCACGGGCAGCCCCAGGCAGCAGTGCAGAGCTTCTGGGCTCCAGGGCAGCTATGCTGGGGAGCAGGATGGGAGAAGGGGTTGGGACTTGTTTAAAAATACTGTCACAGGGCAATGCAGAGCGTCCTTACCATGCGGAGGTGGAAAATGATGTGCCAGAAGCAAAGGCAGTGTGATGAACTTGCCTTCACCACGTCCCTTCCTTGCATCAGTTCAGACATTGCCATTGTAAGACCATGTTTCTAGTCCAAAAAAAAGACAGATTTGCCTGATGGAAGGCACATGCACGTGTGTTCCTATTTGCAAAATCCCTTGTCTTTTGCAGTAGCAGTGCTTTTGCTATGGGTTTTGCTCTGCACCACCTCAGTCCCTTTTCTGCCCTGTAGCCTCCACCGTGCCTGTAGCAGTCTTGCTTTCTTATTTATTTAAATATATATATTTTTGTATCTAACAATGACCTCAGCTGTTTGTTTAAGGAGTTCATAACCCCGTGTGAGCTTTATGACGATGAAAAGGAAATTCACGAGAAGCCCTTTGGTTCCGAGGATCTGGCACTGATCTGCTGGGGTTCTGCTTTATGTTCCTATCAAACAATAATAAAATGACCAGAAAGGGGAAAGTAAACAGCTCGGTGTAAATAAAGACAAATCCTTGTCATTCTGCCTTCCTCACATAGCTCAGGAAATAAGTGAATGAGGCAGTGAAATGGGGACGGAAGTGCACGCACCTATGTGTAAATCCTGACGTCTGAGAAGCCTTGAGAAAAAGAAAAGCTTTGAATAGAAGGAAATCAGGCAGTGTAGTGGTGGTGGTGCACAATGCTGAGCCCCTTGTGTTTGCTCAGATGAGGGATGCTGGGTTCGGAGCTGTGCTGTGTTGGGTTTGGGTTTGATGCCACCCAAGTTGTGTGGGATGGCCGAATTCTGAAGGGTGTTTGGATGCTCCATCCGTGGAGGTGCTCAAGGCCATGGATGGAGCCATGGGCAGCTTGTTCTGATATGGACACCCAGCCCATGGCAGGGGTTGGTGCTGGGTGGGCTTTGGGGTCTCTTCCAACCCAACCATTCTGTGATTCTTTCATTCTGTGGCCATGATGGAGTAGTTAAGAGTGAATGGATCCTTTGGTCTGCAGAGCAAAGGGCTGCTGCTGAAATACGAGTAGCTCTTCCCCAAGCAGAAGTGGGGTCAGTGCAGGATCATTGCTCTTCTCTGGTAGAAATTCTCCCAAAGTTTTGCAGAAAAACCCTAGAATCGTGGAATCATACAATAAACTGAGTTGAGAGGGACCCATGAGAATCATTGAGTCCAACTCTTATTTTGCTCTATTGAAGAATCAGTTGAGTGTCAGGACTAGCTGCTGTAGGGTGACAGGGAGGAGAAGATTTGGGGGAGATGTGTAAGGACTTGTCCTTAAATTGGACAGAATCACAAGATCCCATCCTTCTTGAGGATGGAACCCCTCTGGGTAGCCCAATGCTGCCCCAGTAGGGACACCCAGAGCTGTGACCTCCGTGCAGTATTTGGGGGTCCCCAAGAAGGAGACCCCACACCTCTCTGGTCTCTGTGCCAATGTTCCAGCACCCTCCCAGCACAACAGTGCTGTTGGTGGGCAGGGGGAACTCCTGGACTTCTGGCTATGCCCAGTGCCCTTGGCACTGTTGAGCAGAGCCATCTGTGGCCATGGGTGACCAACTGGAGGCCTGCAGGCTTAGAGAAGCATACCCAAAGGAGACTGTAGCATTCAGTGATGGAAATTGCTCTCCCTTAGTGGGCACGATGGGGGTGAGTGCACGGTTGGACTTGACGATCTCGGTGGTCTTTTCCAACCTTAATGATTCGATGAACATCACCCTCTTTTCATGGTTCTTTTTTTAATGCACTCAGTGGCCAACAGCTTCTCCATGCTCTGAGCTGGGGCAGTTCTGACACCATACCCTGCACCCCCTATGCCCCCCTCCCATACACTGTGCCCAGCGCTCACCTCCTCACCCCACCAGTTGCTTTCCCATCAAACATCTTTTCCCTGTTTTTTGGACCCTGTGCATCAAGGTGATCTCACCGCAGCCCGTCTGCTCGCTGCCCTGCTTGGCCTGTCCCAGTTCTTGGCATCCGAAATGGGGCTTTGTTTACACCTTTCCAAGGCTCTGACAATAAGCGTGAGGCCATCCAGAGGTTAGTGTGACACCGCGCGAGGAAAGGCTTCGCTTTGCTTTGCTTTGCTTTCAGATTCCTCACGAGGTTTTTAGCTGCAACAAATGGCCATAAATCCTATTGCCCTGCTGCAGAGCGAAGCGAACAGATGCAGGATCGGGGCAAAAGCTCAATATTTTCTGTAAGGAACACTTTCTATAGAAAAGGGCAAGACGTAACTGACTATGCTTTCAGATTAGGTTAGAATGCCAAGCCTTCCTCTTTACACCTTTCCTGGAAGCACTTTTTGGGGGCATGCCTGAGGGAATGGTGGATGGAGCATAGGGCACTATGGCCGTGGGGTTCCAAGCCTGCTTTGTCCTGGAGATGCTGAGAGGAGTGGAAGAGGCATCCAGAGGTGGAGGGGAAGGGGTTGGTGGTGTCCATTCAATTGAAAAAGGGATTATTTTACAGCGTGGATGGAAATAAAAAATGTAATAATAGATTTTAATCAAGGTGATGGAGTTTTTTGCTATAATTTATTATCCTCTAAAGCCGAAGAAACCCTTTTTCCCTTAAGCAGAGTGTTACCAACTCACTGATTTCAAACCTTCTGCAAAGTTATTTTATATCTGTTTCCTTTTAGCCAAATGTTTCCTACCAGTCTGCACAGCTGTTTTAAATATCCATTTGCTCGTGTGTCTGCCTTTCTGTAGAGCACACTCTGAATGGCTCTTGCTCTTTTCCAAACAGTATTCAGGCTCTGGAAATATCCATCCCGCAGCCATATAAAATCAGTTCTGATAAACCACCCAGGTGCTCCCATTGGCTGGATGGGTTTTGCAGGTGACACTGCTGAGCAGAAGAGTTCCAGCACCCTTGTGGGGTGTCCTTGGAAGCTGTTTGCAAACAGGTTGAACTCCTGTTGGAGACCTCCATAGCTGTCACTGGTTCCTTTGCTCTGATGCTGAGTTGGTCCATCTGCAGTGGATCTTCTCATGGCTGCTTGACACGGGGACTGGTACTCAGAGAGGAGCCATGAGGACAGCAAACTGGGAGAAAAGGATAGGTTTGGGATGAAAACCATCCCCTAATGAATGGGGAGAAGTGCTAATATTAGGAGGTGGGGTTGGTAAAGTTGTGGCTCTCCAATTTCAGAGCTCGGTTCTGTGTGGACTGCAGGGATCCTCTGGAAGGTGGGATGAGTTTGAAAGGGAATTCCCAAAGCAAGCATAGAATCGTAGAATGGTTTGGGTTGGGAGGAACCTTTAAGGTCATCTATTTCCAACCCCCTGCTTTAGGCAGGGACATCTCCCTCTAGCCCAGGTTGCTCACAGCCCCATCCAGCCTGGCCTTGAGTGCTTTCAGTGAACGGCATCCGCAATCTCATTGGGCTGCTGCCCTTAAAGAATTTCTTCCTAATATCTAGTCTAAAAGCAGCACGTTTCCAGCCTTGTAAGCAGAATGAAGAAATCTATGTAGCACAGCAACCCCAGCACCAGGTACCGCATCCTCCCATGGTTGGGGAAGCAGAAAGCCAAAATCTTCCTGTTTCCAAATGGAAAAAAGTCCCAGGACCGAGCCTGCCTCCCGCAAAGCTGAGTGAGGCACCACAGTGTGTTTTCTGTTTACAGTAGAGCTTAAAGAAATAAGCATCAGTTACATAGGGGAAAACTGAGAGCGCAGTCAAATTGGACCCCAGGGCAAGGCTCGCCGGCAACAATAGACCCCATCCTTTCTGCTAAACAAAAAAGCTGAGGATAAGGAGGAAGTCATCATGAAAAGCAAGGGATGTATTAGCTTAGTTTTGAGCAAATGTTTTAAAAAAAAAAAAAAAACGGAAAGAAAAGAAGGTATTTCAAGCACTTGAACTCGAGCGGTGGCTCCGGGCGTATCCATTTCACCGCAGACAGTGTCTGCAAGTTGGTTGCACATGTGTGCACACAGCAACACGGTGGGGACAGCCGGCGTTTAAGAGGCTGCTGCCCCAAAGAGGCTTCCCCCAGTCTGTCTGCTCTCTGCTTTTAGCTTTTTTCATGAGCATCCTTAGCCCAGCTCACGTGGTATTTCTCTATCGGTGTTTCTGCAGTGATAGCTGCAAATGAGCTTCTGCAGAGGATGCACAAAACTCATTGCACGTGCAGGAGGGGCTGCTGCCTCCCTCCCCATCCTCCCAAAGCCATTCCTCCTCATCCGGCTCCCAAACCCACCTCCTCCCTCCGTCTCCCCCTGCGCGAGGACGCGGGGAGGAAGCGCGCTGATAACGCTCATTAAATTTATAGCCACGTTGCGCCGTAATGTTTAATCAATGTTACGTGACTGTGTGCTGCAGCACGGGGTACAAGTTCAATGCAAGGTGAATCTTGTCTGAGATAATCTGAAAGTTCACGCAGAGGTGAAGGCAGCGGCAGCTTCGCGCAGACCGGCTCGGGGTTAGCGAGAGGTCACCTGGGTTTTTTGGGTGGTTTCTTTTTTTTTCTTTCCCCTTTCTAATGTGTAAACAGAAGGAAAAAAAAAACGCAGCTTGCAAAGGACTTGGCATCATCTGAGCAACAGGAAAAATAACAGTGGCGTGTTGGCCCGGTGGGTCGGTACCCGGTGAGCGCCAGGTCCTGGCTGCAGGGCTGGAAACATGACTGCAACGCCTTTAGGGACAGAGAGAGCACATCCACACGTCACAGCAGGGAAATGGGGTCCAAACACTCTCCCAGCTCTGTCCCTGTTCTGTGCATGGTGCAGGTGGGACCCTCCATCCCACTCATTGGGCTGAGTGTCCCCAGTGGGGCTGGACTCACCTGGTAAAGGGGCTGGGTGGTCTCGAGGGGATGCTGCAGGTCCATTGCTGGCCACTTGGGCTGCATCAATCTGGGATGTTTGCCACTAGAAAGCTGTCACTGCATGCAGTTATTTTGGGTAGGGCCAATGGTGCAGGTGGTCTGCTTGGGAGACTGCTGCTTTTTTTGCCTTTCCACCAGCCCTTGTGTCTATTTAGGAGATTCTGTGCTTTTCTTCATTAGCTCTTCTCCTTCTTTATCCAAGCATCCTGACCTGCAGCTGAGCTGTTTCTTCACATCTCCCCCCAACCAGCCCATTTGGAAGCACGGGTCAGGCAGGACAGCTCCGATAAGCTCCAAAGCAGAGGTTACCGAGCTCACTCCCCTCATAAATCCCCATTTCCAACCTTCCCCTCCTTTCTGCTGATACAAGCCCCGGGGCTGTGCTGGAGAGGCAGCCAGGGGCCAGCTGTCAGCTGAGAGCCACAGGTGCTGCTCCACCAGCGCCAACAGCAGCTCCGCCTGCGCCTCGGCTGCAGGAAAAATGCAAGGCACGAGATGGGAAGAGGCAGAGGAGAGCCCTCCAAAAGATGTGTTTTTTTCCTTCCTATACAAATACCTCTTCGGTGACCACGTGCACGTGTGTTTGCGTTCATTTTCTATCATTTCGTTGCACTTTGGCACAATCCCTTGACTTTCTCACCCGGACTGTGGAGGCAGGGAGGGTATTGCTGCAGACCGTGGGTGTCCGTCCTTTTGGCTTGAGTGAAGAGGAATTGTCTTTGGCCACGTCGTTAATGTAGATAACGTAGACAAGTAACAATTTATTTTACTGTATTTTCTATTAAAAAATAAAAAAAAGAGGGCAACAAAACCATAAAACTAGCAGGTTGGACACGTGTGCTGTTGATGAAGGGTAACTGAAGGCACAAAGCCATTCTCTCTCAACACTGAGCACGGGGTTTTCTACCCCGTGAGCAAAACCAGCTTCAAAACCACAAAATGCTTTTGTTCCCTCTTCACTTCTAAGAAAAATTGCCTACAGCACAACAACCTCAGGAAGCTGAGTTGAGCATTTTCATAGAATCATAGAATGACTGAACCACGGAGTGGTTGGGTTGGAAGGGACCCCAGAGCCCACCCATTCCCATCCATGGGCTGGGTGCCCCCTGCCAGCTCAGGATGCCCAGAGCCCCGTCCATGGCCTTGGGCACCTCCAGGGGATGGGACACCCACAGCTTCTGGAGGTTTTTGAGAAATGTGGAGATGTGGCACTGAGGGACATGGTCAGTGGGCATGGTGGGGGTCAATGGTTGGACTTGGGGATTTTCATGGTCTTTCTAACCTTAATGATTCTATGATTCCCTGGGCAGGCCATACCAGTACCTCACCACCCTCTAGGCAGAGAATTTCCTCTTAACATCTAACCTAACTCTCATCTCTTAGTTTTAAGCCATTCCTCTTTATCCTGTCACTACCTGCTCCCCTGCTGCCACCCCTGTTGATGCAGCCCAGGATTCCCCAAGCCTCCAACCCCAAATCCGTTCCCATTACCTCCACTGCCACGGCACCGGGTGGCGAGGAGAAGCCATGGGAATGTTCTGCAGGAGACATCCCTGCGTCGGCGATGAATCCCCCTTTGTGCTGTCAATGGAGACACGAAGCGTTGTTCAATAGCAGTCCCTCGAGAGCAGCTCCCGGCACTCCCTGCTTCCTCTTGGCCGCTGCCCAGTCTTGTCTCTTTGTCCAATGCAGACTGGGGGATCTGCAGGGCAGAGAGCTGCTCGTCATGGCAAGCACTGTGCAAACTTGTGAACCTGCAGGAAGAATCTCCTGGGTAGAAATAATTATTTTTACAGGTGCAAATTGGCTAATAATTCCAGCATTCCAGTCTACTTGTGTTCCTTTAACCCGTTCGTAAAATACCCCGTCCGCTTGGCTACCACCAGCACCGAAACCTCACAACGCCTTTGTTTTTGCACTGAATATCTGCAGTGCTTTGTTATTTTTTCAGTTGGCATCACACGGCGCTTTACGATAGCTGGAGGAACGTGGGATTTCCCTAGAATTCAGTCCAGCCTTCCCCACGGGCAGCACTCCAGCCCAGTGACTAAGGCCATGGTTCTGCCCCAGCAGAGCCAGCAGGAGCACAGATGGAGCCGCAGGGACTTTCCAGGAGCCCTCGAGGCTGTCACCATGCTGTGATGCGTCAATCCTCCGCATCCCCACCCTTCAGCCTTGTGCTGACCTGAGAGTGGCCTTTCAGTGTCTAAAGGGGCTGTAAGAAAGAAGGGGACGGACTCTTCAGCAGGGTCTGTTGTGATAGGACCTGGGGAAACGGTTTCAGACTCAAAGAGAGGAGATACAGACTGGATATAAAGAAGCAGTTTGTTCTGATAAGGGCTCTGAACCATTGGCACAGGTTTCCCAGAGAGGTGGTGGGTGCCCCATCCCTGGAGACACCCAGGGTCAGGCTGTGAGCACCCGATGGAGCTGTGGGTATCCCTATTCACTGCAGACAGTGGGACCAGATAGCCCTTGAAGGTCCCTTCCAACTCAAACCATTCTGTGATTCAGTGATTCTGCTGCTCCACGTTGGTGTTGTTGAAGTCCAGCAGCTCTTTCGTGTGCTGTGATGTGGGAGGCTGGGAGGCAAGGGGTTCCTCCTAATAAACGATGAACATTTGCAGATGGAAAAGCAGAAGACCTTTCTGTGCACACGGAAAACTTTTTGGAGACCTTCCCCTGGGAGTCTGATGTAAGAAATGCAGACCTATAAACAGGCAATAGTACAAGCCTGAAAATAACCCAGACTGGACAAATAAGGGCTTTGTCAGTCTCAAACCTCCCTCTGATACATACTCTGTCCCTTCTGCCATAAATCTTTCCAGATTCTTTTCATAGTTTTTTTGGTGTTTTTTTTTTTTTTTTTTTCCAAGAACTTTTACAGATAGCAGAAAAGCAAAAAAAAAAAAAAAAGATGGAAAGATAAAATAGCTGCCTTAACTTGCAAAGTAAATCCAGCTAAGGTGCGAGATGAGAAACGTGGCGTTGGTTTTCTGCTCTTCTGTCTGAGCAGTGAGGAGGAATGACAGCCCCAGGTGGGACCTCTGCAGGGATTTGGGTCTTCAGAGCAACCCAAGCAGGCTGGACAGTATTGCATCTCCAGTCTAAATGAGTTCCTTTGAGTCTTTCTGATAAGCACCTAGGACAAAACCAACTTCCCCTGGCCTCCATGTCTTGCTTTGTGCATCACATTGGCTTGTGCAACCAGCGCAGCGTAAGGTTACTGCAGTGCTAGGCACTCCCTTGCACTCCTTCCTTAGAAAGAAGCTTAGTTTCCAGTGAAATCAGTGACAAATCTACTGCTTCTTTCATTTAGGCCATTATTTTACCCTGTGTGTCTTTCACAAGTAAACAAGCAAACATCATGTTCCAATTCCCAGTGCCTTTTCTTCGTGATGCTCTCGCCCAAACCCACGTCTTCCCGTGGGGTCGAGTATTTCTTTCTCCTTTCAGTATTACTTTCCCACGAGGCATAATAGCAACCTCACCAAAATAAATGATTTTGAATGTACTTGTCTGTGGCTGCTGGTGTCGGAAGCTCCTTGGGCTTTGTGCTCTGTAGTCATCCCACTGGGTGGGACACATCGGGGGCTGAGCGATTGGCCGTGGGATGGTTGTGTGCATGGGCATGGACAAACAGGGACGTGGCACTGGGTTGGATCCAATGGTTTCTTCTGCTTTTCATGGAAATATTCAGTATTCTTAGCTGGGTATTTTGTGGTTCCTCTGGGAGCAGCTTGTCTCTTCGTTCAGGCGGGTTTAGTTGTGATGCTGGTAGGACCCAAGCCTCTTGCTGTCACCTTTCATCAATGGAGCTGTGGTGTCAGGTCATCAAAATATACTTTTTAAAGAAGAGGTTTAGGATTATAAGGCAGTGATGTGATCTCTTGCAAGCTGAAGCATGGCTGCTTTGTAGAAGGCATTGGGTCAAAGCTATTCATTCTGCTCGCTTCCCACAGTGATGCTGGAGGAAGAGCATCAAACTTGGAGGTTATCAGGAAAAGAAGGGAACGTGGTAATTGAGCCTTTTAGAACTGGTACCAGCATCCAATAAACATGTAAGGACACAATTAGTGGAGATGGTTGAGATGGCTTGACGATTGGGCTTGATCATAGAATCATAGAATGGCCTGGGTTGAAAAGGACCACAATGATCATCTAATTTCAACCCCCTGCTATGTGCAGGGTTGCCAAGCACCAAACCAGGCTGCCCAGAGCCACATCCAGTCTGGCCTTGAATGCCTGCAGGGATGGGCCATCCACAACCTCCTTGGACAACCTGTTCCAACCTTAATGATTCTGTGATTCTATGAAGTGGTCACGAATGGTCATGAGTCGTCTTCCCCTTTTCATCCCCTGGCATGCTTTGGGTTTTTACAGGCAGGTGTTGCTCTACAGGAGAGACAGCAATAGCCATGTACCATGCCTTGCACCCATCTCGTGAGCCTTGAGCACCACAGAAAAGCAGAGAGAAGAGGACTAAAAGGGGTGTGAGATTTCCCCAGACTGGGCTTTTTTAGGGAGGTTTGATTCTATCTTGGATGCTTCCCATCCGTCATTGGTGGAGGGTCTGCTTATGCTCTGGAGAGCCATATTCAAACCTTCCTGATGTTCTCTGGTGTTGCTGAGAGTGAATATCGCAGGGGATGAAAAGGGAGGAGATACTGATGTGGAGGATGTTGTATTTTTACTGGATGAAGGGTTTCAAGCTGACATCTGTAGACCTTGAAACAAGGGGAGAGTTCCTCTTCAGGATGGGGTTGGTTTCCCTTACACCATCTGGTTGCTGCGTAGCTGTGAGATTTGTGCCAGCCTGCCTCTGGCAACAACTATTTTATAAATATATTTCCATAAATACCAACAGTTTCAGCATGAACTCAGCCTGAAGGAGTCAGGATATTAAAAAGCACAGGGGCTGAGACACAGGGGAAGATGTAACCACAAGAGCAGAGGCAGCAGTGGCACTTTTACACCAAGATGTGCCTCTCTCATCCAGCAGGCATTGAAAATGCCTGTGCCATCAGTACTGAAGGGGAAAAAGTTAGCAGAGCCAGGTGTTGCTTGAAGTCAGGGATGCAGGAAGGTTCATCTGTCCTGCAGTGGTTCCTGGCCTTTGTGTCTTGCTGGGGAGAGGTCCTTGGGGCCGAATGGTCCTGTGTCAGCTCAGCCCTGCGATGCCATCCCATTGCCCATAGGATAAGTCTCTATTCTCTGCATTACTTTTCACCTTGAAACTCCCTTTCCTGCCACCATTTTCAGCTCTAGGCACCATGCATCACCTCCCAAGTCAGTGCACAGCCCATGGTGACACAGACATCAGTTTCCATTCCCAGTGCAGCCAGTTCATTGGGGCTTTATATATATTTATATACGTGTGTGTGTGTGTGTGAAAGCATAAAACCAGATTGTTTTCCTGTACCTTTCCATTCTCCACTTCTCCATTCGTACAAGCACACACCTGAGCACAAACAGCTCTCCTATGGAGAATGTGCACTCTTTGCAGCTGCAGGCTTGCAGCTGAGCATGCAGTTATTGCATTTCCCTATCGCCGCAGTAAAAGCTCCCTCTTTTTTTCACCCCCCTCTTCTTTTCCTTTCCTCCAGTGTGCGCCCTGTCAGCTTTGATTTATAGCCTTGAAAAGCAGACTCTGGTTTGAAGAATTAATGGTATTTGCATATTTTATTTGGAATCTCCCCTGGAAGGCGGCTGCAGCCGTGGAGCTGCCCAGTGCCGCCGTGCAGACGCTCTTCTCCTTTCCTTCTTTCTTTTTTTTCCTGGTGTCATTCAGATTTAGCAGCAGAGGTGAAAAGTTTAAACAGTAAAAGCAATAAAACCACGTTTATGTGACAGATAAATCGTCCAGAGACAGCTCCCTCTTGCAGCACCTTTCTCCCCTGGCTCCGACCTGTGCCTATGGCTGAGCCCTGCAATGCCCACTGTGCTCAGCCCCGGGCACCCTCAGTGCTGCTTATGCCCTTCCAAGGTCCAGCCTGGGTGGGTTTGTGTTCAGGAAGGTGCTTATTTACAGTCATAGAGTCATTCAGATTGGAAAAGAGCTCTAATATCCCCAAGCCCAAACCCCAACCCATCCCACCATGCCTACTGACCCTCAGTGCCACATCTCCACGGTTCTTGGGCACCTCCAGAGATGGTGACCCCATCACCTCCCTGTGCAGTCTGTGCCAGTGCCTGACCGCTCTTTTGCAGAAGAAATGTCTCCTAATGTCCAACCTGACCCTCCCCTGCCCATCACCTCTTGTCCTGTTGTTACGTGGGAGTAGAGGCCGACCCTCACCTCGCTCCAACTTCCTTCAGGCAGTTACAGAGCCATGAGGTTTCCCCTGAGCCTCCTCTTCTCCAGACTATCCCATCTCATTCCCTCAGCCTCTCCCCATAAGATCGGTGCTCCAGACCCTTCGCAGCCCTGCTGCCCTTCTCTGGACACGCTCCAGTGCCTTGGTGCCTCTCTTGTAGTGAAGGGCCCAAAACTGAATACAGCACTTGAGTTGCGGCCTCACCAGCACCTTTGCACACTGTTAATCACAGCCCATCGTGCTTTTTTTCCTTGACCCACTTCTAACCTTCGCCTTCTTATTTCTACCCCTTTTTTATTGCCCTACGGGGCAAAAGGATGCAGTCCCTACAGCCGTTCCCGGAGCGGGACAGACCTGCTGGAAGCACTGTGGGGTGGAAGGAGCACATGAAGTCATACTCCGGGCTGCGGCTTTAGGGTGCCCTTTGGATAAAAAGACTCCTAACAATGTGCAGCCCTGGTTTGTAGCCGACCTGCAGCACAAAGCCATGTGGGACCGCGGGCTGGAAGAGCCCTCCGAGGTCCCGGCTAATCCGTTCCCCCCCGCCAGCGCTGGGGATTGTTCCCGACAGCTTCTTTTCTTTGCCCTGACCTACATAGTCAAAAAGAATCTTGTTGCACATTTTTGTTTTGTACCTTGAGGTCTTCGAGGAGCCAAATCCCCGTTCTTTGCCGGGCGGGTTGTGTTGTTAAACAGCGCCGGAGCCTTCAGGAAAACCATGGAGACGCGGGGGCACAATGAGGCCTCTATGGCCCTCGCTTCGCCTGGGGACGGCCACGGGCAGACAATACCATGGGGCCCTTCCTTATGGGGCGGGCGCCGGGACGCTCGGCTGCTGCCGATGAAGACGTCGGCACTTGGCAGCCCTGAGCCACAATAGAGCGGTCACAGGGACAGGGGGAACTGCTTGTCATGAGCCGTGCGTTCCCCTCCAACGCCTTCCAATACTTGAAGGGGGCACATAAACGGGAATGGGAACGGCTGTTTGTGAGGGTGGATAGTGATAGGACAAGGGGGAATGGCTTCTAACTGAGACAGGGGAGGTTTCGGCTAGATATTAGCAGGAAGTTGTTCACACAGAGGGTGGTGATGCACTGGAACAGGTTGCCCAAGGAGTTGTGGATGCCCCATCCCTGCAGGCATTCAAGGCCAGGCTGGATGTGGCTCTGGGCAGCCTGGTCTGGTCCCTGCACATAGCAGGGGGTTGAAACTAGATGATCACTGTGGTCCTTTTCAAGCCAGGCCATTCTGTGATGATTATGCAAAAACACAAGCACTGTTGTAGAAGCATAGACTCATACAATGGTTTGGGTTGGAAGGGATCCTCAAGGGCCATCTGGTCCTGCTCCCTGCAATGATCACGGACACCCACAGCTCCATCAGGTGTTCATCCAGCCTGACCTTGAGGAACGGGGCACCACCACCTCCCTTCCAGTGCCTCACTGCCCTTACTGTAAAACACTTTTTCCTCATATGCAATCTAAATCTCCCCTCTCTGTGTTTGAAACCTTTGCGTTTTCCCCTTGTCCTATCACACCAAACCCTGTTACGACCTTAAAAAGCAGATTTAAGCACATCTGCACCGTGGTTTTTGAAAACCATTTCTTGACAAAGCTGGGACTTACACTGTCTGCTGAGAAGTAGGAAAAATCATAGGTAAATGTCTCAGTTCATTCTCTTCCTGTATGTCCAGTACCACCCCTGGTATACTGAGAGACATGGTTTAGTGGGGTTGTGTTGGTGGTGGGTTGGACTGGATGATCTTGGAGGTTGTTTCCAACCTTGGTGGTTCTATTATTCTATTCTTTGATTCTATCTTTAAGTTGGAAAACACCTCTAAGATCATCTATCCAACCACCAACCCATCCCCACCACCATGACACCACCAGATGTGCTGGTGCCTTCCCACCACCAGGCTCAGCATCCCCAGCCATGGTGGATGGGAAGTGGTCATGGGTCAGGAGAGAAGGGAGCCCACTGTGGTGTGGGGCATGTGGGAGCTCTCCCTTAGGTCTGCTGCCCTGGAAATCACAAATCCCATTGAGGTGAAGCACTGCATCTCTTTTCAGGTTCTGCCAACAAGTTTCTAGGGGTGCCTCAGTCTTCATACCCTCCAATAGGGTAGCACATCAGGCATGCAATATGGCTAAAAGAGGTTAAGACCACAAAACATGACTTTTCTGATTAACACCACCTGCCCGGGACCTCTGCCATGACTCAGATAAGCCACCTGCTTGCTCACCACCTCATTTTTGTTTGTTTTTCTTCCCTGCAGCTCCTGGATCTGTTCATCCAGTGGGACTGGTCAACGTACCTGGCTGACTACGGGCAACCCACCTGCAAATACCTCCGGGTGAACCCCACCACAGCCCTCGTCTTGCTGGAGAAGTGAGTGCAGCAAGGGGCACCCTGACACTTTTCAGCCCCAGATGAAGGTTTCGGAGCAGTGGGAGTGCTGACAAAGTCCTGCTTTATCCCACTGAGCTCCAGTTTTTCTATCAAGAAGCACTGATTTGGTTAAAGACTTATATTTTTGCTCCATTCTTAAGCAGAGTTTTCCTCGTTCTATGACAGACTTCCACTAGCATCTCAAGCTAGCTCCCAAAATCATATGAAAATGGCCAGCCTGCAGGCACTTATAGCTCTGTTTTCTGGTTCCATCAAGAGGATCATACAGTAAAATCCCAGCTATGGGACAGAGAGAGTATCTTTAGGTGGCTCCAAGGCTCTTAGAGAGGACAGGACCCACATTCTCTGCTAAGGGTGAATCTCAGTTTCATTGAAGCCTGCACTTGCCCCAGGAGGTAATGTGCAAGCCAACCCTGGAGCTGTGCTGAGGAGCTGCTGACCTAATGGTCATCTCCATGTGTCCTCTGTGGAGAGGTGAGATGCACCCTGGAGCACAAAGAGGGTTTGGCAGTCCTCTGAGCCCAATCCACGCTCTGAGCAGCTCACAGTTAATAATTCCAGACTTGGAAAATCCCAGCCCACATGATGAACTCGGGCATGGAAGCAGCATGTTGGCTTCAGTCCCAAATAGTGGAGTTCATTGCCCTGGTAACCCCTCCAGCACGTACCTGCTGGCAGAGACAAGTGCCACCAGGTCACTCGTCCTCACCAGGTCACTCATCCTCACCAGGAGGATCAGCCCTGCTCTGCCCCTTTGCTTCCATCACACCTCACCAGCAAAGTAACAAGCCCAAAGGAATAATTCCTGATTTCCTTATTGTGTGGCCACTCCATGGTTGGGTCTGGCATGGAGGAGTGAGCAGGATGAGCGAGCTGGCGTTTGGGTTTTGGTTTGGTTTAACGTGAAATCAGATCCTTGGGTAGAATTTGAGTTGTTTTTCAGACTACCTCTCACTTCTGTCGCACGTAGAGTAGAAGATGCCCAGTTTGGTGTTGGGGTTAAGCCTTTAGAAGCATAAACTGGCAGTGCTTTGAGGCTTTGGATGTGGGTCTGTTCTGTCTGCAGTCCACTCAACCGCACCTCCTCCTTTCTCTGGCTCATTTCACATCAACCCACAGCATCCAAAGGCTGTCAGTCTGCACCCTGGGTCTGCAGAGGAGCACTGTGTCAGAGCAAAATGCTTTTACACACTATAGCCATATTTCATACGTGCATCGTGCAATACGTTGCATCATTTGCAGTGTATTTGCAGCCCTCCATCCATGGTGCAAAAGCGTGCAGTATGTTCAGAGCTATCCATAAAATGGAAAAAAAGGAAAGCTGAACGTTTGGACACGAAGCAGCCGGGTTGTGTAACTTGTTCTCATGATTATCTCTTTTCCTAATCACACATCTCCCATAGGATATCACGAGTGTAAGTATGCTGCTTGCTTGGGCTTTTACCCTCACCTTGCAGTGACTTTATTGTTTGATTTAAATGGAGCACTAAATGATCTAAATGCAAGCTGCCTTTGAAACAGTTCCCTCTGGTAACTCTATCGTCTCAAATGCACTAATTAGAACTAAAAGAGGAGCTTTTACTGCCTCGCTTTTTTTTTTTTTTTCTCTTATAGATTAATTTAAACAAAGCTTGGCTCTATTTAAGGCGGTGTTTGTTGACAGGGGTGGGGACACCATTGAGCTCTCTCTTTCCCTTCCTCTTACTTTTAATTCCTGGGCCAGCACAGAGGGACCGCATTACACAACCAGCTTCAGCTGTCCTGAGGCTCTGCAGGCACAATAGTGTGGATCCCCTAAAGATCTGCCTCTATTTCCAACTGGTTCTTGGTGTTGGGATGCGTAGCTCTATCTAGAACCACGTCACCCAGCTCTTGTAGCCCAAGGCTGGAAAAGAATGGGGCTGGCACATGGCACCCCAGTGTTGACCCCCATGATGGTGGTAAGGCACTGAAGCACATTGCCCACAGAGGTTGTGGGTGCCCCATCCCTTGAGGCATTCAAGGCCAGGTTGGATGGGCAGCCTGATGTGGAGGTTGGCAACTCTGCCCATGGCAGGAGGTTGGAATCAGATGATCTTTGAGGTCCCCTCCAAGCTTCGCCATCCTATAATTCTATGAGTCTATGATAAACCTGGCTTTTTTTAAGGCTGTTTCTCCATCCATGGCCTCGTGCCTCCAAGTTGCCCTCCCAACCCAACCACCTGCTGGGAGTCCCTCATGCTGACACCATCACCCTTTGGAGAAACCCTTTGGACCCTGCTCCATCCCTGCAGGCACACACGGGCACGGGCTTGCTCTTGCTCTACAAGCAGCATGAGCCCTGAGTAAACATGCTGAGTGTCCCAGCCCTGCTCCCTGACAGCAACACTAATGCAGCTGGTTGGCACCAGTTTTGTAACCCTTTTCTCTATAGAAAAGATCCCTTTCTCCTTGAGTGACAGTTGGGTGTAGGTGGGAAATGCCCATTGCACACAGTGGGGAAGCACGCACCCATAGTTGTTGCAGGACTTTGTGTTCTGCAGGCATGTTCTTCATTGGGGAAGTGAGGCTGGTAGCAGCTTGATGCCTCCAAATCCACGTAGGAGATACCAGCAGCTCCTGTCTCATCCCATTTGGGATGGGGTCAGTGCATTGCCAGCAGTGCTTGGTCACCCCGACCCCACAGCTTTCTCCTTGCAACTCCTTCCCAATCACTCAACACACCCCAAGATTTCCTTGCATAAAACATGCAGTTCTTGAGAAACATCTCATGGAAATAAATCTGCACCTGAGCATCTTCTGTGAGATTTTGGGGCTGCTAAGGCAGAGGATGCCATGCCTTACTTATGGGTATCACCGGGCAGAAGAAACTCAGTGCTTTTTTACCTATGGGACAGCCACAGGTGGAGGTTTCTCAAGGTGCAGGTTTTCATCTGATGCCCCTGCACGGCCTGTGAGATGGTGATGGAGCTCTCAGCTCTATGGGAAGGTGTTTGAGGGAGGGGTAATGTCCTGCAGCAGGATGGTGGTTGCCAAAATTCCCAATGCTGCAGCACCTGTAATCTGTGTGACTCAAAAACCCCCTCTTTCTGTCTGGTTCTTGCAGGGGAGCAGCTGGCAACCTGCTTCAGTTAAAAAAAAAAAAAATACATAGAGAAGAAGGAAAAAAAAAAAAAACAGCTTATTTTGCTGAATGAAGTTGCTCCAAGCTATCTGGTTACTGTTGGGAAAGCAGCTCGGTTATAATCCTGTGCCTTTGGGCACTTATAACTATAGCAAATTAGCCTTTGGGATGAGGTTGTTATCATGTTTTCAGTTCCAAGCTGGATGGTTTTGGAACATTTCAGATTCCCTTTGGCTCCTTTTTATGAAGACTGAAGCACGGAAAATCGTAGATTTTTTTTTTTAATAGGTTGAATGAGCTTGAAGAGGTTTGTTTTGTGCTCTGATAACACAAAACCCTCCATCTGATAAACTGCCGTGCTTCCAGGGCCCATCATCTCTGTGTCCCGGTCACTCTATGCTTCATTGAGGTACCCAGAGCCAAAAACACAGGCTGATGTGGCACATCCAAAGCCATCTGCCTCTGCCAGATCTGATTTACCAGGAAAACCAGTTACAAATTAGGGTATTATGGAGAGCAGTGCCCAGCAGGCTGGGTGCTTGGAGCCCAATGCCTTTAAACTCTGCTGATGTTCCTTGTGGGGTGGTTCCACTCCCCAGCACACGCCCTGCTTGAGCCATGCAATGAGATGTTGGCCCCCCAAAATGCATCTGCGAATGCAAATATGCATGAATGCCAAGCTTTGCATGCCGGAGAGGAATGGAGCTGCCCCAGTGTTGGGGGTTGGACTTGATGATCCCCTGAGGTCCCTTCCAACCCCTATCATTCTGTGTTTTTCTGGTCCTGTCCCAGCACTGTGCCTTGTTGGTCCTGAGCTTGAGGACCTCATGGGAGACCAGTGCAATTGAAGGAAATACAAATCTCCCTGGGGTTTGTAAACTGGAGGAACTAATGTTGGATTCCTTCCTTGAACGTCCTGTAAAGTTAAGTCCATGAGTCTGAAACTTTACGGCTGCCCCAAAAGCTGCATCTCTTGGCCGCATGCAATGCACCATGTCAAAAAAGAATCATTAACGCTGTGGATTTTGTGCTAATTTTTTAATTTCCTGACCCTCCTAATATGACAGTACTCATTTAACACATAAGGACACTGGGACATGTAAGGACGTTCTGGATGGAGCTCTGAGCATCCGGTGGAGCTGTCGGTGTCCCCGTTCATTGGAGGGGAATTGGACCAGATGGCCTCTAAGGGTCCCTTCCAACTCAAACCATTCTATGATTTTATTAAGGGGAGAATGAGAGGTGTTAGGGGCTCAGGATTGGTGCAGTGCCTTGGCTTTGAGGCAGGTGTCACGAGCTGGGGTTAGCCCATGGGGTGGATAAAGCTTGGGGCTAGACCTAAGATGATGGTCTGTAGATCTACAGGTCTACAGACCATCACCTCTTCGCTCTACCAGCCACGAGCTTCTCTTGGTGCACCCATAGCATCGCTGCATGCACTGTAACCTCTCTGTTCTCTGCTCAGGATGAGGGACACGAGCCGGAAGAACAACGTTTTCGCCCAGTTTCGGAAGAACGAGCGGGACAAGCAGAAGCTGATAGACACAGTGGCCAAGCAGCTCCGCGGCCTCATCAACAGCCATCACTCATGAGGGACCCACAGCCTTCCCCACACCTGGACTTGGGATCCTTGTTCAAAGAGAACAGATGTATTTTTGTATTCGCCTGTATAGTATGGATGAAACCCACCCTCATGACAAAACATTGTTAAATAATCCCGGGGCAGGTAGGTGGCATGCTGCTGGTGGAGAGGAGGTGGTGTCAGCAGTCACCATTCTGAACTCCTATTTTCAGGGGTTTGCAAAGCAACGGGAAAACCTGAAGCCTGAGCGAGAAGTTCACACCCAGACGATGGGTTGGTTGGGTATTTTTCGTGCGCGTGTGGGTGGGTTGGGGTTTTTTTTTTTAATTTTTTTTTTCTTTTTTTGTAAGCCAAATTCAAAGAATTGGTTTGACTTCCTTTTGTTAAGTTATTCAGCTGCAGAACAAGGGATCACAAGAAGTATAGGGAGGAGCTGTGGTTTCAGGTTCTTCTCATTGGCTCTGCTCAAAGGAGCATGCATTCAGAAGGAGGGTCGCTCGTTAGCTTGCCTTGCCAGCACGCATGTTGGGTTTGTGTAGGAGGAGAAGCAGTGATTTCTCAGCCTCTCTCCCCTTTTCCCATAAGGGCTGATTCCCACCCTGGGTCGCGGGTGGCTCCTGGGAGCTGTGACCCTTTGGTGTGTGTGGTGGCACTGCTCAGAGCTGATGCACCCCAAGCTTTTCTTCTGGGACCTGGTGGTGTCTTGTGGCACTGCACTGGGTATAAAAGGGCTTCAAGAGCTGCCTCGTTGCATAGGAGAGGTTGGGGTGCCTTATGGGGCCAGTTTGGGCTGGGTTCTAGGAGAGAAGTGTACAACACTCTACTTCGCTTTTCTTTTCCGTGCTGGTTTGCAGCTCTACTTTCCCATCCTCCCTTCGTGCTGCCATGGTGCCATGTCCCTCTGCCGTCCAACATGGGGACGTCCCCCAAACGTGGGGTGCAGGAGGTTCCCCCTGGAGTAGTATTGTGCACCGACAGCCTGGCTCTGAATGACAGAGCTCTGCTCTGCTCTGTGCTCCGGAGCTACCCGTGCATCATCTGCCGAAATCAAGGCAGTCTTTGAGGACCACGTCACGCTATCGACAGGATGTTAATCCCGGGCTTCAGGTTACAGAGAGAAGGGACTTTTGCCCTTATCTTTTCATTCCCCTTTTGACTCTCCTTACCGCAGGTGAAAGCTTATCCGGCCGCTTCCCCCACTACCAAACCCTGACACTGTGTTCAAGGGAATTCAAACCCTCATTGTGAATGGCAGGGCCCTTTCTAACACCATTCAAATGCGTGGGGCCATTGGCTCTCAGACCACTTGTGGAAGCTGCTGGGTGGTTCTGGAGCCCTGGTGGGGCTCTGTTCCCCTTCAGCTCCCCATTGCAGGGTCCTGAGCTGCACAGGGGCAGGATTTGTCCATGTGTCACCCAGCTGAGGCTGCAGAAGGGGGCATTTGGGCTCTTTGCTTTCTGCCCACGAGCACTTCTGGCTTTGTATTTTTGGCTCCATTCACACTTCAGCAGTGGATGCATGAAGCAGTGGTGTGTTGCCTTCCTTCTTTGTTCCTCAGCAGTACTCCTTTGATTTCCTTTTGGTAAGGGTACATGAACCCTGAAATAGGCACATTGCTAGCGATGAGCTCGTGGGGCTTTGTCCCATCACCACAACCTCCAGCCACCGCAAGCAGTGCATTATTTCCATTAATACAAGGGAAGAGCTGGAACTTGGCTTTATGGCTCCTTTCTTTGAGAGGATTGAAGGGTACTTTCCTTGAAATATGTGCAAGAAGGATGGAAAAAAAAAGAAGTAGATGGATGACAGTTGTGTGGCCAGCAAGGGACCGTATGATGTGATCCACCCAAGGAGACCCTCCAGGTAGGGACAGGTGACAGGGGACAAGTGGTGGCAGAAGCAGGTGGGACCATCTGCTTTGAGCATCTTTTGAGCAGCGGAGCTCAGAGATTGAAACAAAAACCCAACGGTGGGAGGAGGAGAGAGGTTTCAGTGCACGAGGCACTCAGTGAAGGGCCATCCAGTCACAAGCACTTTAAAACACTTCAGAATCACGCTGCTATAGATGCTGGCAACGGCGTAACAGAGCATCAGCAAGCATGACAAATAGAGCACTCTGGTGTTTCCAGTTTTTATTAGTGGGAGGATAGACTGTCAAACCCAATTTCTAATTGCATTTCTCAGCCACTGACGTCGCTGCTGGATGAGGAGGTGCCTTTTGCACACTGAGGATTTTCCTCCAGCAGGGAGAAGGGAGCAGGACCAGGCAGCATCACCCCCATGAGCAGGAGAAAGCAGTCAGCTCCTGGCTTGGAATCTGGGTTTTTTTTTGTCCCCAAGGAGCAGCTCCTGCATTGCATTAAGTATCCCAGAGTGGCTGTGGCTCAGGGTGAGCTCTACTCCAGGGAGTGGGGCTGGCAACTGGGATGTGATGCTGGGAAGGCTCAGCCCAGCCCCATCAGATTCAGGGCGTTTCTGATTTCGGGGGGTCAAGCACCTAACCACAAGTCACATCACGGGCATGAAAAATGGAATTTTGGTGCTCTGGTCCTAATTAACTTTTTGTTCCGAGAGATGCAGCTCCATCCCTTCAAAATAAAATTAATCTTTTAAACAGACTGCTTAAAAAGCCCTGGAAGATGTTTAAAATCCCCTCTAAATCGCTTACTAATGACTGGTATCCTCTGATACGGATGGTATTGCTTATGAGGGAAAGGTTGTATCTATGAATTTGTGATCTGGGGGGAGGCAGGGGCTGAACCTACTGCTGTAACCATCAGTTTGCAACCCCCAGAACCAATAATGCTGCTATTAACACATCCATGTACATACATTGGTCATTCCTTAGGTTTTAAAGCAGTGGCTGTAGTAAGGAGTGGGTGATCCTCCCTCTCCCCGTAGCTTGGCAAACAATTCAGCACCATTAGATTAAAAGGAAAAAAAAGAAGAAAAAAAAAAAGAAGAAAAACGAAGTAAAACAAATCTTGCCTTCCTGAGAATCCACTTATCTTACTTTCCTTATTTTCCTTAAAACCTCCTTGGAATAGTTTTTTGGGACACCTCTAAGGCACCGAGCTGCAGAGCAAATCATAAAGGGAACAGCTTTGAACACTCCCTCCTCCATCTCTATCCCAATCTCCGTTACAATCCCAACCCCAATCCCCACTGCTATTTCAATTGCATCCCCAGTCCCCATCGCCATACCAATCCCATCTTTATCCCAACCACAGTCCCCACTGCCGTCCCAGTCCCAACACCAACCCCATACCCCATCGCCATCCCAATCCCCATCACCATCCCAATCCCCGTCACCATCCCAATCCCAAAAACAATCTCCATCGTCATCCCAATACCAATACCAACCCTAATCTCCATTGCGATCCCAACTCCCATCACCATCCCAATCCCAACCCTCATCACCATCACAACCTCAACACCAATCTCCATCCCAATTCCAACTTCAATCCCCAGCCCAGTCCCCATCCCC
>JAOWBP010002392.1:57434667-57461926 GCA_028571105.1 Tragopan temminckii
GCTGGGAGCTGCCATTCCTATCTTTGGTAACTCCATTCATTCAGTAAAATGCGTTGTGGTCGTCCTCATTTGGCACTTAATGCTGTCAGACGATATTCTCCTGCCCTCTGCAGAAGTGTTGCTAATTCACGCTCCAGTTTGGCTGCACCCATCAACTGTAAGTACTGAGAGATTAAATTCTTTTGAAAGATCACCTGTAAGATTGTGTGGGTTTGGTAGGGGATATTCTTTAACAGCTGGTCGTCTCTTTTGCTTGTTCACAGTACTGAATGCAGAAGAACCTGGGAGAAGGATCAGCATTTAATGAATCGTATCCATAGTTTGCAGCTATATCATATGTCACAGTGCAAGCTGCACCTTATTTTTCTTTCAGAAGTGCCTTCAGCCCTCAATTCTGGCTGTCTAATTTGTGTCCCATCAGCTACACCGGTAGCAGCTGTGTTCTCAATCTGTGTCTGCACAGGGACAGTCTGTGGTGCTGAGAATAATAGGAAGCATTTGTCATTAGTAATCGTTTCCTTCTTTTTCTTTTGGCTGCAAACAGACTCATGACCCTGCAGTTTTCCACCCCGTCGGTAACTTGGGTCACTAAGCAGCATCTCCTCCCTGGATGCCCTCAGTGCTGAGTAAAACAGATGACAAAATGTAATCTAATGGGGAGACTGATGGGACAAATCAATGGAAACAGTGAATTAAGCATGGTTTGAAGGGGATGCAGCTAACTTACTCTGTATCGGAGTAGATATAATACACATTACAGGAAAATATGGTTATGTACACAACGTGCAGTAGTTGTAGAGATGAAAAGGATAATGATTTAAGCTTGAGCCAAGACAACAAGTAAATTAATTCCCCGGACTCGTAGGTCCATGATACAGTTTCTAATTTAGAAATGATCTCTTTTCAGTGTAACGGAAGGGAATGGCTGCACAAGCAAGCCTCGGGCTGAAGCAGAGAGGAGCAAACCAAGATGTGAAGTTTTGCTATTACTTGTAACTCTTTGTTATTGCTTGGCTTTTATTGGTCTTCTTATGCAGCCGAGAGAGATTCTCTCACCTCTTATTTAAACCTAGAGTGAAGTAAGACGTAGAGGTTAAATGAGTTGTCCAGAAAGACACAGTAGGACACGTCTAATTATGTCTCAATTTAGGAGTGTGTTCTGGCACCAGCCCAGGGAGCCAACATGAAAAGAGGGAGAAAAAAACAACTCTGGAGGGAATGAAAAAAAAGAAAAGCAACACAAATACTTCTGCAAACCTGGAAATAGAAGAGGGGATTCTTTTTTCAGAACAGATGTTTGCTCTTTAAAATGGGCTTGCGGTCTTACAGCACAGGTCCACAACCCAAGATTTCTTGGTGCTTTTTGTCATTGCTCCATTCCTTTTTGCCTGGTTCCATGCTCTGCTCTTTTTGGGACCTCCTGGTGCTGGTGTTGGTCCTTCTCCATCTCCTTCACCTCCAAGGCAGTGGGAATCTGATGTAACAACCCCAATTTGGAGGTTGGAATAGAAGAAGAGAAAGGAAATGCGGCTGCTCTCGCTCGTACAAAAGCGTTTCACATCTCTAACTGATTCCAGCGGCAATTGAGGCAGATTGTTTTTACAATATTTAGGTCATAAAATAAGCAGTTCCACAATCTCCAAAGCCTTTTAACTGCTGCTTTACAAGAAATTAAAAGCACCGTAAAATTATATTTAAAATTTCATTCAACTCCGCGTTCTCCTTCAGCCCACTCATGGGTGCAGTCAATAAGGAACGCAGACGTGGCAGCCAGCTTGAGGAGCACTGAACCCAACATGAGAGCACGCCAACGTGTGCCTATATGGGTCCCTGGGCAGCTGTTTACCACCTCATTCTTGGCTGCCTTATCTGGCCCCAAGAACTTTCTCACGCGGAAATCCCATCGTCCGCTCGGTGCTGTGGGCAGCCCTCCCCCTACAAACCCATAGCACAGCTGCCTGCTCCTCTGCTAGCCTTAAGTGCATCGTGCATTGGTTTGCTGGGGGTGAGCGCTGCATTTCTGGGGAGAAATGCCCTCCTTTTAGGATTCTGCACTTGCATTGGCAAGGGAAGCGATGCCTGGTGGGTCAGTGCTATAAGCGTGCGTGGGTGGGAAGCACACAGCTCCCCATCACTGAGCTTCTCTTCCAGTGTTTACTGGAAGGGTTTTCCATCTCCCTTGTAAACTTGTTGCTGATTCCATGGTGTCCTCCAAATCTCCTCTGTCCTCTTGTTTCCAATGCTGTCTGCTCCACCATTTCAGATATCCTCCATCTCCAACACCTTCCCATCTTCTCCTTTGTTACCAGGATGTTCACTGATATTTTCCTGTCTTTGACGTCCTTTGCAACTTTAGGAAGAGAAAACGCTCCTGTCCACACCTATTTAAATTAGACTTTGAAAGTATGACTCGGGTCCCTCAAAATCCACAGCATTCGCTTTCATTCCTTTTCCTAACAAATGAAAAGTAATGGGCTTCTCAGTGGAGTTACCTTTATGCTGTGTTTTAATGAATTGTTTAAAGTATATGGAAAGAAACTAACAAAGATTTCAGAAACCTTTTTACACAGTGCAGCTGGGTTTTATCTCCCTGTGGTCTGAGCTAAATCAGTTTTGTTCCACTAAAACAAAGAGAGGAGGTTTTAACTACCTGGTCTCCTACCTTCTTCTTGACATTTAGCAAGAATAGCTCTTTGGTTTCAAGAGCAATCCATGGTAATTTCTTGAGTTCAGGCAATTTTTGGAACCCACTGGGACCTCCATCCCCCAGCTCTGCACCTGCTTTCTCTCCCCAGCCAACATGGCACACACACCATTGATACTTGATTCCACTTCTCCTAGTATTCTTATTTTAATGGAATATAGAACTTCCCATCTGATAAGAGACATCCACTGAAAGTCTTGGGTTTGGGGTTTGGGAACCCTTATAGATTCTGTATATCTGTCCTACAGGTTAGCAGATCCCAATGCATAGTGAGCAGCCCCTGGACTACATCTCTATGCAGTGTTGGAACTCCATGCTCGTCATTGCTTCTTCAGAGAGCAAATGGCTGTGGTAGAATCTTGTGATGTCTGGTGCTGTTGGGTGGATTTTGGATGACTCTTCCCTCTCCCTGCAGCCCTCTGAGATTCTGGAGGTGGCGCTGAGCTTTGATCATTTGCCTGAGCGTCTGAACAACAGATACGTGATCTAATTTTTGGATGGGCTTGTGTGGAGCCAGAAGTTGGACTAGATGATCCTCATGGGTCTCTTCCAACTTGGGATATCCTATGATGCTATGATCCCTTGATGTGGATGGAGGTATGAGCTCACATAAGCTCAACAGAAGTTGGGAAGAGAACAATATGTCCTCTGCCAACAGGACATTCCATCCTCCCATTGCCTAAACTCGTACCTATCCCTGCTGTCCTTTTTTGCCTTGTTTTTTGCCTTTTTGCCTTTGAGCATCTCCAGTCCATGCAAACACTTGTTCTCCATCTTGAGAATCCTCGGGTGTCATTTTGTACCTCTGGGTAAGGAGTTCTGTTGCTTGACTTTTCTAAGATGATCTTCAAAGAGTTTATCAATGGATGATGGTTTTAAGACCTAGATTGTTCATTAGGGGATGTGGACATAATTATTTCCTCTAAAACAAAAACTCTTTCAAAAGAGGTGCAAGCACAAGTGGATATTCATGGTTCCCCTCAACAGGAGTTGCTGTAACCTCGATCCTGCAGGTCTGCCATCGTAAATTCTGGCAGTGTAAAGTAATTTAGAGAAAATCTCACCCTCAAGATGATCTTTCTGAGGAGTAAAGTAGCCAGCTGTGTTTACTTTAACCACACAATATGTGTAAGGTTCTGTCCCTATGTGTACAGTATACAAAAAGAGATTCCTCCAATTCTGTATAATTAATTTCCAGTGGATGTCTCTTTTCTTGTGTGTGTTTGAACTCTTTATTCTTTGTTCATTGTAAAGGGCTTAACGGTTCCTGTTCCTTGATTCTTTCATTGGTGAAATGTTTTGGAAGAGAGGTTAGAGTCCCTCTGTGACCTGCCCTGGGTGGCCCAAGCCTGTAGACCTTGCAAAGACATTACTTTTTTGGCCTGAACACAAGTCTCTCAAACCTTTAGCCTGGCTAAATGCTTTGTACAAACAGGCGCATACTGATCTGCTCTATTCTCTTGTGATTTTCTGCTCAAGGGGCTGTACTGTAGGTGGCTTGCTATGTTTGCCACTTGCCTTGGTAGTGGAGAAAGTACAATAAATGAATCCGACAGTACCGAGGCCAGCACTGTGCTTGGTCGTTCCGAGAAAATTATCCTGAAATCTGGTTGAAGAGATTAAAACCAAGAAGAACTGGCTGTGTCTCTCCTCTAAAGCTCTGTTCTCTTCTTTGTTTCTTTTTTTCTTTAAGACATTGTTTATTTCTCCTTCCAAAATAAGTTTGTGGCATTGGTATGTAAAGTGTGACCTCTGATTACAGGAGGTACCGCTATTTTTGTAGCAGCCATGGGGTGAAGCATTGCATTCATTCCTCTTCTGGCTCCTTACAGTCCATTGCTGGAGCAGCTTTCTTCTTGCATATAAGCCGTGGTCTTGATCTAATTTCTTCTGTAACACAAGCAATGTGATCTCATGTGTCATTTCACTCCATGGATGTCAAGTGCGCTGTTAATGCCATAGAGTCCAATCCGTTCTTTTTATGAGAATTGCTGTTGAAGCAAATGTTGGTTAATGAAGAGCACGTTCCGTATGCTACTGTTGTTATAACTTGTATTGTTAAAGGGTGATATTACTCCATAATTTCCAGTGTTAACTCCCATAGGGTTGGTTAATAGGAGACTGCTGAAGGTGAGCTGCTGGCTGTGGCATGGGATAAAATCTATCTCACGTTGCTCATGAGTGGATGACAGTAGTGGCAAGTTTACAAGTCTTTGGAAACATTTAAGATCAATTTGCAGGCGTCTTCTCATGACTGTTTGTAGGAAGGCCTTAAACTCCATGTGTACTTCGAAATAGATTCCTAGCGGCTGCAAAACCCTTCAGTCTAAAATAGAAAATCCTTTTCAATTCAGTCCTTTCAGGGTTTCTCTTTTCCAGTGTTGCTTCAAATGTAATAGGTAACATGAAGTGACCCCATCTGTAGAGTGTAGGACGTAATGCTGAGCCAGCTTGTTGGGTATTTCAACCTAGAGACATTAGTGGTACGGAGAAGCCCAGCACAGATTCACCTTTCAAGAGGAAGCTCAAAGGCTATTTCCCATATCTGAATGTTTTTAGCTTCTCAGGTACGTGCTTCTTCAGAGTAGGAGTGTTATAGGATTGATGTGGCTTTGAGGAGAATTTTTCCAGATGAGACAGTGGGGTGTGCAGCAAATGTGTAAAGATGATTTATCCCTTGCAGAGCAGTCAGAAAGCTTGTCTCATTGTTGCCTTGTGTGTGCGTGCTGGTTCAGGCAAGCTACGCTCAAGCTTTATAGCGAACGTACGTATGAAGTTAGAAGTAATTAAAGTAGTTTTGGAGGGTTAAGCAAGAATTCACTTTGGACTGTTCTCTGCCCAGTCCTGTCCTGTGAAAAGTGACAGAAGGCCATGGGAACAGCTATGGGTCGGTTCTTTTGCCTTTGTGTCCTGCTTTTACTTTCTGCATCTCAGTGAACACTGCAAAGATGAGCCATCATTTCAGTTGTAGAGCCCTTCTGATGGCCAGATGTATTAAAAAGCAAAGCTGTCAATGTCTGGAGGTGGCTGCAGTGCCCTGGAGGTGCTGCTATCTGTACTGAAGGATGTTCTCCATGCTGAGATTTTAATGGAAGGTGATGCCGGAAAGCCAGCAAGTAACCCTTTTCTGGTTTCCAGAAATAAGTCAGTTAAGGAGCAGGTCTGAATCCCTGCTAATTCATTAATCTGTTCTTATTAAAGCCATATGACTAAGCTGCCACAGGAAATCTGTGGAGATTTGTTTTCCTTCTTTTGAGGCATTTGCTTGAAAGTGAGATGACTTTTGGGAGGAGAAGTATACAAGGAGAAGACTTCCTGGCACAAAATGACTTTTCACAAGGCTTACGGAAAGGCTTTGTCCACTGGTACCTTTGTGCAGTCATGGAGACAGAAGGGAAAATCCTCCTTTCTCATTGCCGAGCCTTCCCCATTCAGTCATTTTATGCAACTGCAGGAGTGTTTGTAGATTCCTGAATGGAGAAAACGAAAATAGTTGAGCAATAGTAGACACAGGCATTATATAACATAAAAACACGTTATATTGTTGTGTATTTTTCCCTCCCTTCTTTTCTGCCATCACACTTTGTTTCATTTCCTGAAAGCTCTCCATTCCAGTATGTCGAATCTTCTGTGTCTCCAGGAGCAGCAAAACTCAGCCTATAGTGGAAACTCCCTCTTGAGTCTTTCATGGCGTCGAGTTGTGGCTTCATAAGTTGGGTCCCCTTGGTGATGAAAAGTTGCATAGAGAGCAGAGATAAAGCCATTATTTCTGTAGCTAAAGAGGGCGAAAACTAAGGGAAGTTGGGCAAAATCAACCTTGGACACATCTTCAAAAGACACACTTGAATGTATGCAGTCATTGGCTTCATGAGCGCTACCAAGGAAAAGCTGTTAAATGGCATGGAAGAACTAAGGTCCTCTAACATGAATTTGTTAAAGTCCCCCTTGGTGGCTTTAGACTTGGTTTAAATAATGAATTGGAAGACAAATAAATGACTTAAGTATGAAATTTTGGCCAGATTACATTGGAAGGAGGTAAATGTGGCCTTGAAAATATTCTCTTCGCTTTCGAAGCCAATGTTATTCAGTTGTCAGATGTCTTCATCCAAAATAAAGAAATATGCCACATAATGGCCGCGATTCTTCTCATTTGGGGTGGCTGTATGCTGGCAATAGTGCTCCATACCAGATAATGCAAATAATCTGCTGCCGAATAATTAATGATGCGGCCAGGCATATTTTTTTGATGAATGCTTATGGAGCCTGGTGACAGGCGTGAAATTAGAAAATTCCTTCAGTGCCCTAAAATATAAATAGCTTTCGGAACTGAAAAGAGTTTCAGAGCTGAAGATTTTATTGTGTCGAGAGGAAAAACTTTTCCACCCCCATCCCCCCCTTTCTTCTCCGCGAGTTGTTTGTCCATTCACAAAACAAATACTCTGAAGCCCAGTACGGCTCATGGGAATAAATTTCAGGTCGAATTAGTACAGTTTCCTTGCTGTCAGGACGGTGGAATTAATGGTGTTTTGATGACACGAATTTTGAAGGGCGAACAAAGAGGCTGAAGGGAGGGAGACATGACTCCTTAGAAGCGCGGTCCTCCTCTCCCCCAGCCTCTCTTGTCTTCCCTGTCATCCGTCTGCCAATCTCCCTGTCCATGGTTAGTTAAAGGCGCTTTTTATCCTCTTTTCTTTCCCACAGAGTTTGCCAGATCCGGCCCAGTGCCTGGGTTCCAAGGGGACACGCTGCAGTTGGCCTTCATCGACTTGAGACAAGTAAGTCTTTGTGTTTTTGTTTTTTGTTTTTCTTTTAAGATGTGTGACTGAAGACCATCAGGTCTTAAGGAAAGGGAGAGGAGGGGAAACGGCGTTGGTGATTTACGCCAGAGACCTATATTCCCCCCCGGGCACTCCCCCGCCTCCCTGTGCCCCAAACCACCTCCTCACTCCATGCTCCTGGAGATGGCGGAGGTGAAGGGGACTGGTGGGATGGGGAGAGGGAGAGTGAACCCTGACCTTGTCTGGCGGGGCCATTGTGCTCCCGTTGGCTTCTGTGGCCATGGCAGAACGATACCGGCACGGCTGGCACGGAGCAGGTGCTGTGAACAGAGAGGGCACTGATGCAGAGACCGCCTGCTCTGAGCATTTTTGTTTGCAGATAATGCCTGGAGAAGCGTTAGGCGAGCGATTTGCATTCCGGTTGGTGTGGGAAGGGTGTGCGTGGTGTGTCTGCCCTTGGTCCTGCTCCCCCTCCCTGGTCCTCTGTGCCACTGATGTCACAAGTGGCACATGAGTGTCACTTGGCCAGGAGTGATCAAGTGGCTGCTGGAGAAGATGGTTGGGATCCACCATCGGCGCCCACCTCTCCAGGGGCCCAGAGAGCCAACTTGACCATAGCGGGTACTGAGACATTCGTAGGGCTTGGCAAGCTGGTTTGGGGAAAGGGGCCATTGCAGTGAGTCATTTGTTAGGGCTGGAAATGGGCATTATGGATCCACTAGGCCGGGGGGAAAAAGTGAGGTGGTCCTGTCATCTCTTGGCACTGAAGATGGATGGGTTGGATAGAAAGTCTGAATGAAGTAAGACTCAATGACTGATGCTTCTCTCCTATTAAAACAATCTTTTTTTGTCTGTTAAACCCCCCTGGCTTTGTCCCTCCTGCCATCATGATGCAGTGCCTCTTGTTTTCAGAGTTGACGTAGTTTGCATTCTGAAAACTTTCGGGTGCCGAGGGTATTTCTTAAATCTGCATAATCTCTTGTATCGATGATCTCCTCACCACTGTGACTCTGAGCCACGCTGGAGCCGCTTTTAACCCGTAAGGGTTTGAGAGCTTCTCTGAATCCAATTGAGGTGCAGAGCAATCCATCACCCAATGACACTTTTGCAAGGCAGCGATAACTTTAATAGCGTCGGGATACTGTGTGGGTGCCCTTCGTACTCCGGCCTGTGAGTAAGTACCAAATTTGTTTGCAGAACGTTCAAAATAGATCTGCAGAAAAGGTGCATGTTATCACGGCCGCGTGTTGACATTTTTATCTTCATTAGCTTCTTGGCACTTTATTGACTGCAATACGCAATGCGCTTGCAACCTCCCGGATATAAGGAAATGTGGAGGCTTTGGTTCTTTTCCAAGCACGAAGACATGAATGTGGGGATTTTGAAGAGGAAAGCTGTGGCTTTCTGAAGAATGAGACGCCGTAAAAGTGCTCTGTGAGGTTGAGCTGCTCTGAGGCAGTGCATTAGCAGCAGGCTGGGATATGCAAAATGTTTGTACGGCTCATAAGTGCAGAACGCAGCCAAATGCATTCAGCTCAAGCAAGGGAGAGGCTGAACAGTAGCCCTCTACCATTCTGCCTCTGTCGAATGTTCTCCTTTGTACAGAACATTTTCTTCTTTGTTTAGGAAAGCAGTCCCACCTTCTTCTCGCATTTGAGAATTATGGCTTTTCTAAATGTTGCAAGGAGCAGGGGAGGAGCTCAGGTCTGCTGAGTGCCAGGTGAGAACAGGCAGTCCTAGATGTTCTGCTGGATAACAGCAGTGCTTGCTGGTGCCAAGCATTGTAGCAATAATGGACAGCCTCATTGCTGCAAGTAGAGCTGAGTCCGCTTATCACTGCTTTACTGAGATTAGTGACCACAGGAGGCTTCGAGATGGATCCCAGCTGCCTCTGCCATACTACTGCCCTGACCCCGTGGCGCATAACGTATCACCAAGCTTTGGGTATCTGCGTGAAGCTTCCTCCACTGCTCCAGGATTGTCAGAGATGCCACGCTTCCGCCACCATGAAACATCTAATTGGGCTGCGTCTCCAGCTGGGGGCTGGGAGCTGGAGGCTGAGCAGGTGGATAGAGGTGCAGAGGTCTTCACGTTTTTATTTGCTTTGCTTTTAATTTGTTCTCTTCAGGCATGTTGTTCTTCCTCTTTGATGCCACTGAATGTTAGCACAGTGTTGACAAACAAAGAAAAATGTCAGCCTTGCCCATGGCAGGGGGTTGGAACTAGATGGTCTTTAAGGTCCCTTGCAACCCAAACCATTCTATGATTGTCATCTTATGAAGACGTTCCCACCTAAAATTGGAGGAGCTCCTGCATAGCTGCTGAAGGAGTGTTTCCAGCCTGAAATCCATACAAGCTTTTGAAAAGGTTAAAACTAATGTCAGGTTTGTGTTCTAGGGAACTCTATACCCACCTTCGAGCAATCCTGTCAATTAGCATGGTTCTGCATGAGCAAGGTAGCTTTGCTGTGTAGGTAATTAAAATAACCAGAGAGAAAACACACTGTAAGACAATTAAAGAGATTCCTCCCTTCTTTCCTACTGTATTTCAGTACTATTAATCTTGAGCTACAAAAAAGCAATTCTAGATACAAGAAAAAATTCAAAGTATCTTGAGATTAAGTTGCTTTAAAATGAAAATTATTTACTAGCACAATAAAATGTAAAATGGAAGAAGAATGCAGTGATGGGATTTGATTCTCAAATACAAATCCCTGTAATGGAAAGTAGAGCTGTTAAATCTTTCATAAGTGACTTAGGCACTTGGGTCCCAATACCACGGCATGCCCAAGTGCCACTGATGAGCTCCAGGGTACTCAACATCAGCCCAAGTCTGCACATGCAATGAGTTCCCTGTTCTCGCTGCAGCTTCTGGCCAGCTGGAAGTGTTTTAGCTTTTCATTTCCATGGGTTTATTATAAGCAAGTTGGTTGAAGAGGAAGGTTTTATATTTGTCTGTGAAGTCACTGCAATCCCCGGCCATGCTGATCTCTCCTAGAAGCCAGATCGACACTTGTGGCCGCCCGCCAAGGAAAATCTGTCTCCAGCACTCGAAGAATTTCACTCTGGGCTCTGGCGAGGGAATGTCTTAGCTGGATTAGAGCTCCTTTCTCGAGGCCTCTCCTTCTGTCCAGCGGATTGTAAATCTGTGTGTTGAATATCCACTGGAAATGCAAACTTTCTGCATCAAGGGAGATTTGGAGCCCTTAACCCAGAGTCAAACATGTGAGGGATGAGGGCTGGGAGGTTCTGCTCTTCTGCTCCACCATTTTTGTTTCTCTTCTTGGTTGCAGCGGGACGGTGCTTGTGCATTTGAGCATCAGCTTTACAAACCCCAGCAGTGAGGCAAGATAGGCGAACACTGGTTTGGGTGTGTAACAGCTGTTCTGCTCACCGCTTGTCAAATAGCAAACATTTTATGTGCTCTTTTTACTGTGTTTGAAAGCCAATTGTGGTTACTGTGGGTTTGTGTTGGATGTTGGCCAGCTGCGTAATGAGAGGTCTCCCTCCGATGCATTAATTTTTCCCTATTACCTCTGATAGAGATGCTTGATAGAAGAGCGTTCCCCTCAAGAACACAACTCCCTTCTGTCCCTGCTACGTGCCCCGTTCATCTTCCCCTCATACAAACTTTCTGTCTTTTCTGCATTATTCACATATTTCTTGAAGGTTTTTTTCCATTTAGGAGATGTAGTATAAAAGTTTAGGCAGGAGTGTTCAGCCTTAGAAGATATGTGCTTGTTCTTTCCTTGTTTCTATCTAAATTTCTCCCCATGACTTAGGAATCATCATGCCCATTTTGGCTGTATTTGGTTAGCGGGCTTCAAAGGTAAAACGACCCTACAGATTTTTGGGAAGATGTGAGCCAAGATATTGGAGAAAAGCTGGAATGTGAGCTCATCCTTTAGACTTCTGAGATTCATAGCTCAGGTTTGAGGGAGACCAAGGGGAAGTCTGGACTTCTTGATTCAAAGTGTTTCTAAAGAATTGCCCACTCAGTTGCAAGGATGCAGTGATGAAGGTTACACTGAGAGATATAGTGATGCTGATATTTGGGATATCCAGCTTAGCTTCAACCATCAGATGGTAAATGGAGTTCTTAAGACTCCATTTGATGTGGTTGTTGGCTGCTTTAAAGGCATGGTAACTTGGGGCTTCAGTATCCAGTTCCAAGTATGGTGGCTGAGGGCTTCCCCTTGTAAATCTGGTCTGAAGGGCCAAGACCAAATAGATATGTACGCTGTGAAATGACCCAGTGAGGCGGTGGCCACCTCTCTGCTCTAAGACAACTCAATGGCAGGAAGATGGAGCCAACCCCTCCAAGAGTTTCGAGGCAGCACCCAGTCCAGCGTGCCGGCTTGTTCCCACCAAGCAGGAAGCTGTGGGTTGTTGCTTTTTTTTTTGAACTTGTTTTTATACTTTGCAATTAAAGGCTTCCCTGCCCTGTAAAGATAAGTGAAGAGCAGTGCGAAAACAAGACGCTGGATGAACCCTGGAGCCAAGGTTCCTGCGCCTGCTGAGATAGGGACTGCCAGTCCTATGAGTGTGCAGTGGCGTGGAGGGGTTCGTTAGGTGTCAAACTGGTTTGGTTTATTTTTCTCCACTTGTTTTGCCAGGAGATGCAAGAGAAGTTGAAAATCGTATTATAGGGAGGATCAATTAAGTTAAATATCTCAGCGAGATGTCTCTGCTCCGCATGTACTTGCCTGTGTCTTTGAAGCACAGGTTTCTGTCATAGGAGGAGTTGCAGACAGAAGAGCTGAGCTTTAATCATTGGATGCAGTAAGGCAGAGATGAAAAGGTGACTCACTGGTTTCATCTCATCCACTTCCTTGACAATTGCTTTTTTCCACCTCCAAGTTGTTCTGCAGGCAGCCGTGCCCACCGCCTCGCCCGAACGTCGGCTGGTTCACCGACACGCACTGCATGGCTCTGGGCAGGTGTATCTCCATCACTGTACACTGGTTTTTGAGAAGCACTCTTCTACGTTTCGATTTCTGGTTGTCTTGAGCGTCCTTTGCAACTTTTACCAGCCCTTAGGTAGAAGAAAAGGTCTGTTGAGGGCCGTCCCATGCGTGCCCTTTTGAGTGATGTCAAGCAAAACATTGGATTCTATTAATCTTTCATTGCAAATGTCATCTTGTCCTTGTGCAGCAAGGAAACGGGGTGTGAAGACACACGTTCCAGTTGCAGCCTTCATTCTTAATTACTTGGCAATGATGGGTTTGAGCTGGTTTTATCGTTACCCTTAAATATAGGTTTTTGCTGTTAAGATTATATCTCTGGGCTGTTAATTACTTTTGCTGCTCCTCTCCGAATTCCCTCCACTGATTGGTATCTTTTGGATAACGCATCAGCCATTATTAATCATGTTCATTATGGCAGTGCCTACAGGCCAACTAAGATCTGCCCGTTTTGCTGGGTCTTGTGCAAACATGAAGAACTGAAGAGTCTAAACAAATGGTGGAGCCCAGAAGGGGCAAGCTGGATGCATCTGATGTGGAGCCGAGCACATTATTGCCAGTGAAGTGGTATTTTGTTGAATAAAACCCATGAATGGGATAAATGCTTTTCTAGGCATCCAGAAGACGTGGCTGCACTGATTTCTCAGAAGTGGAGATAGCATCTCCTTCACCCCCTGTCACACCTCTCCACTCACACAGACCCAAATTAGGCTGGTTTTTCTAAATGCCCAATTGCCTGGGGAGACCAATTTCAAAGCTGTAGTCTGGTGTTAATTCATGGTGGACCTCAGTGCTGCTCCAGCATCATGCTGAGTTTCCTCTCAAAAGCTATCTGTGTGAAGTAATACACACAGGGGATTTGGAGCTTGATGATCCTCGAGGTCCCTTCCAACCCAAGCCATTCTGTGATTCAGTGATAGTTCGTGTTTCACCTGCAAGCAAGGTGTGACCAGGGCCTGAGCTTCAGCCCCAGAGTTCACCTCAGAACATGGGACCTCCTCCTGTGTCACCGCTTGTCCTCTAAATCAAATCCTGTTCCATTTCCACAAGTCAGGGTAACCCAATTGGTTGCCAACCCCGGTTGGTAGTATCACTGGGATGCAAGATGCTGTCTCTTATCTGGTAACCATCTGAAACTTGGTTAAAATCTCTCTTGGAACCATTATGGCACATCTAAGAAGGAAAAAGAATGGTTTGCTAGAATGTGTTGCTACCTCCTAAAGCTCAAAGCTCAAACTTTAGGTTTTTGCAGCCCTGGTCATCCTCAGTGCATCAGAATGGTGCTCTGTGTTGGAGACCCATTGCAGACATCTCAGGGCCAGGCAGGATGGGGCTCTGGGCAACCTGACCTGGTGCATTATTTAGTGGTTGGCAACCAGCCTGTGGCATTGGGGTTGGATCTAGATGATCTTTGAGGTCCCTTCCAGCCCAAGCCATTCTATAATTCTATGATTCTAGGAACACTGAGGCATTTTTTTCTGCACTCTAGTGCATCTTTGTGTGAATGACCACAGAGATGTGCTCAGACATGGATTGTTGGGCAGGCATTGCCCAGGGAGCCATGCTGAAATCCCCCAGACAGCGGCTAACCCATTGCAAGAGGACCAGGAAGGGCATTCCAGGGGCTTGGCCAAACCACTGTTTTTCTGGCTTGTTAAGCTCAGGGTATGGTTTTCTTTAATGCCTATAAACCAACAGTATTTGAAAAGGGCACATTAAGTAATTTATTTATTTTTGAATCAGTGTTAAATGCCTGACTCACAAAGAAGGATGGTTCAAAGTTTGTGCTGAAAATCCAGGCTGCTGCTCACTGTGCTCTGCAGAAAGGGAATGGGGAAAGGGAAAGACACACAAAGGCATGAGCTCAGGGTGGATTTAGAGCCTTAATTCTGATTTTTCTTGCTTTGGTGAGTTTCAGCTAGTCTTAGTAGTACTTTAAACATATCCTTTTGTAGTTCAATTACATTAAAATCACCCGGATTCCAGTCCATTCAGCTGCTCCAGCTCCATCAGAAGCCATCACTCTTGATCTAGGAAGGATGTATTGGCGTGCTGAGGAGTGAAAGAGCCTGGATGCTCCCCAGAGCCTTCAAACATAAAATCAGGAGTGCAAACACATTTTGTTAGCACTTCTCATACACAGAGAACACTGCCTGGATTTCTTTCAGTAAGGCATAGCGATGGAAATACATGGTAGCAAACAGTGCAGCCCCTCAGATGGGAGTCCACGAAGAACCTCAGCCAAAGGGGACTTTGCAGCAGATTGGGAACTCGTTGCAGTTGGGTTTTATTCCTGTAAGACTCCACCATAGGTCCTGCCTGCTCCTGGGCACCCCCAGCCCCCTCTGGGCCCTGCCCTGCAGCAGGTTGCTATTGCTTCAGGCATCTGCTCCAGGCCATAAGCAACAGGAGCTGTGGCAGGAGAACCTGCTCCCTGCTGTGCCCTCTTATTTGCAGGAGGCTGAGACATCCGAGCAGGGAAATGGATACCGATGTGTTATAGGGCCTGCTTTCACCTTTAACCTGCTGGCTGAGGTAGGGGTGGTGGGGAACAGAGAGGGCCAGAGGTGGCTGCCCTTAACCCTGAGATCCCCAGCAGTGAAACCGAACCCACTTGGGCAATCCCAAGTGTCACTCTCAGGCTGGGAAGGAAGAGCTTCACTGCCTGGTTGGAAATGCCATCCATAAAGAAGCCTTTATGAGCTGCCTTTCCTGACATCCTAGCTTCGCCTTGTGCGGTGCGGGACTTTGGGTTTTGTCTTTCATTTATGAGCCGTCCCATTGCTGCTGTGAAAGCGAAGAGCGCGTCGCTTGGCCTGGGCCTGGCTGGGTGTTAAAGCCCTCTGAAGCCATAGGGAAACAATATCCCACTGCATCCCTCTAACTCGTCTCCCTGGGGTGTCCCAGCTGCAGCTGGGTCACTGGGTGGTGGTTTCAGAGCCAGGAAATGGGAGCCTGTTGGTGGGGGGACAGGTTGGATATTAAGAAAGGGTTCTTCTCATTAGAAAAGGCTGCCCAGTGAGGCGGGGGAGTCACCATCCCTGAAGGTGTCCAAGAACCGTGGAGATGTGGCACTGAGGGACATGGTCAGTGGGCATGGTGGGGTGGATTGGGGTTGGACTTGGGGATCCCAGAGGTCTTTTCCAACCTTAATGATTCTATGATTCTGTGATATTACGTGACTCGAGCAATCGGCTGTCGTGCAGATCAAAAAGCCACCAACGGTGTGATGAACATCGAGGGGAGGTTTACAGGGCAAGACCTCTGGTGCTCTTGTCCATCAAGGCAGTTGTAGAGAAGCCTTCAGTACCCCGTACCATCCAGGAATGAGATATTAATTGCCTTAAATAAGCGGCCTCAGAGCAGGCTGCTGTCAGACTCTCCCATTGATTTTCCCATTTGATTTAAGGAGTGCATATGTTGTGTAGCACTTATGTCATGCTGCACACATTGATTAGGAGGCTAATAAATGAGATAAGGTCTGTGGGGAAAGGCAGGTGGCTGATGTGTAAGGGCCCAGTGGCTGAGAGAACTTGTCCTGTGTGTGCTTCAAGGCAACACATTGGTGGGAATGACAACAGCCCTGGAGCAATCAGCAAGAGTAGAGGAGTCCACCTGACACGTTCACAGTTGGGGTCTCAAGCTCTGCTTGAAGCTGGCTTTGCCATTATTCTTCAGCCAAGGATTCACTCCAAAGCTTGGTTACTTGAGGCTGACGCACTGTACATCTTGTACAAAAGCATCAGCCCTGGACAATTGTCATTTTTATTGATGAATTGACAGCAAGGTGGCACTATATAGCAAGGAACATTACAGTGTGATTTACTTCTCTATTAATAAATTCCCCCTATCCCGTGATAAAAATAATAGTTTACATTCCTATTGTGTCTATTGATTCCAGGTCACATCAGTTTTTAAATAGAATGCAAGAGTTGTGGCTGTTAGATGAGTTATTTACCAGATTAACTCTTAATAGGAGGGTTGATCTGATGGTAGTGGGAAGTTTTGTGCTCTTGCTCTGAGTCGATAGCTCAGTGCTTGAGTGCAGTTTCCCTTTAGAATGGGTAGGGAGTGCTGCAGGCACCCAAGTGTGAATGTCTAACGTTGTCTTAGAAGCCAAAAGGTGTCCCAGACATCCACAAGATGCAAGTAGACAGGACATGGGCACACAAGAGGCTTGTGCCTTGCTAGGATAGAGCTTGTGGATGCCTTCAGGTGCCTGAAATGACATTGGATGCCTCTGTTTAGAAAGTGAACTGCCCTACTGTGTGACTGGAGGTTGGTTTGTTGCATCTATGTCAACATCTGTTGTTGTGTTGAGATCAAGGTTGGAAGTGATGTCTCTGATACTTGGAGAAGGAGTGGAAGGGGAAATGGGTTTTGTTCTAGTCCATGGCTAGTGTTGTTCCAGCATTAAAAAGACATGTGAGTGAAGCAGAAGTACCCAAATCTGACTTTCTAGCTTTGCATTCCTGCCTAAAATGAGTAAAACGAGAACTCGATCCTGAGAACAGCAAACTTCACCAAACATCAGAGACTTAACAAGCATCAGAACAGCAGTGTGCAATTTTGATGAAATATTAGAGTAAGTACTTTTATTATTTCCTGGGTTTACTACATATCCAAAACAATGTGTGAATTCCCAGGTGGTTTGGAAGACCAGCTGAGTGCTAACAGAGCTCTGTGGGCTTCATTGCATAGGGAGGAAGAGAGCAATTAGGCTAATTGTCTTTAATTGATAAAGATTGAGTTCCTGCTGGAGTAGGAAGACCTCCTGAACTTTCAGGGTGCCTGGGTGATACAGAAGAGAGAAAACAAGGTGAGAGAAGAGCAATACATCATAGAATCACAGAGTTGTTTGAGTTGGAAGAGACCTTTAGAGGCCATCTGGTCCCACTCCCCTGCAATGAACAGGGACACCACAGCTCCATCAGGTGCTCAGAGCCCCATCCAGCCTGACCTTGAGAATCTCTGTGGGGCACCCACCACCTCTCTGGGCAACCTGTGTGTTTCAGTGGAATTGGCTCACAAGGGGTGAAGCCAAGTGGCTGAGCTCCACTTTGCAGGTTTGACCCTCTACAGGGACCCTTATGTTAGGATGTGCCTTGCAGGGTGAATGCAACCCAAAGGGCTGTTGAGATTCCAACTGGGATTTACTTTCCTCTGCTGTGGCTGCAGTTTCTCTTGGGACAGAGCAGAAAACAGGGATCTCACCTGGCTCTGTTGGGGACAAGCAACAGAGGAGCCCTGAAGTCTTCTCCCCTTCCTCCCTTTGCATTACTGATGGCTTTTGAGACCACATATCTTCAAATAACACCAAGCGCAACCCTCACTCGGGTCGTGTGCTCATGCATATTCATCTCTCTACCAGGCTTCTCCTCCTCCATTCATTGAAATTCTCCCTCTCCATCAGGCCCCGCCGAAGGGAGTTCCCTTGGGGGTGGATTTGAGTGTAACAGCAAGCTGGCGTCAAGTCTCGTGGATCGATACTGTGCATGCTTTCAGTGTTTAAATTACCACCATGGTCTGTTGGTCTTGGCTTAGGCGAAAGAATCCCGGTGATGAAATGACACTCGATCTGGAGTTTGCCAGATAGTGTAAACAAGCACATTAGTTGGACCGGATAAGCATGATAATTGCAGAGCGAGGCTGTTCCTTGAATGGATCTATTAAAGTCAGCTTCAGGGAGCTGCATCATCCTGTTACACTGCTGCAAAGAAAGGAGGAAAAAATCAAATAGCTATAGCTGGTGGATATTACTGTAGGATAGCTAAGCCCCCGAATCTGTTCTTAGCTCCCTGATGAGCTTGTGCTGCTATGGGATGTTGGGTGGTTTGTGCTTCTTTCTTGCTTTGTGTTGCAGGAGAGCTGGGTACATGGGGTTATGGAGCTGTCACTGTTGGGGTTTTATCTCCTGTTCCTGGGTTCAAGTCCCTCACTGATCCCATTGGATAGGAAAAGCATCCATCTCCATCCATGCCACATATGACTTTGAATGTTAAAAGGCCTGGCAGAGAAGTGGTGGGGAGGTTCAGATGCTTGTTCCCTGATACCCACTCACACTGAATGAGAAACAGCACTGCCATGGGGAGAAGGGGTTGTCAGGAGATGTTTGAGTTGTTCTGACCTGAGCTTGGAAATTTGGCTGTAAGATTATATTCACAATTTGAAGAGCTGTGGACTGGCTCTGAGGCACAAAAAAGAAAATTACACTGTAATTCTAGATGTTAGCTGCCCTGGCTTTGTGACCCATCTTAATGGCTGATCTGTTGGGATTGCTGTTGCTGGCTGTCGGGCTGTGCATCACCAGGAACTTTCATTCCTCTTGCTGGAGCAAACCCTGAGCTCATTCAGCAGAGTAATGTTGCTCTATGACTTGATTCTTGCTTTTTGGCTAACTGCTGTGACCATTGGCTAGTCAAAGTCTGGGCTGTAACTTGGTCTGATCAGACATGGAGGTGACAGAACTTTCGCTACTGGTTCTGGTTGGGAGTTGTGTCACTGGTGGTGTTCCCCAGGTGTTGGCACTGGGTCTGATCTTGTTCAACACCTTCATCAGTGACATGGAGGAAGAGATAGAGTGCACTGGGTCTTCAGCGAGACCTGGACAGGCTGAGAGTCACACGAAGAGGAACTTCATGAGGTTCAACAAGGGTGAGCGTACAGTCCTGCACCTGGGGAGGAATATATCAGTGCGTATGTCAGTACAGATTGGTGGCTGAGCTGCTGGAAGTAGCTCTGCAGAGAAGGACCTGGGGTTTCTGGTGGGCAACAGTTGGCCAGTGGTTGACCAACAGTTGACCAATAGTTGACCGGTGGTTGACCAACAGTTGACCAGTAGTTGACCGGTGGCTGGCCAACAGTTGACCAGTGGTTGACCGGTGGTTGACCAACAGATGACCACAGGATGACCATGAGCCCGGTGACCAAGAGGGCCAATGGGATCCTGGAATGCATTGCACAGGATGTGACCAGCAGGGCGAGAGAGGTTCTCCCCTCCATGTCGGAAGGGTGGGGGTCAGGGGAATGGGGTCAGGCTCTTTTCAGTGGTGCCCATCGCCAGGACAAGGGGCACTGGGCACAAACTGGAGCCCAGGGAGTTTTGTCTGAACATGGGGAAGAACTTCTTGACTTGGAGGGTGGCATCTCCCATCCTCCTGTGCACAGCAGTCACATCTGCCCAAGTGGAAGAGTAAATACTGCTCCGATCTAATCACCTTAAATGTTCCAGAGTGTAATACCTTAATTTGGTTGCTGACATTATGGCTGATGGGGAAATGATGTGCTAATCAGGAATGACAGCGATGGGAGATAGGAATCTTTTGTTTCAAAGATGAAGCGAACCTGAGTGGAGCCTTGTGGGGTGTGCCCTAAGCAGAACCAGTCCCTGCAGCTGACTCAGAGCAGGAACCCTTCCAGGCTGTGCCTTTCTGCAGATGGAGTGACTTGCTCTCATGTAAACCTGTTGCTGGCCTCAGGAAGATCCATTCCCAAAAGGTCAGCGGCATCCTGGCATTAAGTTGTTGTGATTACACAGCCAAGATTTTTTTTTATTATTCTTTTTTCTTTCTTTGGGGGCAACTTGGAACCAACCATACACAGCCTGCTCTTGCTCTGTCCCTCTTAATGTCTAAAATCTGGAGGGGGGTGGGAATCCTCCCTGGAATGCAATCCTATGCAGAACTGCTTTGTAAAACTGTTTGAAAACAATCGCTTCTGCAGGAGTAGGAGCTAATTTGAACAGCCAGTTCTGTCCTTGAGATTTACATTCTGGGATGCCAGAGGAAAATAGCGCGCTGGAATTTGCTTCGTGTTTGAGGTTAGTTTGAAAGGAGTCCGGCACTTTTCTTGAGGGTGGTTTTATATAGCAGCTTGCAGTGGAAACAGTTTGTCTTTTATATTTTTAGGTTAAGGGATTTCTTTAAGGTCAGACTGAGTTCACACTGCTTTCTGCTTTGCCCTGATGGACGTAGGCATTACGGTTTTCAATGGCTTGGGTCCGAACTCGTCGTGTAGCCTCTGGGGTACATTATTCTATATGGTCTGGGGAGCTTGTTGAGAAAATAAAAATACACACATCATTTCCCAATTTGGGGAAGCTGCTGCTTCTGATTTATCCCCTCAAACAGGGGAAGTTCTCTGTGAGCATCACCTGGCACCACAGGTGGGGCAGTGCGTTGCCTTGAAGAGGAGCGCTGCTCGCAGACTTAATTGCAGATTCTATCATTTAGGGCACTTAATTATCCCTCTGCCATTCAGCTTTCTCTGATGGGCTGCAGGAAGGATGCAAAATGTGTGGCTGCCCTGTCATTCCCATAGGCTGTTCCTGATGTTATGTCCACACGGTGATGATGTTTTCAGCACCTTTGCTCACAGCCTGCTAAGAGATGCTCCAAGCAGAAAGCAGAGGAACCCTCCAGCACAATACAGTAGTGTATTTTTCCCTAAAGATGACCATTTAACATAAATTTTCCTATGGTGAGAAAGTTCTGCTCTAGTAAAGAGATAGTATGGAATGTGTGCAAATGTATAGATAAATATATCTGAAGAGGTTTTCCAAGAAAAAAGAGTAACTTAATGGACAGTGAAAACAATATTCTTTTAATTAGAATCATAGAATCATTAAGGTTGGAAAAGACATCTAAGGTAATCAAGTCCAACCTTCAACCCATCACCACCATTCTCACTGACCATGCCCACCATCCTGGTGGGCACGCCTCAGCTGTGTTTCAGTTCAAGTGATGACTCCAAATAACCACGTGTGTTGTTCTCAGAGCTGACTTTGAATTTTAAATGCATTATTCTAATGAATTTACTCACCAGCGGGATGACTTAAAGGAATAAAGCCTACTCTGGTTTCTGCAATCTGCAGGGAGCAGCAGGTTGGGGCCACTTACAGTAAGTCTTCCCTGCTTTGCTTTTTCCAACATCCTCAGCCTGGCCACTGCTCAGGATCAGCCCTTTCTGCTTTTCAGTCCCTGTTGGACATGGTGGCATTGCCTTGCTGCTCTGTGGGTCCGTGCAGCACCACTTTTCATGGGAGCTGAAGCTCTGTCTTCATCTTCATACATTCTTATCCAACCTTTTTTACATATGTCCAGCTCTGGATAATGCCAGATTCATGTTTCTTGTTTTTCAGTATTTGCTGCTTGCCTCACATGAATGCAGAGCCTCATGATTGACTGTACAAGCGTTCTGAGCATGGGATTAAACTCACTGTTTGGTTTAGATGCCAGGGGGAAGTTTATCACTGTGAGGGCAATGAGGCCCTGGCATAGGCTGCCCAGAGAGGCTGTAGATGCCCCATCCCTGGGGGTGCTCAAGACCACATTGAATGGGGCCTTGGGCAACCTGATCCGGTGGGGTTGGGGCTGGATGATCTTTGAGGTCCCTTCCAACCCAAGCAATTCTATGATTCCAGCATTCGAGTTCCAGGTCTGAGTAAAGCAATGCATTGAGTTAGTGCAGAAGGTGAGTTTGGAATTTTAAGCTTTGAAACTCCTGATGTCCCATTACACAGAATCACTGGGGTCAGAGGGGACCTCTGAAGATCATCCAGTCCAACCCCAGTTGGACAAATCCTTAAAGGCTACTTTCTCTGACGTGTACAAAGTGTTTCCACAACTTGACCTACAAACCAACACTGATTAGATTCCAAGGTTGGAAAGCTCATTTTTATTTTTTGTGTGGTGTTGGCAGAGTTTACATAATACGGTTTGGTTTTCTTTTAAGTAAGTCCTTCTGTACTCATTGAATCAAAGTGGAAACCTCCCCTCCTGCAGTGGAACGCGCGTGAGACCCCAGCATGAATGTGGCAACCCTTTTAGCTGTTGGACAGGAAGAAGTTTTCAATGAATATTTTCTCATTCTTACGATGGTTGGACTGGATGATCTTAAAGGTTTTTTCCAACCTTGGTGATTCTGTGATTTAGCATCCTGAGGAAGCCTGGATCGGATTTGGTGGTGGGGAATAAGATTGACAGTAGACATCAAGTCTTTCCTCAAGAACAGAGAGCTTGAGTGGGCAACCAGGTTGGGTGTTCTTCAGATGAAATCAGCTAGGAGTTTGCTAAAGGTTTGGGCAGGATCTGGTTCCTATGGAGTAACTACATTCTTGGTGTGCTCTCATAACTACATTTAACTGTACTTCCTGAGAAGGTTGGGCCTGTGAAGAGCACTGTTTTTTGTCCCTGTTCTCGACAGCATCTCCAATGCTTTTCTTTGTGTGTCCATATACCTGTGGGTATACACATTAGCTGGTCTGCCTCTTTATCTTTCCTCCCTGCTCAGATCTCCTTTTCCTACTACTCTGTCCTGCTCATACCCCATTTGTTGGGGTATGGCATTCATCTGCCCTTTGGTTTTTAGGTTGTTTTGAGGGTTTGTGTAAAGATTTGATAAAACATTGCAGCCGTTATTTCAGGCTGAGCATCGCTGCGTTTCGGGTTGAAAACCTCTGCGTGTTTCACAGGTCTAAAAACTTGAGTTTTGCTACCGTTATTACCAATGATGACATTTCCAAAACAGGGGCCTCCCATCTCCTGGCACCTGTTCCTCAAAGGTTCCCGAAACTCTTCCCCAACGTGACCGGTTCCCCATCAGCCCCTTATGGGCGCTCTTCCTGCTTGGCGGGGCTGGAGGCTGAATCACGACGCAAGGAAAGTCCCCACTGTTGGAGCCACGGGAGCTGCACACATGAGCAAAGTGCTGGCCCAAAGGCTCTGCCAAAGCCACTAATGGGATCCAGGCTGCTGGGGTTGGGGATGGAGCCGGTGGGGACCGGCATAGGGGTGCACTCTCATCCCCATGTGTGCTGGCGCATAGTCATGGCCATGCATCCCCATGCCTCAGTTTCCTGATCTCCCCCATGGAAACCTTTGAATTAGGTGAATATTGAGAAAAAGCCAAATTTTAATAGGGGGAAAAAAAAAAAATTAGTTTTTATTCCCTTTCTGGCAAGGAAGCTGTCCTTTGTGCAAATGTACCGGGTCTGAAGCTCCTCTTTAAAAACATGCTGTTTAGTTTAGGGTGGAAGAGGATGGGTTCAGCTGTTTGTGGTCAATAACTAACAGCCTTTCTTTCACCAGAAGTGTGATAGGTGTTTTGCAAAGAGTAGAAAAGACACCATTCCTGCTCCTGTCAGCTCAGCCTAAATGGAAAACATGCAGATGGTGGCTGGAGGCTGGCTGTGGCAATGAGCTCAGCGATCGAGCCCTGAAATTCAGCACAGATCTTGTTAATTCCATCCCTTTTATTTGGATTTCTGTTCATATATTTTCCGCTGTCTGTCTCAGCTGTGTTTTGCAAGTTATTGGACCTGTCTGTGGCTGTCCCTGTAACCATTGAGATGGCTGCATCCTGCTTTGCATGAATTTGTCAAAACACTCGAGTGCACCCAGCTACTGCTTCTGCTCCTCAAAATGGCCCCACGGTACAGACTGCAGTCGTGCACAAGTGAGATTTGCTTTCTGAAGTAAGTTGTGCTAAAATGATTTTTTTTATGTGTGTATGTGTGTGTAAATGATAGGGCTGCAGTGGGATCTTCTGATGAAATCAAGTGTTTGAGGGCTGGGAGGTGGCTCGAATCTGTCTTCCATCGGTGATGCTGGAACTCACCATGTGTATGGTTCAGGTTGGAAACATTTCTTTTCAGAAAGAGAGGTCAGACATTGACACAGCTGCCCAGGTTGTGGTGAGCTCACTGTCCCTGGAGGTGTACGAGGAGCATGGAGATGTGGCAGTGAGGGACGTGGTCAGTGGGCATGGTGGGATGGGTTGGGGATTGTGGAGGTCTTTTACAACCTTAGTGGTTCTGTGATTCCCATGTCAGACAGTTTGGGCTCTTGCTGCTTTGTGCTCTCCTTCTTGGTGCTTTTGCAGAGGATTTCAGCTCCTTGTGCTGTTGAGCTGTCACCTTTCACTAGTGCCAGGCTCCAGCCCTGCCCTGAGCATCCTGCCCTTAGGCACTGTGACACCAAGGGTAAGCTCTGCCGTACCAGAGGGCTTCATCCCTCAGCAATTGCTCCCCTATGGGCTCTTGGCTCCCTTCTTCCTACAGCCGAGAGCCCATAGGGGAGCAATTGCTGAGCACAGACCCCCAGCCCGCCCCTCAGAGTACTTCTCTGCATGACATCCCACCATGCCCACTGACCACATCCCTCAGTGCCACATCTCCACGGTTCTGGAACACCCTCAGGGATGGTGCCCACCACTCCCTGGGCAGCTGTGCCAGTCAGTGCCTGACCACTTTATCTGGGAAGAAATGTTTCCTAATATCCAACTTGAACCTCTCCTTTATTCTTATGTTTCTGGTGGCCTTCGTGCCCTTGTTGTCCTTTGATGTCCAGGGAGCTACAACCCGAATCATAAACATGCTTCCAAAGGCATGGGTGCTGGTTGACCTGCAGGTGCTGCTTCACACACTTTTTTTCCTATGGAATTACTAAAAAAAGACTGTAAAAAGAATGGTAACAAAAGCAGAGAACACGTTGCTGTGTTTGTGGCTGACAGCAGAGAATTCTTGGTCCTCCCTGCTGATTCCTTGTGTTCTTCCAACACCTCTCAGCTTGCCTGTTGCTCTTGGAGGGTTAAATACCTACACCTTTGCTTAAGCCATCTGGTTATCCAACAGGACAGTGTTCCCGGGGGGTTGGAGCTATGTATCATCAATTGTGTTTCAGCGAAGACGGTTTTACTTCACACCTAATCAAATGATATTTACTCGCTGCCTCTGCGACTCCGAACTGTCATCTCATAGCTGTGTGATTTTTCACGAGCACGGTGCCAGTGGAGTTGAGGAGACTGTGGTTTGGTTATAGCTCAAGGCTAAGCTAAGCCAGATGTTAGGGCCTTTATTTGAAGTCAGTAGTTCTTCGCCAGTCAGTCCGCACGCATTCCTTTCATTGCTGGAGAGCTTTGCTTTGCTGAGAATATCGCCTTCTGCAGGGAATCCTGGTCATCGGGAATGAACGACTTCTGGGCAGCTCAGGGCAAATTAAAGGAAGATGCAATTTACAGAAAACAAACAACATTTTGACTTAATTCCCAAGGTGTGACCCACAGCAGCCCCAGGACATGCCGACGTCCAACCAACAAAAGCATTGAAGGAGCCATCTTTGGCCGTGTTGTAAGAGTTTCATCCAGGATCAGTGGAAGAAGGACAGAGGGGAATTTCCATGGATAAAGTCTGGAGGTGGGAGGCTCGAGGCAGTGCTTTGCCTGTTGATCTGGATGATATCAGGCAACTTCTGCCCTTGGTTTTTCCACAGCCGTCAAATGAGCATTTTCTACCTAATGTGTTTGTAAGCTGGTTTGTAACCTTTAGAAAAAAGGAAACACTGCTACGTGCAATGATGGCAAAATGGCATCGTGAGTCTTTGACCAACCAGGTTTTAATTTCACAATAAGTGTAGAAAAGTAGAGAAATGTGTTGGTTTTTTTTTCTCTTGTGAGCAAAGAACTACAAGTTCAGTACTGCTCCAGTAGTTGCTGAATCATAGAATCATAGAGTGGCCTGGGTTGAAAAGGACCATAACGATCACCCAGTTTCAACCCCCCTTCTATGTGCAGGGTCACCAACATTGAAGAAGCTCATGGTTTTCTTTCATGGGAGCTAAGCTTCTGGTGATGAAAATCCAAAGCTTGAACTGTGTTTCTTAGCTCTTACCATCCATTTCTTGCTGGTTTTGTTGCAGTTTGGACCATTTCTGAAAATAGAAACTAGTTGCCCATGATGCTTCCATTGGCCTTTGAATTTTCTTGGAAATGAGTTAAAATAGCTGCATTTTCAGATGCCTTCAGTTTGTCTCAGTGCTGCAATTCGCAGAAGTTTGTTTTAGTTGTTTTAATTATCTCCATGACATTCATGATGACTGACAATACAATTAAGCTGGTGGAAACTGCACTTCTGAGGAATTTGGCTGCAGAAGTTACCTGCGTTTCCCACAGCTGAAACCTTACCTCACTTCACTAGAATTTGGTAGCCGGGTGAAGATTAAGCCAGAAATAAAAAGTTGAGCAACAGCTCTGGTTTTAGCAAAGCTGGTCGCTGAAATAAAAGATGGAATTTGTGGCAGATCGGTCATTTCCTTCACGCCGTCCAGCCCAGCACCAGGACATCCCTGTTTTGAATTAGTGATTCAGAACACACAGCACCCTACAGCATCAGTCGTGTGATCTGCAGTCATAGCCAGTGCTGCAGAGCCACCTTTTATAACAGCCAAAACCATAGAGATGCAGAATCATAGAGGTTGGGAAGGAGCTCCAAGATCCCCATGCCCAACCCCAACCCATCCCACCATGCTCACTGACCACCTTCCTCAGTGCCACATCTCCATGGTTCTTGAAATGTACTTCTGTGTATGTAAAGGTGTTCTCCATCTTGTAAAACATCTTTCTTGGGTGGATTTACCCTCAGTCCAAGCTCTGTTGGTGGAAGACTTGAGTTGGCTGTGGAAGCGCTCGGATGGCTCAGTCAGGATTTGCTCCCAGTAAAATCTTATGGACTGCTAAGCTGGGTTATAGCTGCAAAAGAGAAACAAACCTTGTCTTGTGGTGAGTTACTTCTAGTGATAAACTTAGCCTAATTGTGTATGGAATTTGCAGTGTAATTAGAAGTATTTCCATCCCGGCCATTATAAGCACAAATTAAACGTCCAGAAAGCCTTACCCATCAAAGGGCAAAGCACTGTGCTGGTTTTAATGGGGCAATTGGGCAGCGCTCCGACCAACTCTTGCACTTCAATTTCCACTGCCATTTATGTGTGCAAAAAAGGTTTCTCTTCATCTGAAAGAACGGCTAACCCATTGGAACAG
>JAOWBP010002392.1:57482953-57500115 GCA_028571105.1 Tragopan temminckii
AGGTGCTGGAACAGCTGCCCAGAGAGGCTGTGGATGCCCCATCCATCCCTGGAGGTGTTCAAGGCCAGGTTGGATGAAGCCCTGGGCAGCCTGGTCTGGTATGAAATGTGGAGGTTGGCGGCCCTGTGTGCAGCAGGGGGGTTGGAGATTCATGATCCTTGAGGTCTTTTCCAACCCAAGCCATTTTATGATTCTATCACCTGGTAATAGAGTTGTTAAACCTAAGGGATCAGTATATGTATTACAACTGAGAGTGACTTCAGCCAGCAGCTGAGAACCTCCCCAGCTGCTCACCCACTCCCCCTTCTCACTTCCAGTGGGTTGAATGAGGTGGTCTAAGGGACAAAAGTGAGAGAACTCATGGACCAATTGTACAGGTGGCTTAATTAGCAAAGGGAGAAAAGAAACACTGTTGCTGGTGCAGACTCAATCACTGCCCATGTCCTGCCAACAGGTGGATGCCCAGCCGGTCTCCAAGCAGTGGACATTTTCTGGGGAAGCAAAACAAAACAATCCACAAATTTCCCCAATATTTCTTTGCTGAGCACGATGTATGGAATGTCCCTTTTGTCAGCTTGGGTTTAGTATCACAGCTGTGTCCCCTCCCAGCCTACTCAGAGCACAGTGAGAAGCAGGGCGGGCACTGCTGCTGGGTAATTCACTTAATCCTAGCTCAAACTGGTACAGGTATGCACTGTTAATGCTGAACTCTTTGGTGAGGTTTCTGGCAGTGACAGGGCAACATCAATTTTGTTTTCCATGGCTGATGCTTATTCCCAGCTTTTCAGCTGGTAGCTTGACCTCTGCTCCTTCCAGTTATCTCCTCTGTGTAGTGACAAAGAGGCAGAGTACTGCTAAGGCAGAGCTTGAGACTTCTGTTTGGAGGACAGCCAGTGGTGGGTGAATCTGGGAAGAAGGAATGAAGGGTTCCTGCCCCCAGTCCTACTCAGAGCTGAAAACAGAATGATACTTAGAGGTGGTTCTTATGAAGTGTTTGGCAGGAGAGACCTTCTGATCCCACTCCCTGGCTGAATCTGCGAAAAGTGGGTTAAATACAATCCTTTTAATCTCTGGGAAATACTTGAGCTGTTCAGCAGGCTGCGATACAGTTATCCATCAAGGCTGGATGAACTGCTCCAGAGATCTCGCAGTTCCTCCCCCCCTTCATCCAGGAACAGAATTAACAAGAGAAGCTTTGAAAGGAACAGAAGAGCTGTAGAGTTTTGCTTCTACAGTTGCATTTATTTTTTGTGCAGATCATTTTCTCTCTTGGGCAGCAATGGGGAGCTGTGCCAGCTACATTCAAGAGGACCATTGTGAGGCGTGGTTCCCCACTCCATTAGAGTTCTGCACTCTGGAGACATCATAGTCCAGACAGATGCTTCACTGTGGTGGAAGCTCCCACTGTAATGAGAGCAAGAGCATGGGCGCAGCTGTAAAGCGAGCTGGGAGATGACTTGAGTTCAGTTTTTATGAATGTCAAGTGGTAGGAGGAGGATCAATGTTTCATACTGAGCAGCTCCATGGCCCGCTCTGTGTGTGCCAGCTGCTCCCTTTGTAGTGTTCTGGATGCTTTTTACTACAAAGCTCATCCAGATTCTTCTCGTTTCCAGTGACTTTTCTTTTGCCATCCCGTTGAATACATCACGACAAAGCTCGCCTGCATTCTGCCTCATTTCTTCTGATTCCCCAGAAGTCTGGCCAGGCGTTTGTGACGTGGTTGGGTGGGAATGGACCTCCTGGTTCTCCTCTGTGGGAGAGGGAAGGTTGTAAGGAAAGAGTAACAGCCCCTCATCTCTCACTGAAGAACAAATCAACAAATTCCAGACGGTTTTCTGTTTGGAGAGGGAGTTTGGCACTGAGGACATCAGCAGGTGTGAGATGTAGCCAAAACTCATTATACTTCTGGCATTCTTTCAGGTTGACCTGACTGTAGGAGCGTTGTAATTCTCTAGGTGAATGTAAGAGATTGATGGCAGTTTAGGGAGCTAGAATTGGGACCCCAAAGAGGCTCTCCCGGCTTTTCCTGATAAATGGCTGTGTTGGGTGCCATCAGCCTCCACTTTCTGCTTCCACTCACTAGTAATTCCACAAAAAAAAAACCCAAAAACATCTTGGACATGGAGAGAAAACTTTTTGTTTCCAGACAAAGCTATCTGCCTGCTGTCTCCAATGTCAGCCAGAGTGAGATCAGTCTGCAGGACGATGCGGCTGCTTCCAGTACTGCAGTGCTCTGAGCATCCTCCAACAAATCCCAGGCTGCTGGTACCCAGAGAGATAAGATGAAGATTGTTGAAGGTATACAAAACCAATGCTTCTTTCAGCAGGAGGGGCTTATTTTGTAAAGTGAACACATTCTGAATGTTGGTCAGGCACTGGCACAACTGCCCAGGGAGTGGTGGGGTCAGCATCCCTGGAGATGTTCCAGAACTGTGGAGATGTGGCACTGAAGGACGTGATTGTGGGCATGGTGGGGTGGGTTGGGCTTGGTGAGCTTAGAGGTCTCTGTTAAATGTGGAGGTTGGTGGCCCTGCCTGTGGCAGGGGGTTTGAACTTGATGATGCTTGAGGTCCCTTCCAACCAAAGCCATTCTATGATCTGCACCAGTGAGCCCAGGTACTTGGGTTAATGGGTCCAAGGGACAGATCACTAACCGGTGTTTCTGGCTCATAAATTCTGGTGTTTCCAAGTGGATTTTTCTTTCCTAATGAAATAGGAGCAAATGTATGCAAATCGTGTCATTACTTTGGAAAGTAGCAAGGATCAGAGAGATTAAAGCCACTGTATTGCAAATTTGTACAGAATCAGGCTGGAGCATCTCTCATCAGAGGCGTCATAGAATCATCATAAAATCACTTGGTGTTGAAAAGGACCCTTAAAGGCCATCTGGTCCAGCTCTCCTGCAGTGAACAGGAACAGCTACAACTCTATCAGTTGCTCAGAGCCATGTCCAGCTGTATCTCTAGGGATGGGGCATCCACCAAGCCATCTCTGGGATAGGCTTGTGACCGTGTCAGCTGCAGATGAACATTTACACTGAAAACTTGGCTTTAATGGGTTAAATTTTCTGCAGTCAGCATTGAACCCAACTGAAAGTGCTCCTGCAGAAAGCAGGGTTGGGCTGTTTGCAGAGGCTGACAGCTCTGTACCATGAGCGTGCCGAACGTGGGGTTTGGGAACGGGGTCTGTGGAACAGGAGAACTCTGGACAAAATGAATAAACTCTTTGTTCTACAAACTAAAAGGGAAAAAAAAAAAAGAGATTAGGCAGAAGTGGAGATGTTGGAGGAGTAATCGGTTCTCTTGAGGTTTATTTCTGTTTTTAAACGCTGGCAGTGCAGCTTTGGGGAAGAAACTCAAATAGGTGCTAGAGGGGAAGTGCTCAGCCTGAAGGATGCCCATGTTTCCCTTGTGTTGGGATATGGGGAAAGTTGCTTGAGATTCCATCTGGGAAAGTGGATTCCTGTTTGGAAAACCATTAATGTGCCTTCCCTTTGCCTCAGAAAGCTGCTCTTACTGCACAGTGTGCTGAAGCTGCCTGAGTTCTGCATTGGTCATAGACTCATAGAATGGTTTGAGTTGGAAGGGACCTTAAAGGCCATCGGGTCCCACTGCCTGCAATGAATGGGGATGCCTGCAGAGGCTGAAATGGGTTCCGGTGGCACATCGTCACTGCTGCTGTGGGGCTGGATGTGGACAAGGTGCTCCTTCAAACTTCGTAGGCAGAATCTCAGCACAAGGTTTGGGTGCTCATTTTCTCATGAGTGCATTCCAGGTTTTGCACGCAGCCGTGTCTGGGAGCCTTCTAAGTGGCTTAGCAATATTAAAATTATTGATGTCTCAGATACTAAGTCTGCAGGAACGTCCAGCGTATTTTCTGTGAGCATGTGTGTGGGCTTAAAAGCTTTTACAGAAGATCAGAGACTGTGAAAATGTTGCAGTCTGGTTTGAAAGAATTTCTCTGGAGGAGTGAGCTCCATTTTTGGCAATAACCCGATTTCATGAATCTTTATCAGAAATATTTCTCTGTGGGCCGCGTTCAGCTAATGCCCCAAATCCGAGAGGAGCAAAGCCGTTTGATCCTGAATTCAACTTGATAGGAAAACATCTCCTGCTGTGATGGTGGTGGGAGGAGATGACAGATCTCCACTCCCTTAGAAGAGCACAGGGAGTTCTCAGATGCATCCCATGCAGCTCCCAGTGCTGCTGGTGGTCACTGGGGATGATTGGGCCCGGTGTGTCCCGGCATTCCTCTGCCTTCTTGTAGCCATTTCTGAAGGGTTTTCACTCTAGGATTCCTCAGCCAGAAGTGCTCTAAAAAGACCCCAAATTTCCCTTTCCAAACCCGTTCTGCAGTCCCCTACCAAAGTCATTGCTGCAGATGAGGCCTGCTCACCCCAGCTGCTTTGGGCAGCGCTGGTGGAGATTGGCATGCCCTCATCCAGCCACAGCCTTCTCCCTGCTCCATCCTAGCTCCTTTTTAGCAAAATGATTCTTAAGCATAATTAAAAATAAACATGTTTCCCAGGCCTGTCCATTGGTCCCTTTCATCTTTCTCCTTTTTTTTCCACCGCGTGTCAACAGAACACTCCCTTCCTCTCTGGATTTTGGGGGAGAAGGAGGGTTGCTTTAGCTTTATGCCTTGGCCAAAAAGCTTAATGCTGTGTTGGCTTCAACATATCCAAAGGACAGAAGCTTCTTGTATGCAAATTTCCTCTCTGATCTTCCTCTTACCCTCTCTCCTTCTGTCCCACCCTTCCAAATTGTGCTTCCTTGTCCCTACGAGAGGCTCACTACTGCTGTTGAAAGGTGCTGGAGTCTGTGTGTCTTATTCTCTCAAAAAGAAGAAGAAGAATTCGTGCTTTTAAAGAAATCAAACTAAAAACGTAGAAAATTGTTATGCTACATGGGTGCCAAGGATTCTTAAACTTATATTTAAGCTTATGGTCAAAATTAAATCTCTGCTGAGCTGGTTAACAAAAGGATGAAAGATGAATGTGATTTCAGAGGGAAGCTCAAATGGAGCAAAAGTAATATTATTCAGCGATGGTTTTCTACTCTGAGAAACTTTTAGAGTTCTATGTGCAGATATGTAGACAGGTGTCAATAATCGCTGTGATTGCTGCAGCCCTGAAATCTCAGCGCATCTCTCAGCCTTGCAGACCTTTGAGCTGCACTGATCTCAGTGGGGTGGGTGGACCTGCACCCCGTGCTGACCTCCTGCTCTCTTCCAGGTACCCGGGGCCCAGGAGCTGGTGGACTTCTCGCCCGTGTACCGCTGCCTGCACATCTACTCCGTGCTGGTGAGTGAGCCCTGCTGCTGGCAGCCTGCTGAAACATAAGGGGGTATTTTCTCCCACTGCTGCAGTCCTTGGGTTTGCAGGCCCAGCGCTTACACCTTTGGCTCAGATTCATCCTGAAAGAACTCTCCTCTGACCGCAGTAACTTCACTCTTCAGTGCAAATGGAGAGATTGAGGGGAGAAATGGTTTTAGAGATCTTATTTGTAGCACTTTGGAGAAGTTTGCTAGAGTTATGCTTGCTGCTGTCCAACCAATCCCCAGAGTCACTGTGCCACGTCCAGTTCCCCAACAGTTGGGCTTTTTCTCCTTTACATGCACTGGAAAACGTGGCTGGACTGGAGGTGCTCTGTGCTTGCATTTGGTTGCTGGCCAAGCCATTCTATGATAAAGTGTAGCTTGCACCTTGACTTTTAATTTTCAGCACACCTTTGGCAGTGTATGAGCCTTGCAGCATACAAATCTCCCGACCCCCAAACCTGTGTTATTTGCATCTGTTCCTTAATGCTGGTAATGTCTTCTGCTGAGCTCTCCGAGGCTCTCTCCTGCAGCTGGGCAATGGGAAGCCAGGCAGCACATGAAAGCACAGCTCTGTTAGCAGCTTTCCTCCCCTTCCTCAGCGGAGCCAGGCTTGAGAGAGCATTGTTTTTAGAGGCACTTCTGAAAGACAGGCTCTCCAGCAAGACATACAAACGAATTTGCAAAAGGAAAAGAATTGTCATAAAAAACATTTATGTAAAATCTTTTCTGTGCCTTCATCTGTTAATAATTATGTAATTTGGCCTCGTGGCCATGATTCTGTAGCGGAATGAATAAGTTAACCTACCCAAAATGTGTTACTCTGTTTATCTTGGACAAAGGCTCCCACTCAGAGCCGGCACTGGAAGCCCGGTGCAGGGAGTGTGCTAATTGAAGATTACAACTGGGCTGAAATGCTTTGTGCCTTTCAAAGTGTCACTTTATTTGGAGAAACTTCAGTGAAGTCTGTGTATAATGAAAACAGCCTTAGGAATCCTATTTGTGTAGCTTACAGGTTGGGTTTTTTGTTGTTGTTAATGCAAGGGTATATGCCTGCGTAATTATGCATAATGCTGTTATGGGAAAGATGAGGAATTCTCGTTGTTGGATGTAGCACTTTCGTGCATTGGAAAGGTTCGCGTTTATGCGGTGTTGTAGGCTTGGGGCTCAGGGTGTCACTGGAATTTTGTGTTTCTCCATCTTGTTCCTTTGCTTATTGCCTTGGAAGGCGATTGGTTGTGCAGCTCTCCAAAGCGTATGAAGGAAAGCCAGGCACTGTGGCCAATGCTCTGCGGCAGATCATAGAATCATAGAATGGCCTGGGTTGAAAAGAACCACAATGATCATCTGGTTCCAACCCCCTGCTATGTGCAGGGTCGCCAACCAGCAGACCAGGCTGCCCAGAGCCACATCCAGCCTGGCCTTGGGTGCCTGCAGGGATGGGGCATCCACAGCCTCCTTGGGCAACCTGTTCCAGTGCATCACCACCCTCTGGGTTGGGTCATCTCCTCCTGCACTGATATCCTTCGATCCTTCTCCTCCTCCCTCTCCTATTTCAGCCAAAAGCCATGGTAATGAGCGGAGAGAACAGGGCAGAGCTCTGAAGAAGGTGTGCTGGTGAGATAGGAGCAGAACAAGGTGAGCCCCCCTAGGAAAGCCTCCCGAAAAGAAAGTTGCCCTTTTTCTGACCTGTGCTCAAAGCCTGAGCTGGCTTTCTAGGCCCAACTTGAGCTGAACAATGCCAAAGATCCAGCGAGCGTCGAGGGAAACGACCACATCAGTGTCAGACGGAAGGATCATAATGTAATAGTTACCAAAAAATCCTAATATTTGTCATTTACAATAGCGTTATCTAAATGCTTGGCCTGCAGTTAAAAAGGCCCACGTTGAATAAACATTGAGATATTTATTATTTTTAGTGAAATCGACCTTCCAGTCACCTCGGTTTTATGGCTGTGCTGCTTATAAATTCCCAAAGGATTATTTGAAAAATCCTACTCATATCTGCCAGCCTTATCAGCAGGGCAGAAGTTCACATATTGTAAGGCGAGGTCAGCCTTCGGTCATGGTCTTACAGACGGGGCCAGGCACCTGTAAATCCTTCCTTCAGCAACCAAGGCGAAGTACAATATCAAACGGCAGCGAGACTTTTCCAGGAAGCGCTGAACTTTCTCAGGAAGGGCAGAGGAGGGGGAAAGAAAGTGAACAAGGGTCAGGCGGTGGTTAATGGAGAGCTGGGCCTTGGCGCGGCAGGACGGGCCCCGGTGGGATGCTTTATGGGGCCATTCATCGGCGATCCCGTGTCGTGTGGGAAATGGCCCTGGAGACGTTGTCCTGAGGAACACATGGGCGTAGGGGAGGCTTTGAATCCTTGGAGTGATGGAACAAAACATTGCAGGAGTGCGTGTGTCCTTTGTGTTTGCTGGATAAGCTTTTGTTGCTTCGTTCAGCTATGCGTAGTGATTGCAGTTAGCCCTTGATTTCTTGACTGTCGTGTAAGACTTTGGAGTTTTGTCCCTAAACAACAAGTTCTTACCCAGCCTGTGATTTCCTTATGTGACAAACGTATGTTGAATTGCATGAAATAAGGCTTTACAGGTGAAGTTTCACGTTGATGTGAGTCACTGACCATTCAGCAACTTTGTATTTCAGTGGGCATCCTGGTAGTATGGAAAAATGTACAACATCCTTTTATTAGGAAGAGAAAAACGAAACAAAAGAACAAGCAAAAGCACCTGGAGAAAGCTGTAAACTGGGACTGTAGGATCATCGAGTATTCTGAGTTAGAAGAGACCCATAAGGGTTATGGAATCACAGAATGTCCCAAATTGAAAGAGACCCGTAAGGATCGTGGGATCATAGAATGTGAAAGAGACCCATAGGGGTCATGGAACCATAGAATGTCCCAAGTTGAAAGAGACCCATAGGGGTCACGGGACCGTAGAATGTCCTGAGTTCTTTACAGAGAGAGTGGTGAGGTGCTGGAACAGCTGCCCAGAGAGGCTGTGGATGCCCCATCCATCCCTGGAGGTGTTCAGAGCCAGGTTGGATGTGGCCCTGGGCAGCCTGGTCTGGTATTAGATGTGGAGGTTGGTGGCCCTGCGTGTAGCGGGGGGGTTGGAGCTCGATGATCCTTGAGGTCCCTTTCAACCCAAGCCATTCTATGATTCTATGAATGTCCCAAGTTGGAAGAGACCCATAAGGATCATTGAGCCCAACTCCTGGCTCCACACAGGACCACCCAAAAATCAGACCATGGGTATGGTGGTTCTTCAGAAGCTAGGAACACCGTATGGAGAAGTAACAGAGGGAGGCAGCAAGGTCAGGGTGCACACTGTGGGCTCCATGGACAAGGTTGGCTCTGCTTTTAGCCAGGGTTGAGTGCCAAAAACCCCTTTGGTTTCAGTAGAGCAGCAGTGAGCTATTTGAGGACATTCATCTGAAGGCTGCTGGGCTGTTTGTATCAGGTACATCTTCTCTTTGAGTTAGTAGAGAAGTTTGTTGAAAAATGGTAATGTTATTATATAAAGAAGAAACAAGGAGATTTCAGTGAAGCGATTTTGCCATTGACGTTTTTATCTTTTATGTTGTCTTTGACGAAAGTCTATGTAATGCTCAGGTTGCTTTGATCGATATCCAAAATAAATTAGGAAAGGTGAGGTTTGGGCCAGATGGTTTATCTGCTGGAGCATCTGAACAGCTGTTGGGAGCCTTGTATTTCGAGGCCAAGACATGGAATTGCTTTGCTTTACATAACATGAAATGAAAAGCAGTTTTTGTTTCATGTTTCCCATAAGCTGTAGCGAGTCAGAAAGCAAAGAGCGAACGGAGAGCAGAAAGAAATTAAAACAGAAAGAAAGAAAGGTGAGAAAGGGAGGATAATTTGCAGGCAGGGCGCTCCCAAGCAGTTGTCTGTGGGGCAGATGAAAGTGATTCAGGTCACTGGAGCTCCTGCTTCAGCCCGTGCTGCTGCCTGGTAGCGCTCAGGATTCGTCTCAGCGAGGTGTTTTTCTCTTGTAAAGGTTTATGCTAATTGGTAACCAATTACTTTGAGGTTCTTCACATGTTGGTGAAGACACTGGTATTGACGCTCCCAGCTCTTTGATCCGAGCTACAAAGGGGTCATTTTAGGGTAAAGAACAAGTGTCCAAAAAAAACCCCACCGACAACAAGAAAGAAAAGGAGCAGATTCTGATGTAAATACGGGTGTAAAAATGGAGCTGCCTCGCAGCTGAAGGAGTATTTGTGGAGAATCCCAGAGCTGGATAATTTAGATAAATAGCAGTTGACAGGTATTTACTATAAATTTGTCATATCTCACCACTGACATTTTTATCAGCTATATTGCTTCTACCCAGAGCCCCTCTGACCCTAAGCTGCTTTGATGCACAAAGTGCATTAGGAGAGGTAAGAAAACGTAAAGCAAATTGAAAAAACAAAACGAATCTATTTAAAATACTCAATATAAAAGGTCTGTGAGGTTCCTATGGTAAAATACAGGCAGTGTGCTTCGGCTGCGTTCACTTGGTAAGTTCTGGCTTGCCTGTTTTAGGGATAGGGATGATGCTTTATGTTCTCTTCACCATGCAGAGCCTTGGGAGGAGAAACCAGGGCTCGTGTGTGCTTCTGGCTATGGTGGGTTGCTGTGTTCTGACCCCAGAACCTTCCCATACCTCTGCCCCAATGCAGCCTCCCACAGGCACCGAAACGCTCGTCCTTTTGCTAAGGGTGCAAAACAGCTCAAGTTCTTCTTTAAGGGGTGAGAAAGTCCCTTATAGGAACCACAACTCAAATAATAAGCACTCCCCAACCCTCTCTTTTTTTTCCTCTCTGTAACTCTAGAGTTGTTTCTTTTATTTGATACTGAAAAACGAACCGTACCACGGAAAGTCTGTGGCTTTACTTCTATTTTGGAGATCGGGGTTGTAAAGTTTTTCCCTCTGTGTCCTTGGGAACTTAAACAGTTTAAACTCCTTTATTTTCTGGGGTGGGGGGGAATGGAAAAAATTTCCTTCTTGAAGTCTCTGGTAACTCCTTGTTCATCTCAGACACTTTGCAGATTGTCCCATCGCTCTGTCCTGGCGTATCTCACTGTCTGCTGACTTGGCTGACCCACTGGTGCCTGGTGGAGTTAGATAGCTATAAACACAGCACTGAGATCATAGGGAAAGGCTGAGGGTGAGACACTTTGTGCACCGCATTGATAAGGACACAGGAAAAGCCATTAGAGTGAACTGGTGTCAGTGACCTGTGATAACCATTCTGTACTACGTGCTAATGGACCCTGGGTAGTGTGTCTGTCTGTAGTGGCAATAGATTTAACTTTTGTAATTGTCATATTGCTCTTTTAACCCTGTGACCTTATTACCCATGAGAAAACCACTTGGCTTCGATCAAAGAAGCAGCAAAGAAATCAGTGTTCATTCTAAGCCGGCTAGATATGATCACAGGCAGCCTTGATTCTTAAAATATTCAGCTTGGAAAACAGACATGTTAGGAGGAGGGGAAAAAAAAACCCATACGTTTACTACAATAGCCCGGATGCAGACTGCTTGTCACCTGAGGTTACAGAAGCCTTGCTTTCCCAGGGCTTTGCAGAGCTCTGCCTTCATTTGCTGAAATTGTACTGATAGTTTACATTGAATACTGAGTTCATTTTCAATCCCTTTGCAGTTTTAGTGGCTAAAGAAAGAAAGAAGCTGACTCTGTTAGTCCTAACCGTGGGAAGTGCATTGCATCCGCTCAGCATTTTGTGGGGTCGTGGAGGATGGATTCCTATATAGGGTAGGGGGGTAACCAGGAGGACCCGTCCACCCTCTGCTCGCAGTGAGGTTGGAGCAGGTTGCTCAGCTCCACCTGCCAACTCTTGGTGCTCATCCTCAGAGCTGCTTCCCAGCCTCATTGGTGCCTGGTGAGGACTTCTTCCTCCCAGGCATGGACCTTGGCATTTATTAGGCTCCCATCTCACCTTGAGACCTCTTCTGATAGCAGTCCCGCTCCTCACTGTGTTGACTTCTGCTCCTCAATTTGGTGTTGATTGCAGAATGGATGGGAATGTTCTCTGTTGCCTCCTCTGTGTCACTGATGGAGAAGTTAAGCAACTTGGAGTTCAGAACCAGGTGATCGAATCCAACCCATTCTACACTCCTGAGGCAGAATGGACCCCGCTGGGGTTCTCCACTTGTTACCAGTTCCCATTTAGGGTACAGACTCCAGTCGTGGCCCTCAGATCCTGACCACCAGCCCAGTAGCCCGTCCAGCTTATTGCTCACCATATTGGGCCATCCCAACTAAGATACAAGAATAACATGGAAGAGCACATCAAAAGCCTTGCTGCAGTCAAAACAAAGGGCACCCATTGGGATTGTGCAAGCATAGGAAGGCTTTTGCTGAAGGTTTCCTCCATTTCCTGGTGTTGGGGCTTCGGAGGGACCCAGGAGTGTTGGGAACGCAGCTCAGGTACGTTGGAGGACTGTGTGGTGATGTCCAGAAGTGGTGGTATCTCAAAAATCACAAGTGATAATGACGGAAGTGCACTAATTTGCCAAGAATGTCCCTGGAGAGCGTTGAGTTTTCTAAGGTAAAGCTCAAAGTAACAGAAAGGGAAATCTCTGAAAAGCATTTCCGTTAAAACTCTTCTCATCCTCCAGTCTCATAATAGACTCACAGTAATTAAGACTGTAGGAGACTCCTGGCTTGAGGTTACATCAAGGATCTCCAAGCTGCGTGCTGTTGAGTGTTGAGGATCTCCAGAGTTGGAGGCTTCCTAGCCTCTCTGGGTCCCAGTTCTGGTGTTTAACTACCTTTGTATTTTTTCCCCACTGTTACTGATTTGAATTTCCCTTTTTGTGTTTTATCAACCCCTTTTGTGGATGATAGCATAGATGCAGCCAGAAGATGCTGGCTGCATCTATGCTATCATCCTGCGTTAGATGCTTCGTCGCCTTCTTCCCAAATGGAACCAACGCAGCTCACTCCACCTTTCCTAGTATGTCTTGTTATTGCTCCTGAAGAAAAAGAAACAAAACCAAACCAACAGTATTTTGTGTCCTAATGCCAAAAAGTGGAGGAGGAACTGAGTCCCAGCTATGAGTCCTGCTCGTGGGCTGCCCTTATAGGCATTGCCAATCTACTCCGTGTGTGCAGATCACTGGAAAGCAAAAAGAGAGAAGGTGTGCATGGAAGCAACACTGGGAGAATATACTGTCCTCCTTCTTACCTTGTGCTGCAGAGCATATTAGAAAAATATTATAGAATATTACAGAAAAAGAGGCATGGGGAAAGGTCTTCCCACTGAGGACTGTTGAGCTGTTCGTGTTAGCAGAGCTGTATGTTTTGTACATAAATGAACCCTAGGGAATTATCATGTGCTGACCAGAAACTTCATATTATATTTTTTTTTTTTTCCTAAGAAGGGAGTGTTTGTGGGGGTGGAGGCTGTAAAATAATAAGCCACCATGTTTTATGCATCTCGCTCGGTGCACAGCTGCAAGTTGCTGTTTTCCTGCTATGTACGTTGTTTCTCATCTTAAAGGCCTATATGCAGCATATCTGGGAAATGATTGCCATCCTGTTTTCAATAAAACCCTTTTTTATGAAGGGTCTTGAGTTGGCTGGACATTAATTCTCAATCTGTTTACAAATATTTGTGCAGGAAAGGGTGAGCAATGTTCAGGACAGGGTTGTGACGCATATACCCACTATTTCAGTCCTTTGTTCAGGAAAATGTGGAAACAAGGCAGAGCACTCACAATGAACAAATGCTGCCTTCACATTCCAGGAGCACGGTGGCTTCATCTCAGAGGGGGGAAGAAGAGAAGCACGCAGAACCCAAAAGTTGCTTCAGCTCCTTCCAGTACCTAAAGGGAACCTATAAACAGGAGGGGAGCCAACTCTTTGAAACGGTAGATAATAGCAGGACAGGGGAAAATGGTTTGAAGTTGAAGGAGGGAAGATTTAGGTTGGGTGTCAGGGGGAAGTTCTTTACAGAGAGAGTGGCGAGGTGCTGGAACAGCTGCCCAGAGGGGCTGTGGATGCCCCGTCCATCCCTGGAGGTGTTCAAGGCCAGGTTGGATGGGGCCCTGGGCAGCCTGGTCTGGTATTAAATGTGGAGATTGGTGGCCCTGCATGTGGTGAGGGGGTTGGAGTTTGGTGATCCTTGAGGTCCTTTCCAACCCAAGCCATTCTATGATTCTATGATTATACACTGGAGACCAGAAAGCGGCTTTCATGGAGTCTTGGAATGGTTTGAGTTGGAAGGGACCTTCACAAGTCGTCTAGTCCAACTCCTTTGCAATGAGCAGAGACACCTACAGATAGAGGGACTTAATTTAGTGAGGTACTGGCACAGGTTGCCCAGAGATGTAGATGCCCATTAGACACTCAAGGTCAAGCAGGACGGGGCTCTGAGCAGTTGATGGAGCTGTGGGGGTCCCTGTTCATTGCAGGGAGTGGGAGCAGATGGCCTTTAAAGGTCCCTTCCAACTCAAACAATTCTGTGATTCCATAAGTCTGATGCTCACTGACACTGAGCAACTCACCAGAGCTGTTATGAGAGCAGGGATTTGTCTGTTGCCCTTAAATCTTGTTTTCTGCTTTACTCCCTCCAGCTTCTCTAAAGCCTCTTGTCTCAGCAATGTGAGGTGGTGTTGAAACGCTTTGGAATCTTTCAGGATGAATACTATTAGGAACAGTACAGTCTGAAAATTTGGGCCTGGTCCTTTTAATAATTTGCTTCTAATGTTAACCAAAGAATATGCAGAGAACTAAATACCAAGCTTTTTATTGCTGTAATAACGTAGGTATGCCGCAGAGCATGTTTCCTACAGCTGCTGTTGGGTAGGGAGCTTGCTACCATTTTAGTGTGTAGAGCTTACAGCTGAATGTGTGCATTCTGACTTGTACAGTTGCCCATGTGTGTACAGGTTGTTGCCCTGTAGGATAATTACTGTTGTGTTCCTTTCACAGCATCACAGGATGAGATTGGAGGGGGCCTCTGGGGATCACCTTATCCAGCTGCATTGGGGTTGCTCAGGGCTGTGTCTAGTTGAGCTTCAAATATACCCAAGGATGGAGATCCAGAGCCTCTCTGGGCAACTTGTTTGGTCGCCTTAGTGAGGTTGTGGAGTCTACTTTAGAGCCCACCTGGATGTGATGCTGGCCAGCTCGCTGTAGGTAACCCTGTTGGAGGCAGAGGGTTGGTCTAGATGACCCCAAGCAGTTCCTTCCAACCTCAACTATCCTGTGATTCAGCGTAATAATGGTACTTTTCCTAAGTTCATTGGGAATTCCTGCTTTTTAGTTTGTGCCCATTACCTCTTGTTCTATTCAGATAGGTCATTCCCCACCTCCCCTTGGGTATCTGTATCAGGTCCATCTGAGTCTTCTCACCTGCAGGCTGAGCAGTGCCAGCTCTCTCACTGTTTGTCAGGTTCCCCCATCCCTCAATGTCTCAGTGACCCTTTGCTGGGCTCTCCCCAGCAGCTCCACACTTCATGTCCCGTGGAGCCCAGGCCTGGATCTGGCACTCCAGATACATCAGAGCAAGAGGACCTGGACCTGCTGGCAGCCCTTTGCCTATCCCAGGAGGCAGCTGGCATCCTTTGCACAAGAGCACATTGCACAAGGTTACTCGGCAGGTCTGGTTGGTGCTGAAGAGGAGGAAGGAGAACTGCTGTTCTGCTCGAGTGAGCTGGTGTTTGCACGTCAGTCTGTATTAGTGTAACACAGCAATTGAATTGCCTGGTCACGTTGGCTCCTTGATTGAACCATTTTCTTCAAACCCGTCATTACTGCACATGTGTTGGTTGGGATGGACTGAGCTGAGACCTGCTCAGAGCAGTGGTCATGCAGGTTTGCTGCAGGTTGGAGTGGCCCATGCAGCATCCCATGTGCCCATTTGAAATGCTTAGTGCACACCATTGCCTTAAAAAGTTGAAAACTGTGGGTCATCGGGATGGAAAACCTGCAAGCAGATGCTTGGACACAGCATCCTTCCCATCATGGAGATGTATGGAATGCTGAATCTGCTCCCCACAGTGGCACATGAAACAGGAGGTCAATTTATTGGGTTTTCTCTTGTTTATATTTCTGCCTTCCCTGACCATTCCCCAAAGTTCTGAGCTGAAAGAACAAAAAACAAAGATGCAGGTTTAATTTTCCTACCCAAACATGTTGTGGAAGAGCCTTAGGAACAAGCAGCATTCTTTCCCTTAAGTACAGCGTGCAGAACGGGGGCTTTTCTGCTCTTCTGAGTACATGCTTGAGTTCAGGGAGGGCAAAACCCGGGGGGCTTTGAGCTCAAATCATCCAGCAGCACAGCACCATCTCCTAATGGAAATATCCACATTTAGGGACCTTTTTTTCCCCTGTGAGTCTCTGTAATCAGCGCAGAATCCTGTCTGTCGGGTGATTAGCTCTCTGGTAGGAGGCACGGAGCTTAAAGCATCAGCTGGTGAAAAGGCAGTGAGAAACAGCTGAGATTTGCAGATGACATTTTCCTCATTGCATTTTGCCTCTTCTTCCTCCACCTTTCTCTTCCCTTGGCTCCTTGCTCTCCCTCTGGACCCGCTTTCTCAAGGACTCATTCTGCACTGTTCTTCACACGAGTTTCTCTTGTTTTCTCTTTTTAATTGATGGGAGCACTTGACAAGAGCTGATTAGTTGTGAGGATGCATCCTTCCTTGCAAAGCTTGTGACCCATTTCCTTCCTTCCTCGGGACCAGGGTGAGCTTTCTTCTGTGGGCAGACATTTGCCTCCCGAAGGCGTTGTGCTTGGTGGCCTTGCATGGAAGACTCTATGGGCATGTCCCGAATAGTTTTGTTTGTTTTCCTGACAGCTCATTCATTATAAAGTTTTAATGAATTTTAAATACATTCTGAAAGAAGAGCTTGTGGTTAGAAGTTCTCTATGCGCTGGAAGCGTAGGGCTGTGCTTTCCTTTGCAGGGAGGGCGAATGGAAAGCAAGCATATGGAGAAGGCACATCCCCCTGCATTAACCTTGCAGGTCACCTGGAACCAAGAGGGGATCGCCAAAAATGCAACCTGAAAATATTAAGGCACTGCCTTTTATAATGAGGCAATATCTGCCTACATCATTGCTTTGTAACTTTTGAAACTATGACTTAAAAAGGAGGGGGGGAAAGGGAGCTGCGACGCGGAATGGAAAACACAGGCTACTTGTTCAGTCAATTCAGTTTAGGTCAAATGTAGTTATGAAAAACAGATGATTGCTGGTGATGGAGCTGCACTTTGACAAATATCCCATTGTTTGAGCGTGCAGTGATTTCTTTCGAGCATTACCCGGTGTGGGGCTCAACCATTGCCTTCCCCTACCTCAGAGCTGTTGGTGCAGCAAGGCAGAGCTGTTTGTTGGCTTTTTGGGAGGAGGGATGGCGTGAAAGAGACGCTGGGTGCAAAAAGGGGTATAGTTCCCACCGTAGCTACTGAACTATGAGCTCACTTGGGATGCTCACCCAACGTGATTCTTTCCGTGTCCCCTTCGTGTCTTGTTCTGCAGAATTAAAGATTTATTAGATGGGTGGATGCTAATATTTGTCTGGGAGAAGCTCCTTTATGTTGGTGTGTCTTTGCCTTATGCAGCTTTATTGTGTATTCTTCTGTAAAATATTCAGCTTTTATTCAGGTTTCACGGGCAGGGCTAGTGGAATCACAGACCCATAGGATGCCTTGGGCTGGAAGGGACCCCAGAGATCCACATGGGTGGATAGTGATAGGACAAGGGGGAATGGTATTAAACTAAGGCAGGGGAGGTTTAGGTTAGATATTAGGAGGAAGTTTTTCACACAGAGGGTGGTGATGCACTGGCACAGGTTGCCCAAGGAGG
>JAOWBP010002392.1:57500215-57512346 GCA_028571105.1 Tragopan temminckii
AATGCCTCCAGGGATGGAGCATCCACAACCTCCTTGGGCGACCTGTGTTCTGGCACACCAGGCACGTTCTGGGGAGGGTTTATGATTTATGTATGCCAGCTTTCTTTGTCTGCCCATTAAAAATAAAGAGAGGAGCCTTCCTTCTTATAGTATCTTCTGCTGCTATGTTATTGAGGCTTAGAGCAGCTCTTTGAGCAACTCCAACGCTGTTCCCTCTGGTGTCAGACAATAACACGTTTCAGTAAGAGCACACGTGGAGCGTTTGGTGTTTGCTGGGGTTGCCAGCATTGCCAGTGCTCAGAAGGCAGCCAGGTCTGTTTTCTGTGAACCCAGAAGTAACTTCAATTCATGTTACATGGTCGTCAGCATGTTTCCTTCCTTCTTGCATCATTGCACATAGTGGTGTAGAGAAGGAAAACAACAGAAGAGGGAAACAGAGGGGGGTCACCATCCCTGGAGCTGTTCCAGAACCATGGAGATGTGGCACTGAGGGATGTGGTCGGTAGAGTGGGCATGGTGAGATGGGTTGGGGTTGAACTTGGGGATCTTAGAGGTCTTCTCCAACCTGAATGATTCTACGTACATCGTTGGGTTTTGGGCTGATCAGCAGTTGGCGTGCTGTCTCCTCCCTGGGCTCACAGGGATTGTGCAGATTGCCTCCAGATTTCTGTTGGGCTTGCAGAAATCACCTACGATCTGTTTGGTGACCTTGGAGACAGCCCAGGAAAGGCAGTTTCCTCGCATTACATTGCTGATGGCTCAGTCCTGTGACCCTGGAGCCAATTCCCATCTCCGTGATGCTCAAGCTGAATGATGCCAACCCTTCATCTCCAAAACAGTGGCTATCTGGGTACTGAGGTGTATAGAACTGTTACCCATCACCCCCAATGTGAGCTTGCCAGAAGTGCATCAGCAGAGAAAGGCTATAGATGCTTTTTGTTCCTTGAAGTATTTTCCTTATAAAATGCTGGCAAGTGGAATGACATAAGTGAATCATTGAAATGTTAATGGACAGATTTGTAGGGAAAGGGAATTCATATCCTCTGGATCAAAGAAATTTGTTGTATATTAATTTTATGTATTTACAAGTTCAGATGTTTTCTAATGTCTTCTTCTTGCGCTGTTAGCAGCGAATGTTTTCAGTAAGCCCTTATTTGTACCAAAGCTGGCAGAGAGGTTTCCTGTTTGCTGTAGAGATGGTGGCATTGCCTTGAAGCCAGTTGGGCTCAGGCCTTGGGGCTGAGTTAACCCCTTAGTGTCTGACTGGGCTGCACCCACACCAGACATGTAATATCTGGGAGCTCTTGGCACAGGCTGCAAGAAATCTGGTTTCGTTCTGGAGAGCCCAACGTTTGACATGCAATTAAAAGGCTATGAGCTTTGCTAACTCTTATAAATTTCTTTTGCAAGTGTGCCTGTTAAAGTCCAGTTTTATTAGCCACCTGTGCACGCTTTATTTTTAAATAGGGATGTTGGCCCTGTAAACCTGACTTTTTAAAATTTAATGTATCAGATGTTATTGAAGTATCTTTACAGCGCTGTGCTGTTGTTGCAGCTGCAGCTTTGATAGCTTATATTTGCAGCTACTGCAGATCTGATTTTGTGCATGTGCTTGTATGGGGGCAAGCGTGCACACACACAGAAACATATTTTATGATATTCCCAGTGAAGTATCTGCTGCAAAAGCTGGAGAGGGCCTCGTGTTAGGGGCAGGAAGCTGTTCCCTAAGCTTCAGAAACTGAGTGCAAATTGAATGCGGTGAGGTTGGCATCTTCTTCCAGGTAACAGCGATGGGACAAGAGGTGATGCCTCAAGTTGGACCTAAGGAGGGCCAGGTGGATGTTAGGAAACATTTGTTCTCTGAAAGAGCAATTGGGTACTGGCACAGGCTGCCCAGGGAGTGGTGGGGTCACCATCCTTGGAGATGTTCGAGGTCCGTGGAGATGTGGCACTGCCGTGGTCAGTGGGCATGGTGGGATGGGTTGGGGTTGAACTTGATTGTAGAGGTCTTTTCCAACATCAGTGATTCTATGATTCTAAATCCAGAAGGTTGAAGCAGCCTGTAACCATTCAGCTTGTCTGTTTTCAGACATCTTGTAGCTTGGAGCCAGGCCTCCCAAATCCTGCATTCCTACCTTCTGCAGCTGAACTAAGATGGTCTTCAGAGGGCATCCAATCATTCAGATCAAAAGAGATGTCCAGAAGTCTCTTGTCCAACCTCCTGCTCAAAGCAGGTCAGACGTTTAGGTCATACCATGCGTTTCATGGCTTGACGTCCTCTGGGAACGGAGACTGCAGAGGGTGTTACCTTGATGGCAAATCATGCTGCCATCTCATGAACTTTGTGTGCTGGGCCTCAGATGGGAAGATCCTGACATGATATCACCATCCTGGAATGCAGACTTTGCCATGCAGTGAGACTTGGATCAGATCTCCCAAGAGCACAAACAGTCCTCTCTCATGTGCTGGGACAGTGGGATTTATTGGGGCTGCCCGTGGTCCAGGCCTGCTCATGCTTACCTCTTTGATAGAAATCTCTGAAGTGTGAGAGCACACCCAGGTGTCCGAGGCACTGATTGCCATGGGATGATGGCTGACAACTGGACACCACACTGGAGGCTGTTGCAGTCAACTCAACTATTTTGTCTTTGAAAGTCATGGTGGCTCCTGGCTAATAGGGCATATAGGGTCTGACCGTCTCAGTTGTGACTCCCCAGTTTGATTCATGCATGGATAGCTTCTTTTTATTTGGGTGCTTTCCTTCAGAACTGCAGATTCTGGGTCGCGCACCAGTAAGCAAACTTGTATGATGTGGTTTTTAAATGCTAATAATTTCCTCCTAGGCAGAGACCTTCTGTACCGAGCATCAGCCAGGCTGGAGAAAATTAGCTTTTCTGCCTTATAAACCCCTGTGAACAGTTGTTGCTGATAGAAATGTTGACAGACCCCCTTGCTTGGCGGTCTGCGTGGTGCCACTGGAATGAAATGTCAATAGTCTGTGCATGGGTGGGACAGCTTGTATACAGCTGAGCTTCGCGTTCTTTATCACTACCAAACAAGTCTTTGGAATTGTTTAGTGAATTTTCATATATTTTTTTAAAAAGTATTTATTTGCTTTTCTCCCTTTTAAGCCAAGTCCTTGTCATTTACTGCTTCCTGGACTCTGTGATTTCTGATTGACGTCAAAAAACAACACCAAAAAAACCCTCCCTGTGTAGATTAAGCTGCCGAAATGCCTTCGAGGCATTGTTTATAGGTCTATGTTCTTTCTTTGCCGAGAGAAAGTGAGTCCTTTAATGTCTTCCACATTTCCCAAATCTCTCCGACTTGGATGCAGAGCGCTGTGGCATTTGAAGATGCTTTTTGCTGCTTTCAGGGTCTGAAAGAATGCTGGCAGACAGGGCTGCAGTTCTGCCTGTTAAGGTAAGTGTAATGGGTCTGAAAGGCTCAAGATCAACGCTGTTGGAAGCTGAAGACCTTACAGCTGCTGAATGATGAAGGGCAGTGCTGTGGATGAGTTATGCTCTGGAAGGAGGTGGTTCTGGGGGGGAACAGAGGGTGAGAAAGAACAGGCCGTGCAGCCTGGGCAGGTTCCAAGGACAGCAGTGCTTTCTGAAACAGTAGAACGTCTTCTGGTTCCACTTTGCCTTACAGTTGCGTGTGGGTTGTTGGTGCTGCAGTTCCAATCCCCCACCACCTCCATGTGCTGCAGGAAACACGTGTTGGGATGGAGCTCTGGGGACAGCGTGTCAGTCCTCATCGTGTTCCATGACCGGAGACTTCTTGGTCCCTCAGTCCTGTGTCCTGAAGCCATTTTATTTCTGGAGCAGGAAGCAGGATTTGTGTTCCTGGCCCCTTCTGTTGGATTTCCAAGTGAGTGATGGTTGAAGGTGCATTGTGAACCTTCTCCAGAGAGCCTGCAGCTTACCAGCTGCGTTGTAAGAAGATCACTCCTAGCTGTTAGTTATTTAGCTCTCCTACAGCCAATGGAAATGCTCTTTCAGAATGGCGTGCTTCTTTTCTTGTGTCACTTTGTCCTTTCTCCTTGCAAGAGACCAGTCCGCATGGGACATGGTGGCACACTCTGTGACCAGTGGAGCTGGTGCTGCCCAGATCTGTGGGTAGGGCTCTGAGGCCTTTGCCCTTGTGCTGGTTGGCTTTCAGCCCTGGGGGATGGCTGGGCTTTGATCACGTTCTTCTGTTGGAAAAGTGAGTGAGACACTGCTGATACGAGCGTCCCAATTGCCTCTTCCCTTCTTCTTCCAGTTTCTGGTTGCTGTGTTGCATATGAATGTGGGCTGTTTTTAGGGATGACAGTGTGAATCCAGTGTTGCTTCCCTTTTGCTCTCATTTTAGAGACTTTCATTGATGGTAAGGAGAGATCGGTTTGCAGGAAAGCTGGTTAGTAGTGGCTGAGTTGCAGGTGTTTGGTGGCACAGACCTGTGTGAGGTGGAAGCAGCTGCGCCATCATCTCTAGAGGAGTTAACATTTGGTTTTTGACATTAACATTCAACATTTCTGTTTCCTTTTTGGCCTGATGGTTCCTTATACCAGTTTCTTTGACCTCATTGCAGCCTTCCAGTACCTAAAGGGAGCCAATAAACAGGAGGGGAGTCAACTCTGTGAAAGGGTAGATAACAGCAGGACAAGGGGAAATGGTTTGAAGTTGAGGGAGGGAAGACTGAGGTTGCATGTAAGGGGGAAGTTCTTTACAGAGAGAGTGGTGAGGTGCTGGAACAGCTGCCCGGAGAGGCTGTGGATGCCCCGTCCATCCCTGGGGGTGTTCAAGGCCAGGTTGGATGGGGCTCTGGGCAGCCTGGTCTGGCATTAGATATGGAGGTTGGTGGCTCTGTGTGTGGCAGGGGGTTGGAGCTTCACAATCCTTGAGGTCCCTTCCAACCCAAGCCATTGTATGATTCTTTGATTATACACTGGAGAGAAGGAAACTGTTGGAAGAAGAGTGGCACGTGATACATTCGATGTTTCTCACCATAAGGTAGGTGCACATATGCTGTTGTCTGAGTTTCTTTGTATAGGAGTGCTGAAGAAGGATTCCTTGAAGGCTGGGTTGTTAGTGTGTTGGTTGTACTTAGGTGCAGCTGATTCCCTGTTACCATTGGACTATGCTTCTGGTGGGCACTGGTTTCCCTACAGATGCTGGTACTGGAAGCTATATAGGGATTGAAGTGAGAGTGCTGACAGTTCTCATCTGCCAGAATTTCATAATTACGTGGCTCTAAAACAATAAAGACAGCTCATAGATTATGTCTATCACTTAATGCATATTGATATGCAAATATTTTGTCTCGCAATGGAACTTCTGTCAGTGCATTCATCACACAAGGGCTGATCTAAGGATCCCTGGGTAAGGAACGTGTGGACTCAGGTTCTGTCTGCATAATGTACTTCTTTGTGTGACACCAGGGCTTTATGAAATACATGTGTTGCCACTAAAACTAGGAGTGATCCAAGTGAGAAGCATTGAATTTTATAGCACTCTTTCAACTTGAGGCTTAAATGCTGTATATTTTTCAAGTTTCAGGGAACTTCTAGTCCACGAAAAGGAAAAAAAAAATAAATAAAGGAGATTTGATTTAATTTTTAACTGGTGATGGCTTTGTAGTATAACAGAATGAAAATCTACGGGAAGGCAGTGAGTAGGGACCTGGGACTGTGGCTGTGTTGTGTGAAATGTTGAAACAGCAGCATGGGGAGAGGAGTTAGTGATAATTGCCCTTTTGGAATTTCAGATTTCTGGCTAATTTTGTGTAAATTTGACAGTTGCCCATTCAAGTTCAGCCTTGTAACATCCAGTGTCTGGTCAATGGATTTGGGAGCAGGGACTGGAGAGGTGAGGCATTCCACAGCTAATTGCCAGCCTTGGCGTTGGCCTGGCTCCTAAACAAAATCCCTTTGAAATGAAGCAATCCTTTTTGACTCATTTGCCTTGAGCAGAGGCGTGAAGGCGCTGTTGGGATGGAGCAGCTCAGAGTTGCTGTACCCACCAAGGGGTCATTTCAGATTATTAACACTCCTAGTCAAGAAATTAGGGATTTTCATCAGTCCTAATAACCCCGTAATGTTTCCTTTTTGCATTCTAGAACTTGCCAGCCTGAAATCCCCTCATTAAGAAATTCCACCTGAACAAAGTTGACTCATGCACAGAAATACAGGTGTTGCCAAAGCCAGAGGAGCCCAGCAGAGCCCTCAGCCTTGGAGCTGCTGATGGGGCTCTGGGTTGTATGCACGGGGAGATGCTTCGGTGCTTCTTTGGATGGGATTGGATTGGATGGATCTTCAGCAAAGCAATTAGAGTTCCTGCCCCAGGTGGGGATGTGCTGCTGGAAGGCTTCAGAGTCTGTATGGAGCATCAGTGAGCATCCAGCCAGAGTGCTGCAGTAAAAGCACTCAGTGTGGGTTTTCTTGGGAGTGACCATTTGATCTGCATCCCCAGTTCTTCAGCCTTCAGGGCTGGCTGTGTGCAGGTAGCCAGATGCTGATTGCTGTTGACTTCTGATCCCATAAAACCTCTTTTGAACAGCTGGAAACAATTGCGAGCGAGCCCACGTTCTTTTGTTTAACCAGACAAAGCCTATTGTGAACTGCAGCAGCGCTCGGAGGATTTCTGCTGCATGGTACCGAGGCACAGAGGACTGGGCGCTTCACTTGAAAAATTACACTGCCAGACAAAAGAGGGAGCCGTTGAAACAAATGGGAGATAGCACTTGCAACGCTTGGCTGATGTTTGCATCCACGGGAAGTGCTTGAGTAGGTGCTGAAAGTGCATTTCTCCAAGGAAAGCACTTTGCAGTGCTGAAGCCATCCTCGTAATGCCTGCCTACGTAGCCTTACACTGAGCTTCTCGTACCACTGAGCCCGAGTGCAGATTCTCATCTGCAGTGGGATTTAACTGCAGGAGGGAGGGCTGTGATGAAATTGTGCTGCTGGGACTGTGCTATGGACGGGGTCGTAGAAAAGCAGAGCACGTGGTTGGTGCTGTGCGTTATTAATTTGGTGTGTGCTCTCGTTCTGAAGGGGCAGAGCTGCACTTGCAGCCTTTCTGCTCTCTTGCTCTGACGTTGCTAGACCCAGCATTTGACAGGCTGAGCTGAGGCTTTAGCAGTTGGAAACCACTTCAATGGCTCCTCTGAGCTGTACAGATTATCTAAGTAGGGGCCCAAGGAGCTCTCAGACTCCAGCAATCAATCCCTTATGTACCGCTCCGCCAGGATCCAGGGCTAACGACTTTCCTGTGCTGCCTTCTCAGACCAAACCAAGCTATTTATTTTTTTTTCTTTTAACCATTGTTCCTTTTAAGTTAAGGGTGTAGCTGAGGGCGCTGGGGATGGAGAACCTGAGAGCTGAATTAGTGGGCTTTGTGCTGTAGTAAATCTGATGGACCCGGCTGCCCTGCTGGTAGCTTACGCCCTTCTGGGGCTCAGTTTGCTCTTGGCTTCTCTTTCCCTTTTTGCCTGCTTGGAGAGGCTGTGGATGCCCCGTCCATCCCTGGAGGTGTTCAAGGCTGGGTTGGATGGGGCCCTGGGCAGCCTGGTCTAGTATTAGATATGGAGCTTGGCGGCCCTGCATGCAGCAGGGAGGTTGGAGCTTGATGATCCTTGAGGTCCTTCCAACCCCAGCTATTCTATGGTTCTGTGATTTGTATACCAGCTGCCAGCAGCTTCTCTGTTGTTTCCCAGACTTCGGGAGGAGCTTTGACCTTGGCTCCAAGTCGCTTGGATATTGCAAAATGAGGGAACTGCTGTGCCAAACGGGGCCAGAGGTCCCTTAATTGCCGCTTCCACCAGCCAGAAGCTTTGCGTTAAGATAAGCTGCGGGAGCTGTTTATTATATTAAAATAATGCTTATCAGCCAGCTACTTTGGAGCTGTGAAGTGCAGAGACAACGCAGGGACCTCCAAGGGGTGGTCTTGCTTGCTGTTAAACAGCAGCTTGAGCAGCTTGAGCATCTGCTGTGGCAAAGGGTTTTGCGCGGAGTGCAGGATACAGACTGGGCTGTAGGCGAGCACTAGGGCTGCTGCAAGGGATCCAAGCATTAATTAACTTCTGGGAACTGTTAGTTACAAAGGATGGTTGGTGGGTGCCCAAGGAGGGTCATCAGAAGCACTGCAGCTGATGCAAAGGCTGAGGGATAAGTTTGTGTGTGGGAACCTACGGGCAGGAATCTCTGCACGTGTACTGCAGCTCCAAACCCCTCAACCACGAGACTGCAATCCTCCAGAAACTGTCTCGCTGCCTCTGAGACGTGCCAGATTCCTCATTTATTTTGCTTTCGTTTCTGCCTATTAATTCCATTAGAGCCCGGTGCTTAATTTTGGAAGTAGGTGATTTAATCTTCCTTCCGCTTTCCACTGGCTTTGGCACGTCTCGTGCATCCCTTCTGTGATCTCTGCTGCTGTAACTCATCATTTCCAGTTTTTTTGAAGAGTGGAGGCTGACTGCTTTCCCATTTGGATAGTGGGGAGGAGAATAAAAACTGATTATGGGGCCATTTTTATACAGGCAGTCTCAAATTGGGGTCACTAATCGGTGAGGGGTGACTTGGGTAAATCTGTTCCAGGGCTGTTCCACGTGCTGATGTGTATTAGTGCCTTAATGTCTTGAATTTGAGGAGCTCTGATCCGTGGAAAATGAATGTGTTCCTCCCCTGCCTTTGTCTCTCTAAATTACAAATGTTCCCCCTTTGGGGAAAAATGAAGTTATTTAATAGGCTCATAGAATGGTTTGAGTTGGAAGGGACCCTTCAAGGCCATCTGGTCCCGCTGCCTGCCGTGAATGGAGACACCCACAGCTCCATCAGTGCTCGCAGCCCCATCCTGCCTGACCTGAATGTCTCCAGGGATGGGGCACCCATCACCTCTCTGAGCAACCTGTGCCAGTGGTTCAGAGCCATTATTGTAAAGAACTTTTTCCTTATATCCAATCTGAATCTCCACTCTTTGAGTTTGAAACCATTTCCCCGTGTCCTATCGCAACAGATCCTGCTAAAGTCTGCGACCCAGGTGCAGACCTTGCCCTTAGCTGTGCTGAACCTCGTGCAGTTGTCCTGTGCCCACTGTTCAGCACACTGAGCTCTCTCCAGATGGCATTCTGCACACCAAAGCCATTTTGTAGCTATTGACTCAAATCTCTGCTGGTAATTTGTTTCATACTGAAGTGTTTCAGAGCCACGAGGGAACTGCTGGCGATTGGAATCATGCGATCCTAGGGTGGTTTGGGTTGGAAAGGGTCTCAAAGACCACCCAGTTCCAACCCCACTGCCAGGGGCAGCATTGCCGACTGCTTGGTCGGGTTGCTTTGCCCTTCAGAGCAGTCAGGTAGCACAGTTTGGTGCTGTTTCTGAGGAGGAGAGTTTGGGAGGGAGGAAAGGGGGAGGTTGAGCATTGCAGGCTTTGCCCCTGTAGCTGACAGCAGCAGTGACATCATGATGGCTGGGAGCAGGTCGGAGGTCTCCATCCTCCGGCCACCCAGACTGCATTGTGGTAGTGTCAATGGGATGGGCTTGGAGCTGTGCGGCTCGATGCTGGGGCAGCTCCCAGCCCTCCCATTCCATATTCCTAAATAGAGGGGTGGGGGGCAGGAGGGGAAAATGCCAGCCTTCCTATGGGATTTCATTCTGGCTGCTCCAAGGGCTGAGGCTGAAACAATAGCGCCCGGGAAGGCTTCTCCCTTCTGCGCGGTCCTTTTGAAAGCTGAGTTTAACATTATGAATACCTTGGGCTCAGTGGCATATGCAGAACAAATGTGAATCAAACGCAGAAATAATTCCTCCAAGAATTTTATTTATTGATGTGGTAGCGCAATACTACACTGTTTACAATAGAGAGTTAAGTGGGATTTTGGGTTTGCTGGGAAGTTGACAGCTTGCGGTCCCGAGCAAAATTTCTGCCTTTTGTGGGATGAAAGAATAAAAGCTATGTTCTTGAAATGGTTATTTATAAATGATTTGAAAGTTTGTTCCCTTTCCAGGCGGGGGAGAGCCTGCCAGGCCTGCGGTTACTGCAATGGTGAAATTCTGGATGTGAAAAAAATCACAGAAGTCTGTTTGCATTAGAATAACAAGATAAAGAACCTCGTGGAGGCTTGCGGGGACTCAAATGAAATGCAGTTGTGAACAGATTTCCCTCGCTGCCTTTCTCACGGGTAAAGCCTTGGGAAGCAAGGGGGGGATCTGGAACCAAGAGCTGGAGGTGGGGGTCACGGTGAGAAGCACAGGACGTGCTTGGAGGTGGGACGTGCAAACCTGCAGTGCTGGCACACAGGGCAGGGACTGAGATCTGTGCCCCAAAGGAGATAATAAACAAGTAGCGGATTCTTTTCATGCTGTCAGATGCTTTTGGCGTAGCAGCAGTGTAAATTTGGTGGAGAAATAGGGCTGCTGAGCAGCGGTTGCTGCCTTCTCTGTAAGGCACAGCTCTGAGAGTGAATTGCGCTGTAGGAAATCAGAGTGCTGGAATGACATCCGGAATGGATCCCCGACACCTGGTGTGTCCCCTTCAGCCACACCAAATCCCTGTGCCTGCTCTGGGCTGGGTGCTACCACCCTCCACTACATGTTCACAGTGCATCACAAGAAAACCAGAGTCCATCGTATGTATTATAAAGTCATTAAGGTTGGGAAAGACCTCTAAGATTCCCAACCCATCCCACCATGCCTGCTGTGTCCCTCAGTGCCACATCTCCACAGTTCTTCAACATCCCCAGGGATGGTGACCACATCGCTCCCTGCGCAGCTGTTCCACTGCATTATCACTCTTTTTGAGAAGTTTTCCCTAATATCCAACCTTCAGGTATTGGCTCATGCATGGAGAGTGATCTGTGACATCATGCGCGTGTTTGACAGATACCAACTATCTTTTAATGGATAAAAAAATGTGGAAAAAGACTAGGTGAGTTGTGGTGCCTTATGGAGCGGCTTATTGGGGATAGGTGACTTTATGGAGGCATTTTGACGCTGCCCAGGACTTGAAGGAGTAGCTGGGCTGCTCCACATGTTCATGCTGCAGGAGACAAGTCTGTCAAGGTTATTCCTTGTGTATTTAGTTCATGCCATGTACTTAATTCTTCAAGGTGCTGTGGTTTGTGTTTGTAATGCTAACAGCCGAGGGCTGCATCCTGTAGAATGGGAATACAGTTGTGCAGCAAAGATCTGTGTCCTAGATAGTGAAGGGCAGTGAAATCCCATAGCCCTCGGCAGCATTCTGACCAGCTTTGAAGCCCGTGGAAAGAAAATTTGTCCAAGTTCTTGGGCTTGGCAGAGAGGTCACAGCGTTGGATCGATGCCCTTAGTATTCCTTTTCCTGAAGAGCTGATAATTATGCCCTCTTAGAGGGTGGTATGATTACATAGAGTTTTTCTTGTAGATACTCTCAGAAGGCTCAGTTGGGTTTCCAGAGCAATTTTGCAAAGTAGATAAAGGCTGGAATGAGGCATGTCTTGTCCCCAGCACGCCGGCAGCCCCAGGAGGTGACCTGGGATGCTAGGATATGGAAGTGTGGTCCTTGCCAGTGGCCTGGTGGGAGTTGGTCACCTTGGCAGGACAGAGGGGACACGAGGGGGTGTGGGAGATATTATTGTTCCTGGAAGGGGATCCTTCCTCCTCGTGTCCCCTACCAGGACAGGCTGAGCCCTTTGTCCTTAGCACCCATCAGATGGCACAGGGTGCCAAAACGACTTGCCTAGCTGCTGCTGCTGCTTTGCTTTTGTCTATTTATTCTTGGATCTATTTTATTGCGAGCCTTGATGCTTCTTTAAAATAGACTGAAGTGGGGAAAATGCTACGTGAAAAGGTGAGGAAAGGGCTGAGGTTGGAACGTACGTGTGCCACTGCTGTCTTCTGCAGAGTGTTTGCTCTCAGCACTGTGCTGGACTCACTTGAATCCCACACAGATGGCTGCCGACTGTTGTGACTTCAGAGCAGAAGCCTTATGATGACATTTCCCCACTGAGATGAAGGCAGTGGGGATCCCTTCTGCCAAGAGGGCTTTGTGGTGGCAGACACAGCAAGGAGCAGTGTTGAGGAGCAGTTGGCAAGTATGGCTCCTCTCCTCTCCTCTCCTCTCCTCTCCTCTCCTCTCCTCTCCTCTCCTCTCCTCTCCTCTCCTCTCCTCTCC
>JAOWBP010002392.1:57544439-57558805 GCA_028571105.1 Tragopan temminckii
CCCGAGCGTTGGTGGAGCACTAACCACACTGTATCACTTGTGACTTCTCACTCTTCAGCCTTTCCAAATGCAGTTTTGGCAACTTGCTGTTTTGAAACTGTTTCATTTCTTCCCCATTAGGATCGGTGAAGTGCAAAGAGGCCCACCAGCTTAATGGGGATCTGTTTATTACTGTGTGCCTCCTTCAATCATGTTAGCAGCGGGAAGAGCCTCTCACGCTGTCCCAGACACAGCAGAGAACAATGAATCTATCAGAGGCTAAACAGCATCCCTTTTGGAGAATAATAGCTTTTCTTAACAGTGTTGATGAAGAGCGAAGAGGTCCATTTGCAGTAAACTGTACTTTTTTTTTCCTCTGGTCTCTTGCAGGATTCGATAAAGCATAGATAGATGGGTTGTCCTGCTGCTGTGTCGCTGCCAGGAGCTTGGCCCTTGCACTTTGCTGTGACCTGAATGCTCGTTGCTGCTGTGGCCTGGCCTGTGCAGGGTCAGATGCTTTAGGGCATCGTTCCCGCTGTCTGAAGGCAGTGGGCACCCAGGGAGTGTGGGCAGAAGTGCTGAGGTGAAGGCACAGTGCATCAGTGATGGTAATTCTGCTGCCGATGCTCTCAGGCAGTTGCAAACTGGCTCTGCTTCGTCTCATCATCTGAGGATTAAGGGAGTTTATCTCAATTCACATCGAGATTACAAATCAGATTAGATTCTCAGCTTACTTGAGCCATATGGAGCTTGAAACAAATCTGATATTGAGCACCCTCGTTGCATTAGCAAGCCTGCTTTGCAAAGCTGTGCCTGAAACCTGTAATGGCATCCAAGTCCTCCAGTCCTGGTGCGAGGAACACTTCTCCATGTGAGCTTCTTACTCTGTTCAAATCTTTCCAGTAGGATGCTATGAGGATTAATTAGTTAATGTTTATCAAGTGCTGTGAAGCTGCAAAGTGTTATTTAAGTGCTGTCTTTTTTTATCAGTCGGGACTTGGTTCTGTTTCCACCTACACTGGTTTTGGATTTGGGTAAATCCATGCATTTCATGGTTCCCAGTGTGTGTTTCTCAGTGCAGTTCCCAATAGAGTTCCCATTGACTGTGGTGCAGATGTCTTGGTCCGTGCCACTCAATATTTGGGTTTGCTGCAAGGCTCTCCAGTTCTACAGTGGCAAGCAACTCATGGTGTTGTGCTCAGTGCTGCTTAGGATGGGGAAGGAGGTTTCCATTGGTGTCCAAGAGGAGCAGCAGCTTCTGGTGCTTTTTTGCTGGTGCATTTTAGTGCCAATTGCAGGAAATGTGGAGATGCACTGATTTATCCCATGCATGTGTTATTTGAGCTTGGTCTCCTTACGGCTAAAACCTTCCTAAGGTAAAGATTGCCAGGAGCAGGTTTGCAAAGGGTCCCTTGATGAGGCTTCTTTCAGAGGAACACGTGCAGGCAGTGGCTTGTTATCCTGATTTTCATGTTTATTAATAAAGCCAGACATCAGATTCTGTATACGTTAGGGGACAGGGTGAAGCACATCAACTGGAAGTGTTAAATGTCGTGCCAGAAGGTCTGAGGTTCTACCACTGTACACCCATAAATCTCGCTACAAGCATCCTGCCCTAACTGAACGCCTTGGCTGGGGATCGTGGTGTGCATTTGTGCTAAATATCACTTTTCGAGAAGTGGGAATGTGGGTTTTGGGACTGGAGCTGGAGAGAAGTGGGAGAAAGGCACGCGAAGCATGAGTGATCGCACTCCTAGGGAAGAAAGCATGGGAGGGAGTGGAGCAGCACACGCTGGCAGGAGGCTCTGTCGGGCGGCACCGCCTGCCTCGTGCTTGGCACTGGTGCTGGGTTTAGTGGAATACTAAAAATAGGGGTTTCCTTTCCCGTTACCTGCTGGGAAGCTCTGGGGATGCTGTCTGGAGTGGTCTGTAAATGCCTTTAATCATTAGGAAGGCAGCAGAGAAAAACATGGTGCTGTAAGAGGAGATGGAGTGTTGGGGAGCGCAACACAGCGGGCACTTGGGGGAGGTCTTCATCTGTAGCCATATAAGCTTAAAAACGTGGGACTTCTCTCTTTGCAAATAGCTAAGCCTTGTCACCGTGCTCTTTGAAAGCGTGGGGTGGAGGTGGTCCCATGTTTCAGCAGCCTCAGAGCCTGCCACAAATAAGGGCAAGCAGTTTGTACAGAGCTTTCTAACCTGGGTGCGCCATGGGCTGTAGAGAGGGGGAAAAACAGCTCATGGTTTAGTCCAGGATTTTGACATTGTCCTGCTTTTAATAAGAGGGTAGTTAATCCCTGAGGAATGACTGGTAGCCTTTATAGTGTTCTTATAGCGACAGGTGTTAGATAAGAGATTTGGGCAGGATATTTTTAAATAAATACGTTTTGGAAAGCTATGTTTAAGCTGTGATTTTGCTGCTAAGGAAGGAATGCTGATGGACGTCCTGTCAACCAAGGATCATATCTGTTCCCCGAGAGCTAGTGCTGAACAAAGCTGTGTGGATGGCTTCCTTGAAAAGTTCTAGAAATACCAGAACCCTGGGGAGGATGGATAGCAGTCTTATCCATTAGTTCAACATCTTGAATTGCTGGTATTTGGAACATATTTGTGCACAATCCTGGAGCTCTCCGTGGTCTTGAAGGTTGGCTCCTTGAGCACTGACTCCTTGAGCATTGTCTCCATGAAGGTTGACTCCTTGAATGCTGACTCCTTGGACATTGCCTCCATGAAGGTTGTCTCCTTGAAGCAGAGACTGATCTGTCTTGCTGGAAACTCACACCAGCCATAGACTGGAGCAGCTTGACCATCATTGCCTATTTGTGAAGTCTGTTAGTGATGCTCCAGCTCTGCTGCACCCTCATCCTTGGGTTTTTGCTGTGAATCCATGCACGAGCAGATTTGCTTCTTGCACCCAAATTTGAATGGTGGCAGAATCACTGTATAGCTTTGAGTTGGTAATACACAGCAAGATGTAAAGGAAGATCATCTGTAAGAGAAGATTCGTTCTGTATAAGCTATATTTAGAGATGACAGACCCAATTCTGACATAAATTGCTCACAAATCTGGAGTTGTTCCATGTGCTCGGGTGAAGATGCTCTGTATCCATGCTAGTGTAAAAGAGATCAATATCTGACTGCTTCCCTAAGATGGCCGGAAAGAGCATGAATGAATCCCCAGCAAAGCAGGGACATGCTCAGAAATGAGCCCCCAGCTGGCACGGCTCAGCGTGCTGGAGCTGTTGAGAGCTGCTGCAGGCAGTGATGAATTAGAGGATAAAGAAGTGAAAATGAGCTGGCAGAATCTTTAGGTGACTCATCAGGTGCATCTTGTAAAGTCTCTTTCTGAGAAGTAATGAAATCGCATGTTCTAACAATATTTGTACTGCAGCGGGAAAATGCATAAATATTGGGATCAATTAATGAAATTAGATAACTTGACCAAAAAAGCCATAGCGCTGGCTCAGAAACCATCCCTCTTCCTTTCTGCTAGTCCCCATGCTTGCAGTTGGAGAGGAAAATCTTGTGGTTTGGTTTCACAGCTAAGCCAGTCAAGACATGGCCAGGCAGAGTGACTTGGAGGTCCTCAAGCTGATGGGTCTGTGTCCTCACATGGCCTCCCACCCTTTGGTTTTGGGGTTGGTGAAGGGAGATCCACCTTGTGGCTGCTGGCCATATAGATTGCCTTGTCACGTCGTCATCTGTAAAATGGGGAATAGCATTTTTCCTTAAAAAGGGAGGTTATTTTTAGGAAAGAGATGGATGTGTGCATCAGCCTGTGACATTTAGGGGCTCCAGGAACTCATTGCACGTGGTGACTTTCATCACAGAGTTCCAGATCTGCAGTGAGAGCTGAATTCAGAGTGAAATAGAATCACAGAATCATTAAAGCTGGAAAAGACCTCTAAGATCACCAAACCCAACCCCAGCCCATCCCCACCATGCCCATAACCACGTCCCTCAGTGCCATGTCCCCATGGTTCTAGAGCACCTCCAGGGATGGTGACCCCACCGTTTCCCTGGGCAGCCCATGCCAATGCATTGCCACTATTTCTGAGAATAAATTCTTCCTTATGTTCAACCTGAACCTCCCCTGGGCAACTTGAGTCCATGACCTCTTGTCCTGTTCCATTACCTCTTGTCTTGTGGCTGCTGGTATCAGTGGGACAATTTCTACTATTTATAATAGAATAATTACCTTATTTCAAATGTATTCTCATGGATTCGTATTTGGGGAAGGTACTAATGCTTAGAGAAAGAAGAATGGCAGAACTGAGCTTAACTTATGCTGTAAAACTAACTAAAGCATGAATGCCTGGATCTCTGCAATGGGCAATGGAGGAGCACAAGCTCTCTGAGCAAAAGAGCTCTTGCTATCTTTGGATCCATCCACTGCAAGAGCAGATCTCGTCAGGTTAGCCTCCCCTAGGCCTGGCACTGGCACAACTGTTGTTGGAATGATTTGTCTGCTTTCTGGCATCCTCGTTTTAAGAGGATGTTGACAAATTGGAAAGAGCTAAAAGAGCCACGAGGGTGGTTAAAAGATTGGCAAATGTGCCTGGCCAAGGAAGCAGCTAGGCTCCTGGCTCTGCTGTTCTATTTTTTCCTTTAAGTGAAGGTTAAAGGGGGATTTAGCAGCTCCAGGTACCCGTGTGAAGAATGCCAGCAGACAGCTCTGAAGGCTGTCAGACAGAGGAGCAGCACCAGGGGCTGGGAGCCAAAGCCTGACCATGGCTGGAAGGTAGAACAGCTTTTAATAGGAAGAGCAGTTTAACTGTTTGGATATTTTATGGGAGTCCTGTTTTATTTGTCCATCTCTAGAAACGTGTATGTTGATACATAAATATACATCACACACACAACTTCTCTGCCCAGAGATGTTATGGATGCCCCATCCATGGAGGTACTCAAGGGCAGGTTGGATGGGGCCATGAGCAGCATCATCTGGTGCCTGTTTTAGTGGTTGACAGTGCTGTCTGCATCAAGGGTTGGAGCTCATTGAAGTCCCTTCCAACCCAAGCCATTCTGTGTCTATGATTCTTCAATTCTGTGATTCTGTGAAAATGGGGATTTTTTTCTTCCAGATAACCATAAGCTATGTCGTGGTAGTGGTCCCCTCCCCATCACCTCTATCTGCAACTCATGCATGCTCTTCAGCTTCTGTTACTCATTGGTGCCTGAAGATCTCAGCTGTCTGAGCCAGATTTGAAATATTCTGATGCCCAGTTGCAGTCAGTAAGACAATCTCTGGTTTGTAAAGCTTGTGGCTGCTGTTCTTTCCTACTGTCCAATATACAGAGCATAACTTCTCCACCCAGCATCTTGTGCTGGCCACTCAAATTGGAAAGAGCTTGGTCTGTAAAAGAGCTTTCAGTCCAGGAGAATGCCAAAAATTTCCTGCTGCAGCCTTCAAGCAGACCCAGTGATGAGTATTTGGGGGTTGGCGTCAGACTTGGGAAAGCCTTTGCTAACTGTTATGCTTTCTTTTGTTTTTCTAGCTGTGGGGAGCTCAAAAAATAAAGCAGGTAATGTGCTTTTTTTATGTCCTGACTGCTCAGGGCTGCTGCTTTCTCCCTTTTTGCTGAGCGATGCTGTCCTATCCATTCCTGACTGCCAGATGCTGGTTTCCCTTATTGCAGACATGTAAGTGCAGCAAGTGCTGCCACCCAAGAGTCTAATTTTTTTTTATCTTTTCATTGTATTTCTATATTTTGACATCTTCATTTTCTTCCTCCTGTCTAATCAAGAGCTTTCTCATCCCTGGGCTTTCGGAAGTAGTTTGGTAGTTTTTCTGACTGTGCCACACCTCCTCCCCTAGGCACATGCTCGTGAATTTGACCTCTTTGTAATTAAAAAAAAAATTGTAAAATTACAGCTTCATTGCTGCTCATTGGCAGAGCAGAATTAGGATTTCCATTGAATTTGGGCTGTCCATGGCCATGGGGTTGGCCAAGGAGATACAGACACAAGGGGTGAGGCTGCTAGAGAATTTCATGTGGATGGATCCTTATGGTGCTGTTCACACCTGCACACTTTTTATCCCACCCCAGCCACATTCTGAAGCAACATTTCTGTATTTCAGGCTAAATTTCCATATCATCTCCTACCTTATTACTTAAGGAGATGGGAAGACAGCAATAGGAGGAGGTGTGGGACAGGAGGAGAGGGGTTGGGACAGCTCTTGGAAGCAGTTGAAGCAATATCTTTGCACAGCTCCAGCATTCCTACACTGTTACTCTGCACTCACTGTGGCTGTTTGCTGATTCTTTTGCAGGCCATCATCCATCCCGACACAAACGAGACCATCTTCATGCCTTTCAGAATGTCAGGTACAGTATGTCCGTATGTCCCAATCAAGTAGTCATTAATTTTAGTGGGAATTTGTACAAAATGGTATCTTTTTTTTCCTCCTTTGTGTGTGTGTGTGCGTTGTATCTTGTAAACATTTAAACCAGATGCTGGAAGTAGTCCAAGCACCCAAATTCCTTAGAAATCAAGCTGATTTGGGACCCTCAATAGCTGCCTGAGGTCTAGTGCTTAATATTTCCCTCTCCTTGTCAAGATGATATCCTTTCTGGTATCCGTTACTATAATGATGATTTTAACTCTCTGGTAAACAGCCAAACTTGAGAGTTTGAGTGCAGCTTTGGTCCTTTCCCCAAACTCTGGGAGCTGAGGGACGGGTTGCATCCCTCTTTTATAGGAGAGATAGGACCAACTCAATAGGATCCATTCCATTAGTAGGACCCACAGGGAGCATCTTCACTGGATAAAGCAGCCTAAGCAGAGGAAAATTATGGGGCTGGTGGGTTTTGTTCTCTTATTCTTTGAAGAGGGTTGAGTTTGAGGGTGAAGTATGGGGACAAAAAGCCCAGGACCCACTCCTCTGCTGCCTTATTCAGTGTTTTTAGATGAATGTTTTGTCCTCACGGGTCATTGCCCCTTCTGACTGTGAATTGGATCCATGAGGTGTGTAATTCAGTAATACTGACAAAATGCTGAGACCTTCCGGTGGAAGTGATAGAGATGGGTTATAATTAGCACAGAAATTGGCAATCTTAGCAGAGGAAAAATGTGGAGCCTTTGATTTTTGTGGCGCTTAACAAGATTTGGGGTAAAGCCTTCTCTAGGACAGAAAGCTCTAACTTGTACCCCATCCCTGGAGGCATTCAAGGCCAGGCTGGATGTGGCTCTGGGCAGCCTGGTCTGGTGGTTGGAGACCTTGCACATAGCAGGGGGTTGAAACTGGATGATCATTGTGGTCCTTTTCAACCCAGGCTGTTCTATGATTCTATGATACCTGTGATTAAAATAGTCGCTAGGTGTGCCTTGTACCCTGAACCCATAGCACTGTTAGATTTATTAGGTGTGATGCCTTTGCAGCCCAAAATGACATATTAAAATGCATAAATCTCTCTTCTTTTCTTTATTTTCCTAATAGGTTACATTCCCTTTGGAACACCCATCGTAAGTATTTTAATGTCCCTCTGTGCTTTGGTTGTGAGTAACAGAGAGTGCATTTTTTAGCACTCACACACAGTTCTCCAAGCTGCACCTTGCTGCCTCGCTGCAGATTCACACCAGCTTCACGCCTTCCCCATCATCTACCTGTGCCATGTGTGCTCCGGGCCGGCCGTCCATCCAGCAGCATCCTCCTGCTGCTTTCTGCAACATCCTCGGCTTTGTGTTTCCAGCAGGGAAAGGGAAGACTGGGAGGAGCTCACTGCCTTCTGCAGCTCATGAATCCGTCTTTGGGGGCATTTATGCCATTTGCACGTTTTGCGAGTCACTTCCCAGCCATGGCAAGTGCAGGGAGCTGGAGGCCAGTGTCTCATTTCCTTGTCTTCATTAATTAAAACAGCAAGGGCTTAGTGCTGAGGGTGTTCTTCATTTGTTACTGTGAAATTTGTAAGCATTTGGGTGCTGTTGACAGCGAAAGCCAGAACGAAGATAAGTCTGTGTTCCTTGTCTTCAGAGCAGCAAATATTAATTAATCCCATTTTGTGAATGGGGAAACTGGGGCGCAGGGCTTTGTCCAAAACCACACAAGCTGGTGCCAGAAGCCTGAGCAAATCCAGCTCGGTCCTTCTACCTCCACCTCTTCCCTCAGCCTATCGCATCCACCTTATTATAACCATGGGAAGAGCAAGTTGTGCCAGGGAGGGTCAGGTTGGATATTAGGAAAAATTTCTTCTCTGAAAGAGTTGTCTGGCATTGGAGCAGGCTGCCCAGGGAGGTGGTCACTGTCCCTGGAGGTGTCCAAGAACCATGCAGATTGTAGAATCATTTGAGTTGGAAGGCGCCTTTAGAGGTCATCTAGTCCAACTCCCGTGCAATGGATCAGGTTGTAGGTGTGGCATTTGGAGATGTGATTTGGTTGGCGTGATGGTGATGGGTTGAAGTTTGCACTTGATCATGGAGGTCTTTTCCAATGTTAATTATTCCATGATTCTATGAAAAGCTGCTCAATTTAATCTCCCTAAACCCAGTGGACTGTGGCATGATGCTTATGGAGCGGTAACGATCCCTTCCCGACTGGTGGTAGCAGGGTGGCTGGGAGCTGAAGGCAGAAAGCAGCCCCCAGCACGGCTGTTGCTATTTGTTGTCATGTGCAGCGTGGCGGCGGTAACTCTGTATGGGGCATTTTAAAGGAAAAGGTTAAACAAAAATGAGTTAACGCTCAAATTGACAATGAAATCGGCCCCAATCCAGAGCTGTCAGAGGAGCCGAGAGCTGTCAGATGAGCCCAATTTTGCTAGCTGTAAAGGATAAACTGGAACCTCTTGTCATTTAAAAAAAAAAAAAAAAAGAAAAAAAGGAAGGGGAAAAAAAAAAAAGAGAAACCAAACGTTTCAAATGTTAAAATTAAAATGTAACATTTATGCCAATCGATCTGTGAAATTTAGTGACAAAATTGGCAGCCTGCTCTAGCATAAAAACAGTTTGAGCCTTGCCTTCAGCATAGGGGGATGGGATTTCCTCAAGAGAGGCTCGGGGTGCCTGCGGCGAGCGCTCGCCTGGGATTAAAGCCTGGTGATAATAATCGTTTCTTTTCTGGATTAAGCAGCTCTGCCAAAGCCAAATCCTGTGGCTGTGTGTGCATCCCCTGGGCAGAGCCTGGAGCTGGGGAGCTGTGATGCTTTGCTTCCACTTCCATCCTTTCTGGGGCCGTGTGCGTGTTCAACCTTCGTCCACCTTTTCATCTTCCATAGGTTTCGCTCTTCCTTGCTTTGTGTTCCCAGCCAATGAGTGAGGTTTGTCGGGGCTTAGGTAATCCAGCCCAGCACCCTCTGGGCACATAATTTCCTCCAGACATACGAAAACGGGGCAAAACACTTCATTTTTGGTGAGCGCTCATTGGGCTGGAAGAGGCAGCCGTATTGCCAGCAGATCCAGCTCATGGGTAGGACTTGTGGCCTTTTTGGGTTCATGTTGTTTCAGGGGTTCACAGTTTTGGGGGGTTTTCTTTTTTGGGGGTTCACGGATCTTTTGGGTTCTGTTTTTTGAGAGTTGACAGGCTTTTTTGGGCTCACTGACTTTGGATTCTCCTTTGGGCTCACCACTTCTTGGGTTTGTCATCTTTGGACTTCACTGTCTTTTGGGCTCATCATTTTTGTGTTCACCATGTTCTGGGTTTGTTGTGTTTTGGGCTTGCCATCTTTTAGGTTCACTGTTTTTGAGTTCTTTGAACTCACCACTTTTTGGGTTCATGGTCTTTTGAGTTTGTGGTCTTTTGGGGATGTTGTCTTTGGAGTTCACTGTCTTTGGGTTCTCCTTCTTTAGGCTCACCACTTTTTGGGTTCATCATCTTTGAGGTTCATTGTCATTTGGGCTCATCGTCTTTGGGGTTCACTGTCTTTGGGTTCTCCTTTTTTGGGCTCACCACTTTTTGGGTTCATCATCTTCGGGGTTCATTGTCTTTTGGGCTCATCATTTTTGAGGTTCGCTGTGTTTGGGTTCTTCTTTGAACTCACCACTTTTTGGGTTCATGGTCTTTTGAGTTTATTGTCTTTTAGGCACCTTGTCTTTGGAGTTCGCTGTCTTTGGGTTCTCCTTTGAGCTTACCGTATTTTTGGTTCATGGTCTTTGGGTTTGTCATCCTTTGGGTTCACCACTTTTTGGAGCTCACCATTTTTTCAGGCTCCCCACTTTTTCTACTCACCACTGTTAAGGCTCTACACTTTATGGCTGCTTTCTGAAAGCTCCTGGTCCAGTATCCAACGGCACTGATTGCCGTTTCAGACAATTCTGTAACAAATGGGTGGGTGAAATTTGCAACCCTGCTCCTTTGTCCTCTGGGATGCAGATGGGGAGCTCAAGATGCCTTGTTGGGACTGAGGAATACCTGGAGCAGAGCCTCGTGTCCGTTGCAGGTGACAGGCAAACAGAGCAGGGCTCGAGACTGCAAAATGAGAACTCAACTGCAGACATGCCGAGAGCCGACAGACGTCTGGGAAGTGCCTGCAGCCCTGGTCTGCAGCCACAAAGGGCTGTTCGCACCTGATAGGCAATTAAATTTTGTTAGTTGGTACTTTTCTAGTGTTTAGAAGCTTTTTTTTTCCTTTTTTTTTTTTAATATATATTTTGTTTTCCTTCTTAGTTATTTTTTCCCCTGACAGTAATTAAAAGTGAAACTGTACATTTCTTGACAGACTCTTGCACATATGGAGAGTTTGCATTTAAACGTGCCTCTTTCAGTCATACAGATTTTGGGTGCTCTTTTATTTATTTATTTCCCCCTCCCTTCTCTCCCTCCCTCTCGCGCTCCGGCTGCTGCTGCTGCGGGGGCCGCTTGTCTCCTTCTTCCTCCTCGAAGCTTCCCTGGTCTCCGTGGGGCACTCGGTGATTCTGGGGTGAGGATGGGGTAGCACCTGTTGAGTTCATTTGGCTCTGACTGACAGCAATGCAATTAACGACGAGATCCTCATCATAAATGGGAGCGGCAAATTAATGGGACTCGCACGTCTTGGCCTTCAGCCAGCGCACCGAGTGGCTGTAACGTGGAGAAAGGCTGGAGGAGGAAGAGCTGGAGGAAGAAAAGAAAGGAAAGATGTAAATGAAAGCAGCCTCCCAACCCTATTGCCCCTTTGTTTATTGTTATTTCTCTTTGATGTCGTCGAGCGTGGGAGTTGGCTCCTCTTCAGCTGCTGTTGCTGCAGGTGTACGGGTCTGGATTAAGCTCTCTCCTCATCTTGTGGCAGTGCCTGTGCTCCAATGGAGAAGTTTGCATTCTCCTCAGCATTGGTGGGAACAACCCTAAAGGAAGTGGTGCTGAGATGGTCTGTGAACTTGGAGTCGTCTTGCCCAGGTGCCCCAGAGACATTTCAGACCACATTGATACCCGAGCAACCCCAAAATCAACACCTTTGGAATTAAAAGTTGTTCAGTCTTTATACTCTTCATGAAGATGCAAATGTGATTTTGTGCTGTGAAGAGCATCTTCATAAACTATCGGAAGATGTAGGGAAGAGAGAAAACGACAGTGATGTTACAAAGCCCCACTTCTTACCTGCTTCTTACCCCGGAACTCCTGTCCCCGCTCATTGGGTTTATTGCTGGGAGCCCCTTTGTTTTCCTTCCCTCTCCTCTTCTTGGTGGGCCCTTCACAACAGCTCCATGCATCACTACAGGCTCGGGGCAGTATGTCTGAAAGCTGCATGGAGGAAAAGGATCTGGGTCAGCTGGTCAACACTTGGCTGAACATGAGGCAGCAGTGTGCCCAGGACTCAAGATGCCCCAGTGAAAGTTCAGGTTGGACATTAGGAAACGTTTCTTCTCCAGAAGAGCCATCAGGCACTGGAACAGGCTGCCCGAGGAGGAAGTGGAGTCACCATCTGTGGGGGTGTTCCAGAACCATGGAGACGTGGCACTGAGGAATGTAGTTATGGGCATGGTGGGGATGGGTTGAGTTGGGGTTGGGGATCTCAGAGCTCTTTTCTAACCTTTATGGCTCTATGCTTCTTCAGTTTTTTACCCTTGAGGGGAACAGGCTGCCATCAAACTGGGCAGGAAGGAGTCTGGCAGCATTGCATCCTCTGCAAGAAATGGATTCTTTGAGGAATTGTAGGAATGAGCCTCAATGGAATTTTGAGGCATCCCAAAGTTGCTGCCAGAACCACGTGGACAGTGCATACATAGGGGCTCAGATCAACAGTTCTCTTCAAACAAAACTGGTGGTTCCGAAACAGGAGCACACGTGCTTCTGGGTGGCACTCCTGTCTTCAGATGTTCAAACCTCATTGCTTTCCTGGGTGGTTCTGTTCCCCCACCTGCTTGTTCCTGGTTGTGCTCTGGCCACTCACCATGAAATAAAGCCCACGCATGGAGATATCTTATTAAAGTCAATAGAACTATGCTTGCTGTTTTCTTGCCTAGCAGAGCATCAACAAACCGTGTGTATGTTAACACTGATCTCTTCTCTTGCAGGTTGTTGGTCTTCTTCTGCCCAACCAGACGATAGCATCCACTGTGTTTTGGCAGGTAAGGCCCATCTGCCTCCATGTGCTGAATGGGTGGGGGATGTCATGCAAAGGAAAGCAGCCTTGACTTGTGTCTTCAGGACAACCTGGTACATGTGGCTTTGTGGCACGTTAGGGGGAGATTATGGCTTTTAGCTTTAAAATTGCTTTATACCATGGCCTTAAAGTTTGTTTTTAGATCTAGTTGCTTATTTTCATGAACCAGTGCTTGTGCACGTGCTTATGTACGGGTGGAGTGCTGGTGAAAGCTGCATGCATTTCTGTCTGAGCTCAAAGGGTCAGTGCATGCAAAAGCTTGTATAAGGATGTGGCAAATCACAGGCAGGTCCAAATGGAGAAGGTTTGTAGACCTTATTTTCTGCAAAGTTACATTTACATCTCTCTCTTTTTATTTCCTCTGTAGTGGTTGAATCAGAGCCACAATGCATGCGTCAACTATGCAAACCGCAATGCGACAAAGGTGAGGAGACCCAGCATATGCGGCGTGTGCTGCGTGCTAGCTCTGTTTTGACATGGAAACATAAGTCTTGTCTCTTCACTGTTAATAGAAACTGCAGAGTAGGCACTGTGTTGAATGTGTAGCTTGGCCATTCTCCTGTAGAGACTTCCATTTCGTTGTGGCTGTAAGTGGCTCAAGGATCTCGAAATCACTCGAAGCTCAAGAGCAATGCTCAGTGCCTTCACACTGAGCCAGGGTGTAGTCTAATCAGTATAAAATCATTAAATTGGGTGTGTAAATGAGCACAAAGCACTGTCTGTTTGGGTGTTTGGATAGCAAAGGAAGGCTCCCTGGTCACCCTTCTGTATCATAAGGATGTTCGGTATGCAGCCCAGGCATCCTGCTGGCCCTGCTCTCTTCCCCTTCCTCAGTGTTGGTTCATCTCTTGTGGGGATGTGGGAGCTCACAAGAGGAATCTGAGACGGAAACCATCCAACTCACTGTGATAGCATTTCAAGGACAGATATTTGAAAAGGAGAGTTTGGGGTTCATTGCATGTGTATAAGAATAGCAATGTTTTTTTTTTCTATTTTTTCCACTTACTGAATTTCTTTCACATATTCTTTTAGCTGCTATTATTACAATTTGTGATGCCAATTAATTTTCCATTCCCTTTAACCTTGTTCATGAGGTTACATTTTTTCCTTGGGCTTGCCGCTGCTAGATGACAGACCGTGTGTCACAGAACAATATGACAAAATTAAACCTGTCTCTGGTTTAAAGAAAATACAAAAAGAAAAAGTACCCCCATACAACAAAAACAGCTCAGTTGCATTTTAATAACCAGAAATTTGTTTATTGAAAATATGTTTTGTTTTTCTTTCCAAAGCCTTCTCCGACGTCCAAGTTCATCCAGGGCTACTTGGGAGCTGTCATAAGTGCTGTCTCAATAGCAGTGGGTAACGCTTTATGTATTACACTACTAAGTAACTGCTCCCTTCCAGCAGCACTGCAGTGCTTTTGAGATGTTTCTTTGAATTGCCAAGCATGTTTAGATTTTAATTGACATAGCTCAGTCTAAACAGCAAGAAAATGTTTTAACCATGAGGAGTCTTTGTCCATGCATGCCCAAGCTTTTCAACAGAAGGAGACTTCTGCCACTGATTGCTTCCAGCATGTCCTGCACTGTGCTCTGCTTGGGTCTCTGTGCTGTTGCTTTGTTGCTGGGTGAACTCAAATTATCTACACATGCAGGGAGCCTACAAACAGGAGGGGAATCCACTCTTTGAAAGGGTGGATAACAGCAGGACAAGGGAAAATGGTTTTAAGTTGAGGGAGGGAAGATTTAGTTTGGATGTCAGGGGGAAGTTCCTTACTATGAGAGTGTTGAGTTGCTGGAACAGCTGCCCAGAGAGGCTGTGGATGCCCCGTCCATCCCTGGAGGTGTTCAAGGCCAGGTTGGATGGGGC
>JAOWBP010002392.1:57596667-57609251 GCA_028571105.1 Tragopan temminckii
CTCATAAAGATGAAGGGGACACCTCGGCCATGCCTAATTCAGGATTGTTCTCCCAGAAGGAGTGGTGTAACCTGAGTAGTAATATCTCAACTTGCTGTTTAAGACTGTGGCATTGCTGTCTTCATTTTCATCCCATGTTGCCCATTCAAATCTCTCTTCCCACTCCAGTGCTGTTCCAGAGATTTCTCCAGTCAAGCTTGGGATTCCCAGTCTATCAACTAAACAGGACTTTGTTACAAAAGAGTCTCTTAGCTAAGCTGGAGGTTGTGGCAGTGTCTATAAAGTCAGTGAGAATCAGGTTAAAGGGGGCAGTCACAGTTGTGCTGGACTGGGAGCACTGGTGGGATTCCTCAAGAACCTGTCTTGATCCTCAGTGTCTTTTACGCATTCGTTAATGATTTTGACTCCAAAATAATGACTATGTGTAGGAAGCCTGGGGTGCAGAGCAGGATGATGCCAGGTGCTGGATAAGAACAATAACTCTTGGTCGGGAGGTGCATGTGTGCAGGACAGGAGATTCAGGGGCTGCCATCAGCTGCCCCATGAGTGTTGTCCAGAGGCATCTCTGGGGTGTGCAGCAGAAGGACAAGAGGCAATGGCATGGACAACTGAGCAGGGCCTGGAGGGATGTGAAGCAGATGGAGGTTGGCCGATGGTTCAGATGTGGCTTATTCAGTTCATGCACATTGTTGCCCACTAAGAACCTAGTTTATGCACCAAAGCCACCTCTTGGATTTGCATCCCCTTAGAGAAGTCCTGCTGCCCATCCACCATCTCACAGGTCTTCTATGACCACAAGATCCCCCTCGCTTAAATGAATATTTCCAGGAGGATTTGATCAGGAGGTAGGAAGCTTGTAGCACCCAGTGACATCCCAGAGCCCTCAGTGCAGGCTGGTGACATCTATTGCTTGCAGCCTGTTTGCACCTCAGCTCTGCTGGCTTTTCTGAGGGTGTTTTTCCACCCGTTCCATGGGAATGAGAGATGCAAGAGATAGCCATCAGCATCTCCTTACACCGCCGGCCACGTGCCAGCACCCCATTTGCTTTCCAAAGCTCTGGGGCACCTCGCCAGGAGCCTTCCCAAATTATTGCTGGTGAGCTCACTCTGCAAGCGACAGGGTTAGGGGCAATTAATTGATCATTAAATGGCAGTTAATAATCGATGGCATGAATTGCATCTCCATGGGCTGCCTCCTTTTCTCCTTCCTCTTTGTGCTCCGGTTCAGCTCAGTGCATGAGTGTGGCTGGGTGTATTTGTGTTTCCATGGTGCTTCTGCGCACAAGTGTGGCTCTGCATGTGTGTGTAGGTGTGCTCAGCAGCTGTGCATGCGTGAGTGTGCAAACGTGCATTTATGGGGCACATGCATTTGCAGGGATGTGATGGCAGTGTGTTTGATGCGTGTGTTTATAGGACTGAAGCAGCACCTCAGCAGGGCAAACCTCACTTGCCTGGGTCCGTCCATTGGCTCAAGGCTCCCAAGCTCCTTCCAATTAACACATTAATGATGGTGCCTATGGGGTTCTGCACCTTCTGTGCATACCAGGGTATAGTGCTGAGCAGGATCCAGACTGCCCATAAGGCTTTTTCCTTAAGTCTGCCCTTCTCACATGAGGCAGAGTACTTTTCTCCATCATCACGCTACACCATCACCATCCATGCTACACTGTCACCATCCTTCTCCCTCTGCCCCATCGTATGCCTGGCCCCAGTCCCGGCAGCAGGGGCTTAGGCAGGGCTGTGCATCCCAGCAGAAGCACTGGAGATGTTGGATCTTCCAAAATGAGGTGGTCACATTCATCCTGCATGCAAGAGCACCTCCTGCTCCCCCGTATGCCCAAATTACCCCCAGTTCAGGCTGGTGGTAGATTGCAAGGCACGTGAGCATCCCTGGCCAGTTGCATGATGGAGATGGAGTGGGGTTGACTGGAAGAAGACCCACTGAGCGGGGATGAGTCACCCACTGTCCCCCTCTCACAGGGAGGTGCTGCAGATCGACCAGTTCCTGAAGGAGACGGCCGCCCGCGAGGCCAACGCCAAGGTGCGCCTGCAACACTTCATTGAGGAGCTGCTGGATCGGGCGGACCGGGCTGAGAAACAGCTCCAGATCATCAGCAGCAGCTGCGGCACGACCCCGAACGGCAGTTTGGGACGCTGTGGCACACCAGGCGCTAAGGCTGCCGGCCGACCGGTACCCACGCGGGCACAGGCACGACCATGTGGCTTCTCTGGTGGATCTAAAGGGTTCAGTGGGGAGACATAGGGGCACCCATGGGGATGGGGGGGGATTCATTAATGGTCTTGGTTGGTGTCTGGCTGCTACATGCAGTGAACATGGGCAAGGCATGAGGGATGATGCCGGAGATGCATTTGGGCCAGCCCAAAACATTGGATGAGAGGTGATGGCTTCAACGTGCACCAAGGGAACTTCAGGTTGGGTACTAGGAGAAATTTCTTGTCTGAATGAGTGGTGGGTTAGGATCAGGGTTAATGACCGGTTGCCTAGAGAGGTGGGAAAGTCACTGTCCCTGGAGGTGTTCCAGAACCATGGAGATGTGGCATTGAGGGACGTGGTTAGTGGGTATAATGGGGATGGGCAGGAGCTGGACTCGATCTCAGAGCTCTTTTCCAACCTTAATGACTCCATGAGCCTAAGTCCACCTGCATTTCTCACATTTGATGTATTTCTCCATGTTGGCTCCTTTTCTCATCTATCCCTACAGAGAGAGCGGCACCCAGGGCTGGGGGCAGCCGTGCACGGCCCCTATGCCATTCCCAACCAACGCTCCTCTTCCAGCACTGGGTGAGTGCCCCATTTGGGTTTTTAATGGGACAAAGGGCTCACGGGAAGGGGACGCCCACCCTTGGGGATGATGATGAGCACTGAGGTTGGCTATCACCAACCCCAGGGCTTCGAGTCGGGCCAAAGCAGTGTCGCAGAGCTCAGGCTGCTATGACAGCGACAGCGCAGAGCCGTGTCCCACCGACGACACCACTGATGGACATCCCTACGCAGCGCGGGACGGCGGTCGGGGCTCAGGGCTGCGGCGTCAAGCCATCCAAAATTGGCACCGCCGGCCCTACCGCAACAGCACGGAGGGCGAGGAGGGTGATGTGTCCGACGTGGGATCCCGCACCACTGAGTCGGAGGCTGAGGGCTGGGAGCCGGATGTGCCTGGCATCGCCGCATCCCGGCCCGCTGGCAGCTGTCGGCTGACGGGTGAGAGTGCACTGGGGGGGCTCAAGGATGGGGAGGATGCATGGGGAGATGGGATGTCACTGTGATGGGCAATGGCAACGCACACGGTTTTCAGTTGTCCTTTTCCTCAACTCCACGTGGAGCATCCCTTTGTCGATGGCACTGATGGCCCCTGTCCCACAGCCAGGTCCGAGGGGGCTATGAGCAAGGGGGGCCGGCTGGAGAGGGGCAGCCCAGGTCACTCCAGTGAGGTGATCAGCCCTGAGATCCTCAAGATGCGGGCAGCACTCTTCTGCATCTTCACCTACCTGGACACCAAGACCCTGCTGCGGGCGGCTGAGGTGTGCAAGGACTGGAAGTTTGTGGCCCGGCACCCGGCCGTGTGGACGCGGGTGCTGCTGGAGAATGCCAGGGTCTCCTCCAAGGTATGGGAACAGGGGTGGCACAGTCTGGGGTGAGACCACAGAGGTGTCCTTTTTCCAGAAGGATGAAGCCATTCTCCTGGCTTGTGTTGTGTGCCCATGTGTGCAGGGTTCCTGGTGTCACCATCAAAGGGACATCAGTCCGCACACTGATGGGTGCACTCATGCATGAGTGTTTGTGGGCATGGGCTCACCTATCCTCACATTTCCACACTGTACTCACATCCACCCATAGCCCTATGCGTAATTTTGCCCTTACGTATGCATTTTCACCAACTTATGGCAGTAACACCCATGTGTGCACGCATGAGCTGCGGGGTGTGCACAAAGGCCTCCCCCGATAGCCAAGGGTGGGTGCTGTGGGACATCACCAAGGATACCCCCCCGTGACGGCCACCCCTGTCCCCCAGTTCCTGGCCATGCTGTCCCAGTGGTGCACCCAGATGCACTCCCTCACCCTCCAAAACCTCAAGCCACGCCAGAGGGGGAAGAAAGAGAGCAAGGAGGACTACATGAAGAGCACGCGGTGAGTCCTCGCGGCCCCGGGCACCCCCAGCACCCCTTCAGAGCTGATGATGTCCCATGAGCACCGATGGCCCCTCTCCACCAGTGGCCATTCACCACCTAACGGCTCCCGCTGTGGGTTTTGGGCACCGACACCAACACCCACGGGTCACATCACTCTCCGTGTATTTCCAGCACCTAATCCTGCCTCCATCTCTGCAGGGGCTGCCTGGAAGCCGGGCTGGAGTCCCTGCTGAAGGCGACGGGCAGCAACCTGCTGATCCTACGCATCTCACACTGCCCCAACGTGCTGACCGACCGCTCGCTCTGGCTGGCCAGCTGCTACTGCCGGGCCCTGCAGGCTGTCACGTACCGGTAAGGATGGCCCACACAGATCCTGCAGTTCCCCACTGGGAGATGACAGGAAGTATCCCTTCAGTGTGCCGGGACCCCTCTGGTGCCCTTCACTGTGCCAAGCATGACACAGACTCACCTCTCCATGTCTTCAGTCCCAGTGTACCCAAGGAACAATGAAAGGTGTTCCTATAACCATTATGCTCTTCTTGCATGTTCCCATGTAGTCATTCTCCTTGCTGGTCCCTTCCCACCATCCCGTTACCCATCTTGCTCACTTGGCCCAGCTGAAAGTGTGGCTGGGGTCTTGGTACAGGGACGTTGCTTTGTGTTAGAGAAGGGCAAAGGAGAAGAGGTGCATCAAAACCTCCCAGTGAGGTTTCACCTGATGAGGTCACCATCTGACTGTCACCATCTGATGAGGTTTCCTAACGAGGAGTAGAGAACTTTCAGTCCCTCTGTCTGGGGCTGTAAGTAGATGATCTTTAACAGACCTTCCAACCTAAGCCATTCTATGGTTCTGTGATGATTCTGTAACTCTGTCCTGAAAATGAGGAATGGCTCTGCTACGGAATCACAAAGACCTGACTTGGAAACCTTGCCCAACAGCAAGGACACAAGGTCCATGGCAGTGCTCAGGTCCTGAAGGATATCACAGGCTGCTCCTCAGGCCTGGCTACTTCCCAAGGTCTTCCAAGCGTGCTCAGGGGGCTGCCTCGTGTTGAACCAAGTGAGCTTGGCTGCAGCTCTTGTAACCTCACACTGTGAGACAGCCTGGTGCCACCAGGTTAACCCAAAGATTCAGCCATTGCCCTTCCAAAGGCATTAGAGCGAGTCCAAGCTCTTGGCACATCGTTAACCTATGATTCTGACTCATGCTCTAATTAACCCGTCACACTCACGAGGGGCTCCTGGCAGGCGCCTTCAGTGGAGATGTGTGAAATGGTCACGATAACACCCACCGCTTATTTTTAGGCTTGTCTGAAGTTTCTAAGTAGGTCATTCCAAGTTAGGAAGTGTGGCCTCAGTCTTCAGGATGGAACAGTAAGGAGAGGCCTGGGTTGGTGATCTCAGACAGCTGTCTCTGACGTTCATCCTCAGTGCTTCTTGTCTTTCTTGACATTGCACATCTGTAAGCACCATACCTGATGAAAATGGTTGTGTCTTGGTTATACATAATGACCAGCTCCCAGGGCAGCATCACTGCCAGCTGGGCCCACCAGGTATGTTCTGTGTTCATTCCAGGAGCTCTACGGACCCCGTGGGTCATGAAGTCATCTGGGCCCTTGGGGCAGGCTGCAGGGACATCATCTCTCTCCAGGTTGCACCTCTGCATCCCTGGTAAGAGCCACACTGGGGCTAGTGGGGTCCATGCTGAGCACGAGGGGATGCTGGGATTGGAATAAATTGGGTGCCAGATCCATATTGGCTTGTGGGATCTTTGTGAGTTAAACAACAATCCTGGAGGTCAGTTGAGGGATCAGGAGCTTAGCCCTATCCCTTGCTGCAAAGATGGGGAACTGTTGAGTAGATGCACCTCCTTCGCAAAACAGAAATGTTTTGAGGAAACTGAACATCGAACATCAAACATTTTCTTCCTCTCCCCAGCCAGCAGCCAACACGTTTCAGCAACCGCTGCCTTCAGATGATTGGGAGGTGTTGGCCACACCTGCGGGCACTGGGCATTGGTGGGGCAGGCTGTGGTGTCCAGGGCCTGGCATCCTTAGGTAGGTGGCTCTCCTCCAACGGGGGACAGGGAGAAGGGAACCTTGCTGAGGACATTGTATACCCCTGGGAGACGACCTACGATAATCTCAATGGCCAAGTCCACTCCAATGACCATGGGTGGACTTTGCTCCTCCCTACTGCCACCCATCCTTCCTAGCACCCCACTCCCATCAGCTGTTCCCAGCCCTTCCCCAAAGGGTGCTGACTGTGGGTTCTTTGTCCTTCCAGCCCGAAACTGCATGAGGTTGCAAGTCCTGGAGCTGGACCACGTGGCAGAGATCAACCAAGAGGTTGCGGCAGAGATGTGTAGAGAGGGGCTGAAGGGGTTGGAGATGTTGGTGCTGACCTCCACGCCCGTCACCCCCAAAGCCCTGCTGCATTTCAACAGTGAGTAGCAGTGCTGGTGGAGGAGGGACACAATGTTTTCTGTTGACTAAAAGGCCATTAGATAAAAAGATCCAGTGGGGCTTTCCAGCCCTACTGGAAGGAACACCGCATTAACACTGGGAGGTGCTGGGAACTCTGTGGTGGAAGGTTTTTAAGGGGAGACTCAACACCCTTCTCTCAGGCATGGGTCAAGAAGGGCTGGGAGAACACCCATCTGGGTGGGATAAAGTTATGCAAGGAAGAGGTGGGGCTGATGAAATGGGGTAGGACAACTGGAATCCATCATGGAGGTGGGTCATCCATCAAGAGTAGGTCTACTCTGTTGTCAGGATGAGGCTTCCCCAAATATATAATGATGGGTTGTAGGGTAAATCCCAGATGTTGGGGCAGCTGTCCCCACAGTCATGGCAAATCCAGGTTGTGTCTTTGCTTCCAGGTGTGTGCCGGAACCTGAAGTCCATCGTCGTGCAGGTGGGCATTGTGGACTACTTCAAGGAGCCTCACAGCCCTGAAGCCAAGAAAATGTTTGAAGAAATGGTGAACAAACTCCAGGTAAAGGATGCTGGTTCCAGGTCACCCATGTGCCAGCAGCCCCTTTCCCTGTGGGATCTGGAGACAAATTCTTGTCCACTGCTGAAGTCACTCCACAGAGAACCTTTTAGCTCACTGGGGATATCTTGAAGACATGCTCTGCTTCATACACATCCTGCAGCCAGCTGGGCTCCACAAGGGCACACGGTGCTAGATGCAGGGCAGGACATGGGGACATGTTCAGCAGCACAGCTGGGTGAGTTAAGATGGTTTATGTGGTCCATGCTCTGCTGAGCCCACATGCAGGAGCAGTGGTGGGCAGCAACCTCAGCCCACATCCAGCCCCAGCCTCAGGGAACTCTATGGAAGAGGAGTTTTGGAAGGTCCTTCCTTGCCCACCACCACGCCTTGCAAACCCTGCACATCCATGTCATCTATCCCAAGCTATCACTGTCCCCTGGAAATGGTTGGACTTGATGTGGTCTTAACCCTAATGATTCTATGACTCTATGATTCTATGAGGTTCTATGAAAGATGTTTTTAACCAAGCAGGAAACAAATCCAGAGTTGGCTTCATAGGCATGGGATTAGGAGGCACTGAGGCAGTCCTGTAAGGAACCAGGTCTTCATAGGATGTAGATGGTGGGAATGGGACCCATTCCCATAGGTTGCATGCAAGATGCTCACTCCTTGCTGGCCCCATAGGACTGGTGCTGGCTCCCACACCAACCCTACCTTCTGTTCCTCTTCCAGGCCCTGAGGAAAAGACCCGGCTTCTCCAAGATCTTACACATCAAGGTGGAAGGAAGCTGCTAGACCTTCAGGGAACCACAAAGCACATTCCCTCTCCTGCCCTGCGGAGCCAGAGGCCCTGCACAATCAAACCCACCGCTGCTGCTCCTCCGTTGCCATTGGAGCTCGGAGATGCCAGCCCATGCACAAAACCCCAAACTCTTGCAGGCCTTAGCGAGCAGCCGGCGCTCGCCCCAGGATCAGCTCATGGACGTGTCACGGGCAAGAAGGTGCTACTTATGGAAATTTTCCAGCTGCCCAAAGGGGCAGGTCCATGCTGTTTCCCAGGAGGGAAGATGGCTTCAAACCCCATGGCTGCTCGTTGCCAAGGATCCTTGTTTGGGGAATGCCTCTTTCTTGGAACGCTCTTTTTTGGGGGGCTGTTTGTAGGCATGGAGGCTGAGGACGGTCCAGCCCATCCCATGGGCTCTTTGCAGAGCGCTGTGCTCAGTGCATCACCACTGGAGTGTCCTTGTTCCTTCCATGGGCCGGTGGATGTCGGGTGGGAAGGGCCATTCCTGCAGGGCTCCCGTTCACTTTCATTCCATTTATTTGAGAGGAGCACCCAAATGTGGGTAAATGCTGCCCAGAACCAGCAGCTACCACAGCACAAGCCCAGATGGCAGAGTTGCATCCTGGGGCTGTAGGAGCCAGAAGACATTGGGAACAATGGTTGCTCTCCAGAGGTCTCCGTCCTCTCCACTCAACCCTTCTGCCAAGGCAATAAACCATCACATCCCACATCCTCGTCCACCAGGAAACATGGATCACTCTCCTGTCCCCATCAACATCCACCTCTTGCTCTCTGGAGCGAGTCGTTGTGTGGAGAGAGGAACTGGCATGGGATTCACCTTTGTCACCTCATCGGGCAGCTTGAAGGAGAAACCTTGGCCAAATAATCCTGACATCCAAGGCAGCTGGTTGAAGTACCAGCCCGACTGCCCTGGTAGAGCCCATATCTATGTCCACAGCATATTTTATTTCTGTTTTTTCCTTCTGGCTATCTTCTTCCTTTAAGGACGTTACCCCCTCTCCCCTCAAACACTGATCTTTTTTTCCAAAGGAAAAAAGGCTCTTGAAAGGCAACCAACAGGGTAAAGCGTCTCCATCCTCTGCCCTGGTGAGAAGATGCCAAAGGTCCCCAGGCCATGGGGAACACTTGTCAGAGCACTGCCAGCAGCACAGACATGTCCTTAACCACAGCTCCCTGCCACAACCATGCCCCAACCAGGCGTGCTCAGAAGCTGAAAGAAGCCAACTGGGAAGAGCAGATCTGGGGAGGATTTTCCTCTTCTCCTGGGACACTGCTGAAGGTTTTGGTGCCTGTTGGCTACAGGGCTGCCCATGGTGCATGCGTGGCTGGGAGGAGCCAGCTCTTCCCAGAGCATCTCCCCATCCTGCTGGGTGATGGGCTGCTGTGGAGCATCTATAGACTCATCCTGCTACCACCATCCTCAACCACATCATGAAAGCATCAGACCTCAGCCTGGAGCTCCCACCATGCTGGGAACCAATAGGAACCCTGAAAACACCCAAATCACCAAGGCTGGTGGTGGGCTGGGGGCAGGTGCTGTCTCTCCAACCCCAGAAGACCATTCCACCCACTCCTCACCCCATCCACATTGTCCCCCCCCCAAAGCAGGGTAGGGTTGCATGCCTTTTTTTGGCTGTAACCCCTGATTTGAAGCACCTGAAGTCCCCCACTGACAGCGGCTTTCCAGGAGAAGGCTGCTCCCTATACGCACCAAACTTGGGAACCCAAAAACTGCCTGTGAGAAACTACACGTCCTAGGGACAAGATCCACCAGGGGTTACCTCCACCCCAGGGAGGGCTGGACATGCATATTGCAGGGGCAGAAGAAGTAAGGGATGTCTTGACCAGCAAAAAAAAACACCAACCACCAAAGCTTTGGCCCTGTGTGCCACTTTGTCACCATCCCACGAGTGTGGCCCCGGTGGAGGTACAGCCATTGGAATTGGCGCAGAGACTTTGTGAAATCCCCTTCAAAGAAACAAAGTAAGCATTTATTTCTATAAAAAACAAAGAAGGAAAAAGAAAAAAAAAAAAAAAAGATTTTAAAGGAAAATGATATACTCCGCATGTTTATACGCTCTATGCTTAAAGACTATTCCATGGGAGAGCCGTGTCTGAAGACTCTGCAGCCACGGAGCATCGGAGGGTGACTCGGCCACGTGTGACGTTCCCATCCCCCAACTCCATGAGGGTTTTGTCACAACAGAACAACCTCACCCCACATTGGTGCTGAGATCAGACCAAGCCATCCGTCTCCCCTCGGTACCTTCCCAGAAAGTCAGATTTCTGGCTTAGCAAAGCCACGTTTTTACCAAAATCCCGTGTAACAAGAGGATCTGAGCAAGTTCAAGGCTCTGAAGATGGAAAATGAGTTTTTTCTCCACCTTTCTCAGTGCCTGGGTTTAGTAGTCTGCCTTCCCCCTCCTCCTCTCCCTCAGCTGGGGATGGAGGTATCTGACACAGTGGCAATGGTGGTAATGAGCCCTGTGTCTCTCCAGCCCTCCCAGTGTCCCCTCATTGTCCAGGCTGGTAATGGCAATTAGCTCATTAATGGCTCTGTATTCCTTCCACTCATTGATGCCCTGATGGTTCCCTCCCCATCCCACCAGCATGGCCCCACTGGGTGCCCATGGCCATGGGTTTCACCACCGCAGCATCAGCTCAATCCAATACCAGACCCTAAAGAAGCCCCACGGGGGCTCTGCGATGACAATCCCCAGCAAATCCAGGGGTCCCAGGGTGAAGAAAGGCAGTGATAAGCTTTAGCTTGGGGTCCTGGCAGCTTCCCAGTTTGGAGGAGCTCTTTCTTTTCTTGCCCAAAGTTCTTCCACAGCCAATGTTAGCAGCATTCTCCTTCTCCTGAACTTTGGGGCTAGACAGGGGTCTCAAGAGGAACAACACCAGCAAAGCTTGGGGGCCAAATCCATCCCAAACCCATGTTTTTCTGCCTCCCTCACATGTTGGGTTTTGTGTGCACCCATCAAGGAACTGGCGGCATGGAGCCATGGCTGGGGTTGGCTCCATCCAAGGATTTCAATGATCAAGCAAACAAGGCAGGTGGCAAGAGAAAAGTATCTAAAAGGTCAACAGGGCTCACAGGTCAAAAGGCACAGGACTTACATGGCCAAAAAGGTCTGAATTAGGTTTTAAAAAAAAAAAAAAAAAAAAAAAAGCCACGAGAAATGTTGATAAAGGCTCCTCTCAAAGCAGTTCTTTCAGCTCTAAGAGGAGTCAAGATGAAGCTGGCAACGTGGGAGCTGGCGCATGGCATCTGTCTATCATTTTGGGTTGAAAACCTGCAGGTTCAGGTGGAGTAAAGCATTTGCAAGCCGGTGCCAAATGACAAAATGCTTTAAAAAAGAACTGAAGAACGGGGAGCAGGGTGACATTAGCAGCTGGAAATGGCTTGTTGCAACCAAAGCGCAGCAGGATGGTAGCACAAGGAGAGCAGTGGCAATGAGCGACTGCCACATGGCAGCAAAGAGATGGCAGAACTGCCCAAAAGCAGGAAGATGGGGTTTTCTTATCCAGCCCCAGGCTGGGGCCGGAGACAGGCGTGTGCAATGGTAGAGGCAGGTGGAATTGCTCTGGGGAGCGAGCGCAGCAATGCACATTGCTTTGAGATAATCAGAGAACATGCTCTCCGATAGACGGATATCCAGAACGGCAATCGTTTCCCTCAAGCACTTCTCCTGGTGGCAGCTCAGCCCCAGAGAGCCGTGTCTGAGGCACTCTGTACAGCGTGCCCCCTCCTGGAAGGTAGCGAGTTGGCCTCCTAAGTTATTTTTTTAACTCTATATAAATCTAGGTCTATTTTAGTCTTTCGCAGCGATGTGCCAGTGTCTGGAGAACCAAACGTCCCTATCCCCCATCCCACGGTCACCCTGACCCCAATGCTCAGTGTGCTGGAGAAGGGGACACGGGGGTGGCCTTGGGGGCAGCAGAGGTGTCCCCAAGGAGCTGCTGCCCAACCGTGGTTTTAGCACTTTGGTTGGTACTATCACCTGTAGACGCACTTTGATGTTGTTGCTTTGAAACTTTGCCGAGTGTAAACAATGTGTATTTAAAGAATTACAGGATAAAAAAAGAAGAAAAAAAAAAGGTGTAAAGAGCTATTTCATGATTCGGTGTTGAATAAAGGCTCTCAAGAATGAGGTGGGGGTGTTGGCTCACACAGGTGGCACAATGAGCACAGGTCAGTGCCTCCCCTGAGTGCTCAGCAAGAAACCAGTGTCACCAGTCACCCACTCAGAGCTTACTGGAGGCAGAGTCCTCCTCCTAACTCCCTTTCTCTTAAGGGCACCACCTCCGCCCCCCAGCTTATGAAGCAAGTTGAAATATCACTGAGCAGCACCAAATAAGTGCTAGTTGTAAATGGGAAGGTTGCGGGAGGTGGGGATGGCCTCTTCTCCCAATAGGTGATGGGGTTAAGTTGCACCGGGGGACATTCAGGTTGGAATTAGGAAACATCTCTTCACTGAACAAGCAGTCAGGCACTGGCACAGGATGCTCAGGGAGCAGGGGGGGTCACTGTCCACACAGGTGTTCCAGAAGCATGGGGTTGTGGCACTTGGGGACAGGGTCAGAGGGCAAGGGGGGGTGGGTTGGGAATCTTAGAGGTCTTTTTCAACTT
>JAOWBP010002392.1:57643112-57654727 GCA_028571105.1 Tragopan temminckii
AGGCATTCAAGGCCAGGCTGGATGTGGCTCTGGGCAGCCTGGTCTGCTGGTTGGTGACCCTGCACATAGCAGGGGTTTGAAAGCAGATGATCATTGTGGTGCTTTTCAATCCAAGGCCATTTTATGAATGCTATTTTACCAAAATCCCAAGGAACAGCTAAGCTTTCTGCAGTTTTCCTAGTTGCTTTCACCTTGTTTGTCAACATCCAAATTGTTTTGGAATGCTTCTCCTGCACCTCATCCTTTTCCTTTTTCCTCTCTTACAGGACTCCCTCAGACTACTGGCCCTATAACTATCTCTGTCTCTGGCACCTTCTCAAATTTAATATATTATTTCTACTTCATAGTACTCAATTTGTGAAACAGAAACTCAGCTTTGTGCCAGCTGTATCTTTAGAGGGTTCAGATAGAATGATATGAGAGACAAAAACTGAAGGACCCAACTCCATAAAAATACACGTGTGGATGTTGCTGAAAATTAACCCTTTCATCCAAAGAGAATATAGATCCAACTCAGGAGTCCTAAGATAACCCAGACTCAACCTTTGATCTTGAATAGCTGTACTGGACAGCACTTTGTCAGAAGAGGATGGGATCATATCCCTAAGGCTGCAGAGCATCCTTGGTGTTGAATGCATTCTGGGTGCTGCGAACAAATGTGAAGAAGTAATGTAGGGGCACTAGTAAGCAAATTCAAGCCAGTACGTGCACCCTGCTCTGCAAGTCAAGCTCTGCATGTGGCCCGCTGTTAATTTTCACCACATCCCTTTAAAATGGAGCTGATGTCTGTTCTTAGCCCATTATTATATCTGTTCTTAGTCCATTATTATATCTGTTCTTAGTCCTTTTCAGGGCTTCTTAAATGAGGATGGGTTCCAAATGTAGAATTTGTGTGGCTGTCTGGCATGAACTATCTAAAAGAACAGAGAAGCAGCACATAATGGAGATGAAGATATTAGGAGAGCATCATGAGGAAGTCAAGGAGAAATCCAAGACTAGAAACAGCATTCTAAATTATTCTTTAACTTTACTTGGTTAAACTGAAGTAAAACAAAATGAACAAAACCATGAGACAGAAGCTCAATCTCCTACCAAATGAATAATAATGATACCAAGCACACACTGAGCCTCTCCGATCCCAGCACAGAATCTCTGCCTGCTATAAACACTGCTGGATTTAAATATCAAGTATATTCGATGCATCAACAACAACAAAATATAATCCACGCTATTTCATATGACAATGCACGGAGTACAAAAATAGAAAGGCCCGCTCCATTAAGCTTGCATCTCAAACTGCACTGAAATTATAATCAACAGCTTCTTCAGGGCAGAGGAAGGGAAAACAAAGGAAGGGAGAAGAAAATAAATAGAAATATATATAAATATATATATACTGTGTTATTCAGAAGAAGCCTGTTCCAGCCTTTTTTCTGGATGTATGCCCTTGTGTGGTCACTGAAGCCAGGCTTTGCAAAGCTCTGGGATTTACAAAAACCACTCTCCTTTTCTGGGGTGACCCACAGAGCTGCAAGTCAGGTTCCACCAGCAGGGTCCACTCAGATCCCTCTGCTCCCTTCCCTGATGACTATGTAAGCCACAAGGAAAGCCAAGACTGGATCCTGCAGGGATCCATCCATGGATCAGGAAGGCTCAGTAGGCACGAGGGTTTGCCTGGGGACAGGCAGCTTGACATTCAGACCAGGTCCCTGCCCTATTTACTGCCTTTCAGCACTCCCTTCTCTTGCCTTGAGGCTATTGTAGGATGGCATTGGTCCCATTTGGGTGCTTTTGAACAAGATTTTTCGACAGACACCTGAATATTATGAAGACTTTTTTTTTCCCAACTGTATCATTAATCAGGACTGGTTAAAGCTACCATTTCAGAGTTGTCCAGACAATTAAATCGGGCATAACGTTAAAAGTGCCAATTTTATGTATTTTTTTTTTTGGTACTACCTCACCATTGGGGTGTAGGGATAGGAGCTACCTTGTCTGAGCAAGGAAGGTTTAGAAAAACCAGCCTGTCTGGTGCTGCTCTCTTTGGAGCATGTCGATAATCTCCAAGCTCCATCCTCTCATTTCCCCGGTTCCCTGCAGCTATAGAATCTGAATTCTGTTATTACATTTTTTTTCATCATTGATTTATGTAAATTAAATAGCGAGAAATACCAACATTCCAGCCAAAAGGAGAAATGCTGGTTTTACAGCCTCAATATTTCACACAGGTTATCCATTCTTCCTTGTGAGCAACTTCTTCTTTTCCCCCTCACATTATATTTTTACTGATAGCATTAAATGCTGGATGTAGGCAATATCATTGATATATGGACAATTTACAACACACAGAGAGAACCTTGACGGGATTCTTCTTCGTTTCTTTATCATCTTGTTCATAAATTAGAGCTGCTCCAAAACGGGGACTAAGCAAAGGGAAAGCATGGCTCTGTCTGAGGAGTGGAAGTGTGGTCTATCTGTAGCATATGACCCGGACCATCGAGCTGCATTTGATGCATGTATCTCTAGAATGCACCCAGGTAGTTTGCTTGTGGCCTAAGGGTTGTATATAGCTTTGTTGGGCAGTTAATTCTTTTGTGCACTGCCCTCCTGAGTGCTTTCCTTTTTCGGGACAAACTGGGAATGGACAAGAAGGGGGAAAGCTGACAGGGTGAATTCATGCAAGAACAGCCATGCTCGTGCAGGCCAAGGGCTCATCCAGCCCAGCTGCAGAGTCACAAAGCTCTGTGATGACATGCAGCTGCCACTAGAACAGACCTTGGGAAGGTTATAGTAGACCAAGCATGCAGTTACATTTATTGATGTAATTCTTCAGTCTCTGGAAATATGCTTCATAAAAATGCTGGGATTTTTGCCATTTTTCTGGTGTGACTGCAAATCATTGGACAGCGAGCATGGTGGTGATGGCAGAATAGCTGGACTGGATGACCTTAGTGGTCTTTTCCAGCCTTAATGATTCTGTGATTCTATAAGCCCACATCTTATCAACTCCACCTGCTTTCACCCCATTGTGTCACATGAGGAAGGCAACCAGCCTCCTCCACATCCACTGTAGGAAGGAGCACAGAGTACAGCATCCCCTGCCATAAGAATGGGAAACGTCTTAGTGGTCCCTTGACCTGCACACAAGGAGATGAGATTGAGTCCCTCATGCAAGAAAGGAAATTACACATATTTCTCCATCACTGTTGGAGTTACTCACATCTGACAGACACTATTTCAAGCCTAGAACTGGGACCTCTCTGTTTTTTTGACCTTGAGAGTTGTATTAGGGGAGATTTAGGCTGCACAAGTGGAAAAAATGGTTTGTTTGTTTTTTTGTTTGTTTGTGTTTGTTTGCAATAAGGGCAGTGAAGCACTGGCACAGGTTGTCCAGAGAGGTGATGGATACCCCATGGAGACATTCAGGTCAGGCAGAATGGGGCTCTGAGCACCTGATAGAGCTGTGGGTGTCCCTGTTCATTGCAGGGGGTGGGACCAGATGGTCTTTAAGTGTCCATTCCAACTCAAACAGTCCTTGGAAGATTTATGATGTCCCCTTGCCCTTCCTCCCACAACGCTTTTAATTCAAGTCAGATGTCATTGACAGAGACCACAGATGGAGAGTGTGACCTTCCCTGCTGGGATGACAAGGGAGCATGTTCAAGGCCTTCCTGTGCAGTGGAATGGCACCTGGAAAGAATAAGGCTGGGTGAAAGCCAAAGATGAGGGGAATAGATGAGCTATGAATTTTCTTCATCTTTTCCTTGGGAAAAGCACTTTGTTCCTTCCTCTGGGTCATAATAGCAGCAGAGTGGAATGCTTAGAGAATTGCTAGAAATGCGTGTAGGGAAGAAGACTGTAAAATCCTAAACATTGGAATTATAAGGGTGAGAAATGAAAATAGGTGGCATTTCTTCAGGAACACTTACCCCATCCTAGTTAGATGTTCTGTAAATACAGATTTCCCCTTTGAAGTTAATCACATGAAGACATGCTCCAAATACATGAGGAAATGTCAGAGGAAGTTGTTCATCACTGTCATATCTCAGCAACGACATCTATGGCTTCCCTAGGTCTGGGTGCTCCATATACCCAGAGGAAGGCACCATCCCTTCTCATGGAATACCTGGACAAGGAAAACTCAACTTCCATGAGCTGCCAACCCTCAGCTGCAGTTTTAGGCCACAGTCAGTTCTTAGAGGGCCGTTTCAGAAGATGGTACAGTGTGTGTTAGCTCTAAAATGCGTAGGTGCTGTATTAATCGTGCTCTTCATGCATCTGTAGTCATTTTCCTCTGTTTGTAAGCAGCACTTCACTGCATAATTTGCTACCCCCACAGGGTTTGTTTCAAACAGATCTCGTGTTTAAAATAGGGTTGTTAAGCTGATTCTCTTTTCGTTCTTCGAGATACGGGTTGAGGTACACCTGTTATAAAACATCTGTAGGTAAAATCACAGCAGCTCCCTTTGTGCCATCTGAAGTCATGATTCCTTTATGGCTGTTGGTTCCAGGACTGTGATTGTGACGCTATTTTGAGTTAGGATAAAAACAATGCCAACACTGACAGCTTTGGCACGAGCTTTCCTACGAAACAATTGCTTGATTGCTCTGTCTCAGCACCTCCTTCCACATGGATACTCCTATGGATGGGTAATCTGCCTCCAGCTGGGCCTGGAAACATCCTTTGCACATCAAATCTTCAGAAAGACAGTGAGCACAAATTTGCTGGCTAATGAAGATGTATTCAGCTAAGAATGATGGCATTTACACTGAATCCATAGAGCTGGAGCAGAGAAGGAACTCTCCTCTTTCCTCCCCAACCCCCATCACACCTGCAGAGTATGTTCTAATTCCTTTTGCCTTCCTTTGCATGGTGGCCAACCTCTGCTTCCAATCAGAGCCTGGAGAAGGGCCATCCCCTCTGAAAAATTTGCTCTTTTCTCCAGATAAATCATCCTAACAAAATATACTGTTTCTATCTGAAAACTTGGTCTTGCTGAAAAAGGGAGAGTTTTTTTGCAATGACCATGACAATGCTCTGGCTCTCTTAGTATCCCTTCTTTGAGCAAATCTGTATTTGTATTTATCTTCTCTATTTATCCTTACTGTGAGGAACATGAAGGCACCTTGCAGCTTGTGGAGTGACTGTTCTGTTGATCCTCCTGGACTGGCAATGTGTGACAGTTGCCCATGGCTTTGTAGGTGGACACAGCATGCATAGATGGTCCCTCCTCAGTTGTGAATCTTTATGGTACTGTCATCAAGATATTCCACAAGGAATCACAGAGCAAATTGAGGGAGATAGAGAATTACAGAATGGCCAGGGTTGGAAGGGACCCCAAGGATCATGAATCTCCAACCCTCTGCCACATGCAGGGCCACCAACTTCCCCACTTAATACCAGACCAGGCTGCCCAGGGCCCCATCCAATCTGGCCTTGAACACCTCCAGGGACGGGGCGTCTCTGGGCAGCCTGTTCCAGCACCTCATCACTCTCTCTGTAAAGAACTTAAGATACATCATGTCTGTCTGAGCAGTCTGTATATATATATACATTCTCTTGTCATGAACTTTTCAGAGATTGGTCTTTGACAAATCACAGAATTGTGCAATAATTGAGGCTGGAAGGAACCTCTTGAGAAGACCTGGATGAAAGATAACAGTGGGCTGGGCAGAGTCCAGCCAAGGCAGTCACCAGCTCAGTTTTACAAATCTTGTTCATTCTACCATTACACTGTTGTGTCCTTCTTGATCATTCCCAAGATGCTTCCTGAGCAATATACCAAATCCATAAATGATTTTCCTAAGCCATAGGCCCTGGGACACAGTCAGGTCCCTTCTCTGAGGGAACAGTGGGCCAAGATCCATCATCCATGGCATGGAGGCTGGAACCACATCATCTTTAAGATCTCTACCAACTCAAGTCATTCTATGATCATCTACCATCCAGAAATTGATTCCCTTTAGCTAGGGCTAACGGGATGTTTAAATGAGGAATTTAAATACCCTTTGTTCAAGTCTTCACATGGACCCTGTATTTATAACTTGTCCTTCTAGTGAGAGACCAATTATGATGTTTCACTTGCAGATAATGTATCCTTTAGCACAGATTTCTGTTAAGTCATAGACTATAGCTGATGTTCAATTAGTCTTAAATGAAGCTAACTCAAAAAATAAAAAATAAAAAATAATTTCAGAGCCTTTTACTAAGACAACATTTTCCTGTATTTTTTCTCATCCGTCTCACACACCCATCAGAAGCTTACATTGCCCCTTTCTCCTACAGAATTAATATTTAGTCATGAACCAGACCCATAATTCTTTCAGAAGCAAAAGATTTTAATTTCATTAGTGCTAAATCCCTGAAAGAAGCAAGCCCTGTAGACAAAAGAGGAGCTAAGAATTGAGAATCCAGAAGTCAGCTCTCCTGATGACTCATAGGACTCATGACAACATATCAGTGCAAATAAAATGTCACATCATGAAAAATCCTCATTGTCTGCCCGTAAGTCCTTCTCCCATCTGAGCAGTCTCCCTGTCTCATGCCCTGCTAAAGGCCACAGAGCTGTTCAGATTTCCTCATAGAGTCCCTGTACAATCTGGATATAAGGAAGGGAGCCAATACTCTTCCAGGCCAGGGCTTGGGAGGTCATCTGTCAGTTCTGACATCATCTGGACTGACATTTCTGAAGAGATGTAGTTAAGAACCAGTGTATTAACCAGCTGGGGAAGCAGAGCAGAAGTCTGATATGATGGCAAGGAGGAAAGTGCAACCTGTAGTCACTCTCTCTCATCTGCCATGATAAAGTGGGGAAGTTCCATTGGCAGCAACAGTGAGCTCCCTGTGTTTGAATGTCCCGTTATCATGTCCTCAATGTACTTATGAGGGACAAACAGGCTTACATTACTACAGGCAAAAGAGATAGGCATTGCTCACTGACTCCTGATCTCCTAGTGCTTGGGCATGTGCTGTAGCCACAAAATGACTGCAGAAAGAAGGATGAGCCCCTATCTCCTGACCCAGCCATAGTCTCTGCAGCCCTTGTTTGGGAAGATGGGCTCTCATGTCGAAACAGGCAAAGCTCTGCCTGTTTTGGGTATTCCACTGGGTCATTAAGAGTGGATAGTTGGACACAGCCACTCTAGACATGTCTTTCTACAGCCCATCTAAAGTCAAAATGCAAAAAACAGTTTTGGGGTCCAAAAGGTGTGATAAATCACCAGCCAAGCAGTTGTTCTATCCCTTCTCCTGAACACTATTTACTATGCATTTACTACGTGCAGTGATCTTTGTACAAGGTTTAATTCTGATGTGCTGTAAGTTTGCTTCTTCTCCCCTTGAAACGGACAGGAGATTTTGCTTTGATGTGGCAGAAAGCACTGTCAGGCCCTGAAGGACAATTTGTGATTTAAACTCATCAAAAAGCTCATTTATTTCATTCCTGCGGCCCAACCTGCCCTCGGTTACGCAGCTGGGGCTCTGGAGAAGACTGCACTTCCATTTTATGAAGAAGCTGTCCTAAAGTAGTCCAGGGAATGACTAGAGAATGGGGAATTCCCATTTCACCCCAGATGTTTCCCATAATCAGCCCTTGCTCTGGTTGACTGGTTGCATTCTGCTGCCCAGGAGCAGCGTTTGGATGAAAACTGCATTGTTCATCTGAACATTGGCAGCCACAATGTTTGGGCTTGCAGAGTTGAATGCTGTGACAGCACAACCTCCCCCTGGTGCAAGCTCCTGTCCTGTCCTTGTCTACAGTAAGGACAGCAATGGTCTATCCAACTGTCTGAAGACAAAGCTCATCGAAACTCTCAGAGCTAGACACAGAGTTGGAGCAAAAGAGAGCTTTTCTTTTTCTTTTTTTCCCCTTTTTTCAACAAAGCAAATGAAACTGATCTCTGTTTAATGGCATCCAACCGTGGAAAAGCCACCATGGTTTGTACTGAGTAGTTCATCCTCGAAACTGGCCATGGACCCTTCAGCCAAACAGGTTTCCCATAAGGGCTTCATCACACCATTTAAATGTGATGGGGGAAAATTTCTGATTTAGATGACATGAGAATTAAATGCCTCATTTTGCATCTGGCAATTCCTTATATTTTTAATAGCAAGTAATGACTTTGAATACATTGTGATTTCAGAATTAAGTGACATTCTTCTCTCATGTGGATATTGCAAAGTGGGACCTCCCAACTCCAAACTGCATTCTGAGCTGAGCTTGCTGAAAAACTTTATCTTCCATAATGCAGAAGGCATCTTTTCACTCCTGAAGCTGTGTGATGCATCCTGAGAATCAATGACCAGGCATGTTATGGGAGATATAGTTGTAGGAAATCACTGGGGTTGCCGTGTCAAAATACAGGATGACTGTAGATGGGTGGAGAATTGCAGCTTAAGAATGTGATTTGATCAGTGGGGTTGGGACTTCCAACAAAATAATGGGGGACGTGGTAACGATCTTAAGATCAAGCATATCAATTTGGGACTTTTTTCATAATTATCCTTTGGGTTGAAGTTTCTGAAGCCAAGAAGTCTGACATGTCTGGATCTCTTGGGATTAACAGGCTGTAGAAAATTTGAGATTGTAAGTGGTTCTGTTCCATCTTGCAAGAAAAAGGCAATGTTGAGATTTTTAGGCAGAAGGAGGTAAATACTCTGTTCTACTCTGCTTGAATCAGCCTGGCTATTTGCACATAGGTGCAGGATTCCTGAGTTAAGGAAAGAGGGGACTGTAACCACTGGAGGTGGAGGGCTGGAGAACCTGTTGATAGCTGATGCCTTTCCCCCACCCACTCCTTTTGCTGTGCCTGCGTCTCAGAAAACGCGCCTCACACCAACACACAGCCAACAGTTCCAGTTAACCTTTTGTGATACAGACTGAAGAGCTCTCATCTCAAATTACTGCTCCCAAGCAGGTACTTACAGACAATGATAAATTACCCCTTAACCTTTTCTCAGTAACACCAGGCAGCATCTGCCTCCCCCCGCTCCTGTCATCCCCATCCCCAAACCTTCAGTTGTTATGGCTCTTCCCTGAGCCACCCACAGTTCATCAGCATCCTTTTGGAGCAGAGACAAAGCAAACTGAGGTACCTAGGAAATGCAAAGCCACCTGCATCCACCTAGGTGTTGCTCTGCTCCTGGCTGGCAGAAGACCTTTGCCAACATAATTACAGAACGTTTTGTCATAAGGCCCTCCACCATTCCACTCCAAATCATCCCAGTCTCTCCTTCCCAAGTGGGTACTCTGACTCATGTCGCTTCTCTCCAAGGGAAATATTAACCTGAATGACCCAGTGTTGTGCAATTTAGCAATGACTTGGGAAAAGCCAATTCTCATGGCAGGACAGGTGGTCTACAAGATTTCTTTTGGTCCTAATTTCTAAGATATGACAAGACTTCAACCCTTAGACACTGTGTAAGTGGAAGGGAGCTCTGTAGAGGTCTCCCCCCATGATTATGGAGGTTGGAGAAGCCTCAACATGTTCGTATAATCATTAAGGTCAGAAAAGACGACTAAGATCACCAAGTCCAACCATCAAACCATCGCCACCATGTTTCAGCCCTACCTGCTATAACACAATATAATTCATAACATCCTGCTCTGGCAGCATGTTCTCTGCCTTTAGTATTGACAAACACAAAATGAGCCCAAGATAAACCCTTCAGCTCATCTCCTGACATACCTGCTACTTGCTTATCGCTACCGGGAGTGAGCAAGCATCCACTGGTACCTCATCCATCACTTCCAAATGACAGAACATAACGTGTAGGAAGCCTAAATCAGGGGCTGCAGAGAGCAGCGTGCTGTTGGGGCAGATGAAGCTGTTTTATTTTTCTATTAAATCTGACAGCTGGACCGGTGCCAGGAGAGCATGGTTTCACGATGCCTCCCTAAATTACAGTTGGACTGTGACATACTCAATCAGCGTTAATTCTGTCCGCCAGACATTGAGTGTGAGGAGAAAGGTCCCTTTCAGTCCTCAGATGTATTGATCGGAGTGTGAGGGACCCATGGTGGGAACCAAAAAAAAGTGCTGGCATTTATGAAAGGAAAAGAGGCTGCATTGTATTCGGTGGCGGGGAGAAGAAGAAAAGGCTGCTTGTCAAATTCAATGAGCAGTTTCATATGTAGAGAACTGTTTATGGCCCTTTCTAATTGCTGTAATATTCCTGCTGCAGCCACAACTCTCTTTCTAGCTGCTTCACTTGCTTTGACAAATCAGCTGCCAGGAGAAGAGAAAACGGTAAAGTAAATAATTTAAGCAGTGAAAGGAAGGGTGACCAATCTTGCTGATTTCTCAATCTCCCCTCTCTGCTTGCAGAAAGGCTCCCAAACGAGATGCAAGGACGAGCCACGCCTGATCAAATATCGGCCTGTTGACCTCTAGCTGTGGTCAATCTGCTATCTACACCTTGAGGCAAAGGCTGCCTTCTTTCTGTGCAGCATACCCCATAAATTGCATTTTATCATCCACAGGAGCGGGCAGCAAATGTACTCTTGAGTGCAGCTTGCTACTGAAGTGCGAGGAGCAGGTTGCCCTTGCTTAAACTTCAGAGCAGGAAACATATTTTGGGACCCAGTGTTCAAAATTGCTTTAAAAACCAGACACAACATCAAATGTGAGGTATCTGTCCAGTGCCTTCCTTTCAGACTGTGAGCTCTTCTAGGTGTGCACGTTCCCTGATGTATTCTTGCTATGATGCATAGGATGTTGTCCCAGGGGTGAAAAACTCACTGCCAAAATTTTCTTCACAGTCCATAAATGTGCTTCTGAAAAGCCTAAGGGTTTGTTCTACTTGCCTGCGTCAAGCTTTTTGTCTGTTTGGAAACCAGGAGGCAGAGATGCACTTATTGAGTGTCATTGTCTTGGACAGGTAGGGTCCAGTGGATGGGCATCTATAATAAACATATATGAATGGGGACAACTGATGTGCACCAACCCTTCCGCAGGCCAGTAGGCAGCACCAGCTGTTTGTCATCTGCTGAACCATCAGAGCAGTGCTGCAAGCAGGAGGGATACCTTCCTTCAGTATCGGTTTGGCACTGTTTGGCATTTTTCTCACAAAGTACTATTTTCACTCAGTGGTTGGATTCACGGAATATCGCAGAATGGTTTGAGTTGGAAGGAACCCTTAAAGGCCATCTGGTCCCACTCCCTGCAATGAACAGGGACGCCCACATCTCCATCAGTGCTCAGAGCCCCTCCAGCCTGACCTTGGATGTCTCCAGGGATGGGGCACCCACCGCCTCTCTAAGGCAACCTGTGTCACTGCCTCACCGCCCTTACTGTGAAATATTTTTCCTTAGATTGGTTGAACAGCTATATATATATATATATATAAAGATAATAAAATAATAAACATCTCTTTCTTGAATATATTTTATTTATCCCCAGTGTTTGGAAAGTATTGGATGGCCAAGCATGTCACCACTTTATGCTAGGGAAGAACACTCCCCAGTACTTAAACCTTTGAAGAAGAATTGCAAGCCCATTTCTTGTTATACAAAAATGCACAAAAGGTTCATTATATTGGTAGTTTGATAGAGAAGAGCTCTCAGGAAGTACACGTAGTGCTTTTCTCAATACAGAGCAGAGTGACTAGAGTACTT